>JAZKJV010008075.1:0-208362 GCA_037367405.1 Ottelia alismoides | reverse complement strand
TCAACTACCTGACTAATCTATAAGCAGTATCAAATATCCAATCGATGAAAAAAATGAAATCGGAACCAGATACTTTAACAGAAAATTGTTCAAAGAGCAAAGAGATTTCCTAAAATGGATATCATGGTAAACATGGTGTTAGAAGTGAATTTGCATACCATAGTATCCAACTGCTGTTGCACTGACTAAAACGGATGGACGGCAACCTGCCGAAGTTTGGTTTATTAAATTCACCACCTTCAGAAGTAACACAGTAAATTAGTTTTGCACGACAACAAAAACTAATAAAAACTTGAACCCTCTTGATTTGTTTAAGCACTTGCACGACTCTAAAAACAGATAACTTTACCATGTGTCCAAGAAATACCCACCTTTGACGTGGTGCTTACTCGGCTTTGTTTGATCTCCTTCTTCACCTGTCGATAACAAGGTCAGTGATTACCATCATTTTAAGACTAACTGATGACTTCTGTGAAATATGTTCAAGATGTAATAGTAAAGTCAAACCGGTGTAAAAAAAGTTAAATATCATATCAACAGATCTTTATTGAGAGGATTGTGAAACATCATATCAACAGATCTTTATTGAGGGAAAATCCGAGAGGCTAAATGTGTTTCCACTTTGACTGAGATGTTTGGTGAGTTTTCTGGCTTGTGTATAAACAGGAGACATCTGCTTTTGTTCTTTCATGGATGGTGTAGAGACGTGGTGTACGGTCGGATGATAGGTATGCCCCGAAATATGTTACATGGGCCTTCCTGTGTCGACAGGGAAGATCAGGGTCTCTAACTGAGATTCTGCTCAATGTTTGCAGCTATCCCAGTGTTCTATAAGTCAGCTCTGCAATGATGACGCATGCATACTCGGCTCGAGGGGCAAGTGAGGAGATTCAGAATCAAGAAGTGGTATGGGACTGTGAAGCAGGTTTACTGGAGCTCAATTGTAAAGCATTTGGATGACGGGATTTTTGGTGCTCTAACGCAAAAAAAGATGAGTAGAGCTTTGAAGATGATGTCGGTCATAAAACTCTGCAGTAACAGTGAGGCCTTCGCACAATTCTGAGAGTTATATATGGTTATACATCATCGTTGCATGTTGTGAGAAATAGGATATTGTCAATCACTTTATGGAGAGGTATCTAATCAATTATCCCAGACGCAATTGCGAACCTGTGATCAATTCTAGGAGATGACTCCGGGCTGGGTGCCCCCTCCGCATTCAGACTCCAAACAGCTGACTTCAATTCCTCCATGGTGACTATCTGAACCAAGCTTGAAGCATGAGCCCCCGAAAGCTGTGTAGCACCCAGACCAGTCCATCTCCACCGCCTACTGAAGCCTTTCGTCGAGAAAGCATGAAAGTCATCCGCTATCATCCTGCCCATCTCTCTATCACCACCTACCCTGGCACCGTCCACAATTACCGACCGGATAGTATTGCTACGACGCCTCGTGTTAGCAATTCTGTCGAAGAAAGCAGTATTTACGTCACCCACCTTGAGTCAGCTATGTCTGGACCTCTGTTTCCACTCCACTAGGCGCTTCCTATCTTCCACAGCAACCCTCTTTAGAGCCTCTGCTCTTTGAGATAGTTCATCGATACTTAAAGGCGTGTCATCCTCCAACCTGTCAAGGGATCTTGTGCCGCCACCCTAACCGCACATCGGGCCTCCCTACATTCCTCTTAATTGCACAAAGCCTACCACCCAAGGAAGTCAACTTATGAATGAATCTTGATGCAGCGGAGCCTGATACTACCGCGGAAGACCAATGGGACGAGACTAGCTCTCTGAACGAGTCCTCCAAAAGCCACGCCTTTTCGTACCTAAAGAAACCTCTAGGGGGCGAAAGTTCCCCAGAGTCCCAAAGCAAAGGAGAATGATCTGACCGAGTCTGCACCTTACTTTCAACAAACGATAAGGGGAACAACTCCATGAGTTCAGCAGACGCCAGGAAGCGATCGATATGCGAGTGAGAGCCAGAACTCGTCCAGGTATACCTTACGTACGCAGCGACCAACACCTCTAGCTCCAAATGATCCACCAACTACGCAAAGTCCGCCGACTCCGAATCCTGACCGCCACGTAGACCCGGCCGATCAGAAGAGAAGAGGGTAACATTGAAATTTCTAATTTCCACCTATTAACCACGCGGTGCCAGGGAACGCAATTCTAACATCCCGCAAGTCTGCCTACAGTTGTTGTCTCAAGGCTGGTTGGCACAGAACGTAGACATAAGATATAGCGAGTACGGAGCTGGAGCGAAGATTTTCTAACAGCATTGTGATAACATGGGTGCCTCTCATGATCCACCAACTACGCAAAGTCCGCCGACCCCGGATCCTGACCTCCACGTAGACCCAGCCGATCAAAAGAGAAGAGGGTAACATTGAAATTTCCACCTATTAACCACGCGGTGCCAGGGAATGCGAATCTAACATCCGGCA
Source organism: Ottelia alismoides (assembly GCA_037367405.1). NCBI lineage: Eukaryota > Viridiplantae > Streptophyta > Magnoliopsida > Alismatales > Hydrocharitaceae > Ottelia > Ottelia alismoides. The sequence goes on along the minus strand of JAZKJV010008075.1, from coordinate 205,916 downwards.
AGTCTGCCCACAGCTGTTGTCTCGAGGTTGGTTGGTACGGCCCGTAGACACAAGATATAGCGAGTACGGAGCTGGAGCGAAGGTTTTCTAACAGCATTGTGATAACATGGGTGCCTCTCATCTCTACCCTGAGCACAAACCCGAAGTCTTTCCATGCTATAATTATTCCACCCGCAAAGCCAAGCGCATCAAACGCCCTAAAGCCATTGAGCGATCCGCATCAAAAGAGTGCCAGACAGTGTCCAAGACCGAATCAAGCTTCGTTTCTTGAAAGAGCACAATGTCACATCCCTACTCTATGAATCTCGAGCCCAGTATCTTCCTCTTTTCAGGGTCACCCAGACCTCTCACATTCCACGACAGGATCCTCATTTGGGAACATTGGTATTGCCCCAAAGGCGGACCACTCCTGCCAGTGCTGCCACATGAGTATTATGATCTGACACAGAAGGAGGGTCCATACACAGCCTCCTCGAGAATTGTCTTCTATTATGTCTTTCATATCCTCTTGTTCCCATTAGCTCTACTAGCTTCACCTGAGTCCTCTGCGTGCACCACTTGTGCCAAGGTCACTGCTCCTGCCGAGACCTTACCCTGCTCCTGGGGCAAGCATTGCGTGGGGATCCTGCTCCAGGCCACAGAGAGCATAGTCAACACCTGCAGTCGGGAGCCCCCACCCCCTCCAGGAAGCACCAGCGGGAGCAGAAGCAGTACTACCATGTCGCAGCCTGGGTGTCGGATCCCCAGAATGAAAAGGGTCCGCAACCAGTAATCGAGGCAAAACCAGACCCGCGGGCCCTTGACTGAGGAATAAACACCCTGCCTGTGAGATCCGCTCGCGAAACTCCAACCCGAACGCCAGAAAACGAGGTGACCTCGACGGTTGCTCCGTTGCCTTCTTCCAAGGAAGCCCAAGCATCTGTGTTGAAGATTCTTGGCCTTCTGAATCCCTAGAATTCCCACCTGATGCCTCGGGAGACTCGTGAACCGTCGCCTCGGAAGACATGATCTAAAAAGATGAACGAAGCTGACGTGGTCCCCACCCGGAAGGGGAACCGATGCAACCTGATTCCTGGAGAAATTGTGGACCAACGCCTTCGACCCCTTTGCTGGAAAGGTAGCCATCACTGCCGCCCATCTCCCAGGGCGGCGGTAGCGAAGGATCAAGGAAGCACACCTGAAGGTGAAAAGAGAAGCGACCAAGCACCATCTCTGCCGAAGAGATGGGCCCAACATCGTAGGGGCAATCCAACATCACCAAGGTGACCCTAGGGTCTGACCCCGGCTGTGTTCCATCGGCCAAGACCTGAACCACCAAACTCAAATGTCGCAGCAGCGGGCCCAGGCAAGCCAACGAGCGGGAAAGGAACGCCCCCCCCCCCCCCGCACATGTGTCACCTGCCTGTCCGAGCGATCAACAACCCCATCGGCGAATCGAGGAAGTCTCCACACTAAATTGTTTGAGTGGCTCGACGAGAGGAGGTGCATCATCTGGTGCTCTGACAACCCTCTAACACAGCACCTCCGCTTTCCCAACCCCGCCACATCCCCCATGAACGCATCGCCAAATCAAAGTGATAACTTTGCCCACACCGCCGATGCCGATACCGACTCCTTCAGCCAAGAACCAATCAAGATGCCACTTTTTGAGCTGGAGCAGAGCTCCAACAACCGACGCATATGATCGAGATCCCCTTTCCGAGGCATGCCCAGACTCCAGAGAGTTACCCACTGAAGGGCCCGACGACCTCCTCGCCCTGCGCACGACAACAGAAGGGTAATGCAGAGACATGTAAGAGTTGCGGGGATGCCCTATCAGCCCACACGAGAAGCACCGCGGAGCAGACACACATGCGGAGGCCAAGTGCCCCACCTTTCCACACCTGAAGCACCTCCGACCATGCCTCCAATGAGGAACAACCTCCCATGCCCCCTCTTCTCCCGACTCCACCTTTGGGCACTCACGACCTACGAGCGACCCCTTTGACGCCTTCGGGCTCTCCCGATCGCCGGAAACCCGCTTCCACTCGGTCACTCCAGCCCGTATCTCCTACCGAAGCCTCTCTCGCCTCTGACGCTCCAATCACCGACCTTTCCTAAGAGTTACCATATAATTAATGTCTGAAAATGTTATATATGGAAAGTTAAGGGGTGATGGGTGATCAGGGGATCCACATACAGAACAACTTGAAAACCAATTTCCACGCAAGTAGCTTGTTAGATTTAAATGGCAATACCTATCTACTTGCTTCTTTTTAAATTCACGGAAATACTTGTTTTATATTTTAATAAATTCGATTGTACTCAACTTTTGTTGACATTTCTCTTGCTCCCAACATGGATGACAAGCAAGGCACCTACGACTCAGTAGATTGACAGGTGCACGCTGAGCTTCGCAGTTACTTTCGACGGTATGCATGTTATACTTTTTGTACAAGATAATGTAAATATTTTTCTTTCTCTTCTGTTACATTTTGTGATACATGTACATAATACAATTTCTTTTGTTACAGATAATTGCATATGGAAATTAATGCAATGTGAATTGGTGACACTTGTTGTTTATGTGTCTTGTGAATGCCATTTTGAATCGCGAAAATTTTTCCTATATTTCAATAACCTAATGCGATCGATAACGAATACAATATTGTGAATGATGTGTAAATCGGCAGGATCCTCAGGCGTCACATCAGGGCGAGGTCTGTTCCCACGGCCAACACAAGTACATGTAACCATCCATCTCTCCTTGCTTCGTTTTCATGATCCGTAGATGTAGTTTTGATATGGCTATTGGGTTTTTGTTGGATCCTTGGTGAGTTTGAGTCTAGGGAGGTGAGGGCTCATTAAGAGGATCATGAACCAACTCGAACTCGATGAGTTCGAGTCCGAGTCAACATTCTAAGGCTCGAACCTTATCGAGCCCGAGCTCGAGCCTAGGTTTTCTTATCGAGTTGGAGTCCAAGTTGGGGTCGACTCGACTCGTTGAAGTCAATAGACACCCCTATTTCCTTAGCATTAAGGTAATACATATTGCAGAGGGACTATACCTATCATAGCAGAAATATTACTTTGACATTCTTGTAGAGGTTTGCTTACTTTAATGCAAACCATCTGACATTCCAGCAGAATTGCGGAAACATGCTACATCTATTGATCCTAAGTTAGAGGGTACCACACAGTATAAAAGCCAAGTAGGCAAATTGCTCTACCTTACTCTCACTAGGCTAGATATATCGTATGTTGTGAGCAGAGTCAGCCAGCATATGGAGATACCCCACTACAATCATTAGCAGGATGTTCGCTTGATCCTTCAGTACATGAAGGAATCTCCAGAAAAAGGCCTCTTCTTTGGGGTCAACTGTCATGTTGATGCCACTCCCTATAAAGATGACGATTATGTTAGCTCTCATAAGAACAAACAATCTACCACAAGTTATGCTATGTTTGTTGGTGGGAACCTTGTCATATGGCAAAGCATGAAGCTAATCGTTGTGTCAAGATCAAGAGCACAAGCAGAATACGGGGTGATAGCTCAATCCACTTATGATATTACTTGGTCGTTCTCCTTTCTACATGAGTTTGGACTTCCTGCTACTACTCACATCCCAGAGATACAGTACGGGAAGGGAAGATCACTACTCCCCATATCTCCATGGACCTTCAGCTTATAGGTATATTCACAAAGCCATGACGAAGAAATGCATGTCATAGTTGAGTTCCAAGTTGGGCACGATCGATAGATATACTCCAACTTGAGGGGGAGTTCTGAAGTTATGTTAAGTTTTGTTCCTTTTATTTTATTTATTTATTGAGTCACGTAACTCTTCGAGGTCTCTTATGTAATTGTCTCCAACAAGGCTCTATGGTTCCATGCTATATATAAAACCCCACCCCCATAAATAATTCATTCGTTCATTCTCAATAATTTTCCACATGAGGGACATGGGATCCAACATGGAGGATGGGAATCGTCAAGGGACTGTTTATGGGAGCAGCCGCATGTGGGTAAACGAATTAGTTTTTATGATACATTACATAAGAAATTAATATGTTAGGTTGCCATGCAGGCCTCCAACCAAGAAAATCATGCAACTATCATTTAGTACTCTCCGATCTTCACTCGAGTATGGCAAACTAAGAAATAAACATTCAGCTACTCAAAAGATTATGTTGAGACCAATGGCATTAGAAATAGCTTCAAATAGAATGTATCAAATGGTAAATTTAGATATTCCTCTAGAAGGATTGTTTACCCAATAAAATATATGTGTGTGTGTGTTCCCTGGCATGAATGTGTCAGCTTGCTTTTTTTACAATTTTTAAGCATGATAAAGGGCACTCCCACATTAACAAAAATTTGGGTGGCACGGGTGCCTATTTGCAAAAGTAGAGTGCAAGTGTTGTGCTTAAATAAGAAGGTCCTCCAGCTAACCCAGCAATGGGCTTGGAAATCAATATGAAGAAAAATGGTACACAGTCAGATTGTGATGAGTAAAACCCATTCAGGAGTTTTGAGTAGATTATATAATGCTTCAAGTAAGTCTCAGTCAGATAAGCCTGCAGTCATCATTTTCCTATTAAACAACTAACCTGCGACCTGTTAATCGATCTTCTAAATGGAACTTATGAACATGGAGTAGGCATTTTGATATTAACGCAAACCCAAAAACAAAGAAGGAAAAAAACAGCAAAGCCTTCTCCCACTATAAGTAGGGTCGGCAACATGGATTCTTGCTCAAATCCATGTTGAAAGATTCGACTATATTTTACGCTGGTTGTCGACTACCTACACAACCTCCACAAGGAGGGTTTGAACTTTGGTTTATTGACACGTAGGCACACTGCACTACCACCAAACCATTTAAGTGGATACACAAAACAAAGTTAAAAATTATAATATGGGAAGTAGACCACCCCCCAACCTCCGTCACAAAGAAGGAAAAATATTCGAGCAATCAAATCATAACTAATAACTCAGCCATGGCCGGTCCCAAGCCCGGGTAAATGAGGAGGGTTGCGCGTTAGGCAGCCGACAGCCAGCGCAGGAGAGATAAATTCGTAAATAGTGTTCTTAATTTCACCTAAGAACACTATTTATGAATTTATCTCGAAACCGTTCGGATCTTTTAAACATGGATTTAAGCAAACATACAGATTTCGTTGGGGCGTTCCCTACTTGCGACGCGTTGCATCGCCCGAATGCAATGAAAAATTGGCAAGGGCCGCTACATCGCAGCCTGGATGTAGTTCAAAATTTACAAGGGTTCTCGCATGAGGAACGCATGCGGGTAAATAAGCTAGTTCCGCTGCATCACCGCCCGGATGCAGTCCAAAATTTGCAAGGGTTCTCGCATAATGGACGCATGCGAGTAAAGAAGTTAGTCCAAAAGAGATTGCGAAGGAAGTTACGGATTGGTAGTTGGAATATCGGTACTTTAACTGGAAAATTGATGGAGATAGTGGATACAATGGAAAGAAGGAAGATTCATATATTATGTCTTCAAGAGACTAAATGGGTTGGAGAGAAAGCAAGGGAGATCGAGAAGACAGGCTTTAAACTTTGGTATTCAGGTAAAGATAAGGGCAGAAACGGTGTTGGAGTAGTTGTTCATAAAGATTTGAAGGATTGTGTGGTTGAGGTGCAAAGATTTGGGGATCGGATTATTTTACTAAGTTGGTGCTTGAAGAAGAAATTCTGAATATCATCTCAGTTTATGCACCACAAATTGGTTTAGATGAAAGGACTAAACAAGCTTTTTGGGAGATATGGATAAGATTTTACAAGGAATCCCACAAAGAGAGATGATTTGCATAGGTGGAGATCTTAATGGCCATGTGGGAAAAGATGCTTCAGGGTATGCAAGTGTGCATGGAGGACATGGTTTTGGGGATAGAAATGAAGAGGGAAAAGTCATTCTGGATTTTGTAAATGCATATGATCTTTTCATAGCAAACACTCTTTTCAAGAAGAGGGAGGAGCATTTAATTACTTATAAGAGTGGCTCAACTAGAACACAGATCGATTACTTTGCGTTGAGGAGAAGAGATCGGTTATGTTGCAAAGATTGCAAAGTAATCCCTGGAGAGAGTTTGACAACCCAACATCGCTTGTTAGTCTTGGATTTACAAATAAAAGGGCTGGTAAAGAAAAGGAAGGTTCCTAAGATCACTAGAACTAGGTGGTGGAATCTTCCGCTGAAGCAATCAAGCTTCAGGGAGAAGGTTTTAGAAGACTTATCTTGGGATTGTAGCGGTAGTGCAAACGAGATGTGGGAGGCAGTAGCATCTTGTATCCGAAAGGTAGCCAAAGAGATGCTAGGCGAGTCAAAAGGAGGAGCTCCGGGTCAAAAGGAGGCTTGGTGGTGGAGTGAAGGGGTGCAAGAGAAGCTAAAAATTAAAAGAGCTTGCTTTAAAGCTATGTCTAAGGATAGAACAGAGGAAACTGTCACATACTATAAAATAGCGAAGAAGGAAGCAAAGAAGGCTGTAAGCGAAGCTAAGTCAAAAGCTTATGAGGTTTTGTATAAAAATCTCAACTCTAAGGAGGGCCAGAAGGATATATTCAGGTTGGCCAAAGCAAGAGAAAGAAAGACCAAAGACCTTTCTCAAGTGAGATGCATTAAGGACGAGGAAGGTCACGTGCTTGTTACTCAGAAGGATATAGAGACTAGATGGGAGCAATACTTCCATAAACTTTTCATTGGAGAAGGAAATAGAGAGATCACTTTGGGTAATCTAGCTAGTAGTGAAAGTTACTTTAATCGTGCATGCTATAGACGAATACAAAGAAAAGAAGTAGAGGAGGCTTTGAAGGTTATGAGACCTGGGAAAGGTGTTGGACCGGATGACATCCCTGTAGAAGTATGGAAAGTTTTAGGTGAGCGTGGTTTGACCTGGCTTACGAATCTATTCAATGTTATTTGGCGAAGCAAGAAAATGCCTGAAGATTGGAGGAGTATTGTGGTGCCTCTTTATAAGAACAAAGGAGACATTCAAAATTGTTCAAATTACAGAGGTATCAAGCTGATGAGTCACACTATGAAAATTTGGGAACGTGTAATCGAAAGAAGGTTGAGACAAGTTTCCCAAATAAAAGAAAACCAATTCGGATTCATGCCAGGTCGCTCAACTATTGAAGCCATCCATTTGCTGAGGAGAACAATGGAGATTTATAGAGCTAAAAGGAAGAATCTCCATATGATCTTTATTGATTTGGAGAAGGCTTATGATTCCGTCCCACGAGAGATACTGTGGAGAGTTTTGGAGAAGAGACAAGTACCTGTCCTATACATTAATCTCATAAAAGATATGTATGATAGGGCTTTATCTTGCGTAAGGACTCCGACGGGGAAGACCAACTATTTTGATATCAACATTAGTTTACATCAAGGTTCAGCTTTGAGTCCATTTCTTTTTACTTTGATTATGGACGAGTTGACAAGTCACATTCAGGATGAGTTACCTTGGTGTATATTATTTGCTGATGATATTGTGTTGATTGACGAGACTAGAGATGGAGTAAATGAGAAGCTTGAGGTTTGGAGATATGAATTGGAGACTAAAGGTTTTCGTATAAGTAGGGCTAAGACAGAATATATGGAATGTACCTTTGATGGAAGCAATGATGAAGGAATCGAGGTGAAGATTGGTGACGATAACATTCAGAAGAGAGATTCTTTTAGATATCTGGGATCTATTTTGCAACATGATGGAGAAATTGATGGAGATGTTACTAATAGAATAAATGCAGGCTGGCTAAAGTGGAGAGGAGCCTCCGCTGTTCTCTGTGATAAGAAAATTCCTTTAAAAATTAAAGGAAAGTTTTACAAAGCAACCGTGAGACCTGCTATGCTTTATGGTTCTGAATGTTGGCCTGTGAACCATAGACATGTGCAGAGAATGGTTGTAGCAGAAATGAAAATGCTAAGACGGATGTGTGGATATACACGTAAAGATCGGATTCGGAATGATGCAATCAGAAAGAAAGTTGGTGTAGCTCCGATCGAGGATAAGATGCGAGAAAACCGCTTAAGATGGTTTGGTCATTTGCAAAGAAGGTCAACTGATGCACCGGTTAGGAGATGCGAGTGGTGGGATGTTGAGCCGGCTAAGAGAGGGCGAGGACGGCCCAAGAAGTGTTGGAAAGAGACTATACGAAGGGATCTTAGTTTTTTGGATATAAGTCCGAGATTGACCCAAGATAGATCTGAATGGAGGCGAAGAATCCATGTAGCCGACCCTACTTAATTGTGGGAAAAGGCTTTGTTGTTGTTGTTGTTGTAATCAAATCATAACTAATTATCTGCCAGCTATAAACACATCATATTTTTCCTTGCAAATAATACAGGAAGAAAACAGAACGCATAAATACAATCTATGGTATGTAAAATACACCGAGTAAGTGTGAAATTCACCTCAGATGACCATCTGGTGCTTATGGGTGTGCCCGCAAGATTTATAACAGAGTTTGAATTTCGAATACAATTGCCCAGGTCACTTCGCCAGAATTCCAAACGACACCATGTAGCAAATTTGAAGATAATCAACTCGATGCATCTCTAGCTATTACACATAAACTAAATTTGCAGAGATTGGATATGCATATTTTTCAACAGTGTGTGGCTCTTCACAAATTAAGAAAAGATTAAGTCTGGAACTAGACAATAAAGTTTGAAATGGAAAGACATCAGTGGAAAAAGACAGAGAATGAAACCATGTATCAAAACATAAGCTTGCCTGCCATTAACTGGGGTCAAATACATGGATTTTCGTTTCCATACAATATTAACAAAGGCCAGATCCATTTGTGTTTGGCCTTTTGCTTCTGCTAAAGAAATCATAGCACGTAATAGCGGATGACATCAAACACTTGACCCCATGTGTATTATAGATCCCATTTTTGATCCGTTACAAGTACATGTTGTACCTTTCGCTTTTAAAGGCATATATCTTCATTAATAAAAAAAAATCTCCTTTCCATTTTAACCAACCTGCATGCTTTTTATCCAAGGTGCATGGGTTAAAGGTGCTTCATAGGTTTTCGCCGTGACTTCTTCTAGCACTCTAGTCAGCAACATAGCCCAACTACTCGATTAACTATCTCATGAACAAGTTCATAACGAGTGAAAACAAGGGTGTTCAATGGCGATAATCAAGAAGCTTCCTGCGAGACAGTAAGTTCAGTTGATGAGGCTGCCTGGGGGATCTGAGGCTTAGGGTGAACGCTACCCCTACCTTCATTTCAATCCTATTCGTTTCTCTAAGCTTTCTTCTTCCCGTCTGGAGCTCGGTTTTGGGCCCTTTCTCGATATTTCTTGCTTTGTTTTTCCCCTGTTTTTTAAAGTGTGTTCTTCGCTTAAGGATGGCTTTTAGATTCTTTTCCTTCTATCTATACTTTTTTGGAAAAACCATGCTATATATACATGTATGCCACCTAAGATCACAACGGCAGGTTATTGTCACTATGGGTTGCAAAGGTTTTAGGAAAGGAAGGAGAAGAAACTTTGCGAAGCATAGAAATTCCCCACATGTAAATTTCAAATTTGGTTTGAGTTCTATAATGGATGAAAGGTTAAATCTATTCATTGATGCCCAAACGAAGGTAAACTAGGGTCTCAAATATCAGTTTTAATAACCGTATCGGTTACTGACCAAAACATTCATTTATGACCCATTTTTCTACAGTGACATGTCGAAACCGAACTTCGATTGAATTTTGATGATATTTGACGCCATAAGGTAAACTAAATCCTTCAAAATAGTTGATCGAGACCATCATCCCCCCACCACATCCACCAGGAAACCGGAGTGGGAAACTAAGCAAGAAAAAATCAACATAAGCTTGTGCAAATCAAAGATCTCTTCTCTGATGGTCTTTTGTGCCCCTTTTTTCTAAAGGTGACTCTACTCCCTTGAGACGACTTTCGTCACTTTGAGTGACAGAATTTATTCATATGGTCTCCTGGGAGACAGTTAATCCATAACACAACAAAAGGTTCCATGTTTAATTGTTTGTTATCTTAAAGAGGTTATTTTTCACAGTTCGTGAAAACTTCCATCAAGACTGTAATATCATATTGAAAGGAAAAAGGGTGTGACGTCAAAAAGACACCCACAAAAAACTTTTATGTATTCACAGTTAGATGGAGTTAAGAATTTTGCATCATAAAGAGGACGGATGATGCAAAGTATCCTAACCAGGCATCATGTGGAGGATTTACAAATTGCACTAAACAATTAAGTAATTGCAGAGATATATTTATATTTCTGTATTGTTTTCTCAACTTATTTTATTTCTGTCTATTTTATTTATGTAATTTACCCATAAGTCTCTCCTCTATATAAGAGAGGCCTAGCGTTCATGGAATTGTTGAGATATTAGTTATCTTTAGTATTGTTTTCTCATTTTATACTTCTTTTTCCTTCTTCCTGTAATTTGCCCATAGGTTCCTCTCCTATATGAGAGAACCCTAGGTCCTCTCATAATGCAATTGATTCGTTTCCTTCCACATGGTATCAGAGCAACGATCCTAGACCGGCCTTATCCAAAAGAAACTCTAACCTTATCTAAAACCAGTCATGTGTCGCCTCCTCTCTCTCCCCCCAGCATGTTGCCACTTCCCCAGTGGCCCCGCCCCCCTTCCCCCCCCCCCCTGCACCGCCCCAGCAACCTTGGCGGACCCCCCCCCCCCGGCCCCTTCGCCCCAGAGGACTTGGTAGGCCCCTTTGTGCCGCCCCAGCGGACCACCTCGCACCGCCCTAGCAATCTTGGCGGTCCTCCAGCGGCCCCATGTGTTGCATCACCGGACCCACCACTCCAGCGGCCCTTAGAGGTGCTGCGGTAGCCTCTACAACATCCTGTGACGCCTCTAGAGGCCACATGTGTCGTAGCCCCGTGTCGCGCACTAGCAGCCTCTCGCGAACGCCAGGACTCCACCCCAGCCCCAAGGGCCTCCAATTCTGACCGGAAAGCGTGAGTTCAGACCTACAATTCACGCTTTCCAACCCTAGCAAGGAACAAGTATTGCTAAGGATGATTGTATGAGTCTACACGTACAACCAATCCTTCGTATGATCGTGTAGACTCGATTATATCGGTCTAACTACCCAGTTAAGTTCCGTTATTAGGCCGTCTTATCATCATGTCAGAGAGCAAGGGTGACATCTTCTCGTCCAGAGCCTTCAAGGGCCCGACACCCATCAATAAGATGGATGAGACCAACTATGAGTTGTGGTCCATGCAGTCTCTCACCCTCATGCAGTGCAAGAACAAGGAGCACATCCTGACAGATCCAGAGCTAACGGATAAGACTGGGGCAAATGCTTCTTGGAAGCAAGATGACGTGTATGCGTGTGTTTGGTTGTATGGGACTCTCACTATAGAAATAATCAATGATATTCTCACTCAGTCCACTGCCAAGGCAATGTGGACACATTGGCATCAACCTATGCTCAAGCGAAGAATGAGGCCAAGATCCTTCAGCTATTGTTTGATATCTACAATACAAAGCACAATGGTTGTCCTCTACATGTTTACTGCCCTTCACTTCGTGGCATGTTTGAGAAGCTTTATAGCTACATGCCCATTACGACATCCATGAGCAGCAGAAGACCTATAGGAACTCCACGATGGTTGGAGTATTTATGGCTAGACTTGATACAGAATATGATGTTGCGCGTACGTACCTTCTTACTGGGGCTACCATACCTCCCATAGAGGAGGCCAATAGTCGTCTCAGCGGGATCATCATCCCTTCGACGGCCATGTTTTCGCCCTCTTCAACGATGATCGCTTCTCGTGGCCGAGGGGGCGTTCCAGTCCAGAAGGCGCACCCCTCACGGAAGAGGTGGTGGACGCTTGTGTGGTCCTTGCACCTACTGTCGCAAGCCTGGACATGCAGAGGATACAAGCTATCAGAAGCATGGATATCATGTTTCCGATCGAGTAGCAGAGCAGATTGTGTCTTTGGAGACTTCAGCTCCCCAGGCCGACTCTCGCATGGATGATATTGTCTCTCGTATTCAGGAGATCATGATTCCTACTGTTGATACCACCACTACAGATACCGCTGCAGCAGCTAGAGCCTCTTCGAGCTCCTCAAGTATCACCTATGCTTTTACTGGTAGTATGGATGCAGACATAACAGAGTAGATTGTGGATTCTGGTGCTTCTCACCATTTATGTGGAGACAAAGCCCAGCTGAGGTCCTACAGGACTATACCACCAGGCAGATGGGTTATCATTGCTAATGGCGAACACTTACCCATTACAAGACAGGGGGAGGTGGATTTAACACCGTCCATGCATCTTAAAAATGTTGTATATGCTCTTGCCTTTCAGATGAATTTACTTTCTATCGGTTAGATCACTAAAGATCTGCATTGTCGTGCCATTTTTGACCCTTCATCTCTAGTGTTTCAAGACATACTCACGGATAGGGTGATTGGATGTGGCCTTGAGCAGCGGGGACTCTATAGATTGTCCCAACCTCCTCATGCTAGTGCTTCTACTATACCTATTGTATCGGTCTCTCCATACCTGTGGTACCTTAGGTTTGGTTATCTTCCTCTGCAGAAACTATCATGACATTCCTCAGATTTCTACGAGATTCTCTTTTCAGTGTGAGGCATGTCAGCTTGGGAAGCATCACAGTTCTTCTTTTCCATCCCATCAAAGTCGGCACAGTGCACACTTATTTGAGCTCCTACATTTAGACATTTCGGGTCCTAATCGTGTTCCTGATCATCAGGGACATCGTTTTTAACTTATATCCATCGATGATTTTTCTAGACTGTCCTGGGTATTTTTATTGAAGAATAAGTCTGAGGTTGAATATGTGATCAAGTATTTTATTAATGAGATAAAGAATATTTTCTCTGTCAATGTCAAATATCTTCGTTCTGATAATGCCTTGGAATTCCGCACCTTACAGCTTTCTGAGTTCCCTTTGATCTCATGGTATTATTCACCAGACCTCATGTGCCTGCACTTCATAGCAGAACGGTGTTGCAGAGCGTAAACACCATCACTTGATGTAAGAAAAAATCTCATTTAAAAGAGTTTCGAGTATATTACAGTGTGGGGGTCACCGCCGAAAAAATCTCATTTAAAAGAGTTTAGAGTACATTACAGCGATAGCCAGAAATTATAAAATGCATTACAGTGAGTCATTACATTCTCGCTATAAAACCTCTGATTGTTGAAGACCAAATCGTTTTGTCCAACCCAAATGGCCCAGAGAACAGCAAATGGTTTTGAGCAATCATCATTAGAGTTGGTGCCGATCATCCGGATTAATCTCCAGAATTCCGATGGCCCAACGCTCGCCACCCAAGGCAGCCCAGCCTCTCTCCATACTCGCCCAGACGTCGTGAACTTGAAGAACAAATGTTTTGAATCCTCCTTTGCTTCCTCGCATCTATCGTATGATGTGTCTGCAAGGCCTAACAATCGCCCCCTCCATGCTTTATCGCATAGGCGACCCCTTCTCAAGCACCATAAGAAAACTTTAACTCTGGTCCGAATCTTTGCCGTCCAAACAACTCTCATGTCCTGGCACAGCTCTCTGTCTTGTTCCTCTTCCCTCTTCCTCGACTCTTTGTAAGCTTTCTTTACTGAGAAGTTCTTCTCCATCCACTGAAAATGATCTCTGTCTCGTGAGAATTCCCCCGATTGTAGAAGTTCAGTCAGCAACTTGAGGTAGTCCTCAATGCGCTGGTTTGAGAGGTCCACCAGGAATGTCGACGCCCACGTTCCCACATCTGCCATCTGCGATAGCGTTGCCTCCTTCAAGTCCACCAACGGGAAAAGGCATGGAAATCTATCCTCCAACGCGCCCTCTCCAGTCCAATCATCACGCTAGAATCTGAATATGTGTCCATCACCCACCTTCAGCCTGAGTCTGGGCACCAACCACGGCAGAACCTCACAAATACCGGCCCATAAAGGAGACTCATAACGCACTTTACTAGTCTCAAGTTCGCCTCTAACCCCATATACCTTAGCAACCTTACAACCAATGATGTAGACGGACCCCAAATGTGGATGGCCCATTTGGCGATAAGTGCCTTGTTCATACACTCCACATCACGAACACCAAGTCCACCTTCATTGTGCCCCCTCGTAATCACATCCCAACTTACCGGGTGCATCCGTAAGAAGGTATAGATGCACCCGTGAGAAGAAGTGTATATCCTGGTTGATTTCCAAGTTGGGCATGATCAATAGATACGCTCCAACTTTAGGGGGAGTGTTGAAACTATTTTGTTTTTCCTTTTGTTTTTATTGAGTCATGTAACCCTTTTCAGGGTCTATTATGTGATTGTCGTGTTTTGGGCTCTAGGGTTTCACGTTGTATAAGAAACATAATGTTCAGAAAGCCCGCCCAAGCCTCCATATATACAAACACGAACCCCTTCGAATTGCGTATACCCAAAACGTTATACATGCACCCAATTGAACTAAACAGTCCGAGTAAACCGCATATGCGGCCGCATATGTAATAGATAGAATTTGCACTTACCCTAAAAGACCCCAAATGGCAAATGGCAAAGCCTTCTCCTACTTTAATTAGGGTCGGCTATATGGATTCTTATCAAATCCATGTTGAAAGATCTGACTATTTTTTACACTGGTTGTTGGCTACCTGATGCAACCCTCCTCAAATGGGGATTAGAACTCTGGTCTTTTAGGTTAATAGGCAGGTTTCTCTACCACCAGACTCTAACTTAAAAAAATAAACCCAATGGTCCCAACCCTACCCAATAAACCCCTGACTCTCTCGAGCCCCCAACCTTTGCTCTACCGCCCGACGCTCCTGAGCCCTATCGCCCTCAGTCGCCAACTGGTCCGGCTCCAATCCTAGCTTCGTTGCCCTTCGATTCCGACACCTTTGACCATGAGTCCCCGGCCGTCATTACATTCAATCGCGTGTTGTTGCACCTCCAAGCGTCCAACTCTGAGCAAACGAAGGTCTATTGCACCATACTCTGAGCGCCTCCAAACCCCAACACCCTCCAAGCGGCAAGCACCTCCTTTCGGGGCAGTACATCGCTGCAGCAGCTCTTTGTTCATTTTTCTCTCATGTGGCTGACTTGTTCCCGTGTTACATCTCTCTTTTGTTGGGCTTTTCTTGCCACTGCAGCATCAAAGTGTAGACATCTCATTGCGAACGTCGGGCTTTCACGATCGACTTGCTATTTCACGTTCAGACACAAAGACATTATTCTGTGAGACCTTTTTTAATGCTAAACTCTTATACTTTGTGCTAGTTCATGTTTCATTGTAGACTTTGACATTCTATTACCAATTTAACACATCGTTAAATTGCTTACGAGATATTCATAAATTAAATAAATTTAGGATATTTGAATATATAGGTTTGTTTTAAATATTCTGAGGCACAATGGCACCTCCCTCTCCAACCCTTCACCCAACCCCCACCCCAACTCCCTAACCTCCAGGTCCCCCCAAGCCTCTTCACTCGCCTGCCTCCATTCCTCACTCCCCGACGCTTGTCATTGTAGGGTCATAACCTAATCCACTAGCACTGGTGCCCCCTCCCCCATTGGCATTGTCGCCCCATACAACTCCACCACCAGCTCCACCGGCTGCGATCGCCCACCGGAAGCCTTTGCTTGTGGACCGCTAGATGATTCAGCTCTATTTCCAAACCCCGCCAAGGGGTGGTGAAGTTCCATCTGTCTGAACCTCCTTCTCTCCTTCAAGT
The DNA here is from genome assembly GCA_037367405.1 of Ottelia alismoides. Classification (NCBI taxonomy): domain Eukaryota; kingdom Viridiplantae; phylum Streptophyta; class Magnoliopsida; order Alismatales; family Hydrocharitaceae; genus Ottelia; species Ottelia alismoides. The sequence goes on along the minus strand of JAZKJV010008075.1, from coordinate 190,188 downwards.
TACACCGCATGCGCATTCTCCCATATCTTCCCCCCAATTTCAAATGCTCGCACCAATGAAGAGATTATTCTCAGGGACGAGGTCGCCTCAGGGATGAGGATCCCAAACCCCGCCAAAGGACAAGGCTGCCTAAGGCGACGAATCCCCGCCTAGTCAATAATGGCCCCAACGAAGCACCACCACGATCCGATGAAAAGGGTCTCGACGGAGCCACCGTAGCAGAAGGCGAAGCCACTGCAGAAGTAATTGATGAGGTTCCCGGCAGAACCACCACAAAAGAGTGTGAAGCCACCGCAAACCCAAAGAACTCATGCCACACCCACACGTGTCCGTCGAGAACAGAAGAAGGGGCCCAATCGCACTCCCTCGAAGCAAGCCTCGAGTCCCGGATCTCGATCTTGACCTTGAGATGGTTCGAGCACTCCTTGGCGCCATCCACCAATGTGACAATGAGCGGGTCTGAGAACCCGAGAGCGTCGCTCTTCTCAGAACGATCCACAAGATCGGAGGTGGGCGGATCCCCCAATCGAAATACCCAAGATCCGACGGATCTTCCAGGTTCATCTCCCTCCCCTACCACAAGACCCTCCAACGGGTCCTTCGGGTTCACATCTTTCAATAATCTGAGCAAGAGAGCGATGAATCCTGCAACAGATAGAAGTTCATGTGTTGGCATCACCTTCGCATCGGTCACTTGTCGTTGCAACAACCTTCCTCGACCATGTTCCCTCGGCCACACATTCCTTTCACCAGTGACCCGGCTGCCTGCAACTAAAGCATAGATGTTCGGACGTTGTGCACGCATACAATAGATGATCGACCGACCCACAGCGAAAACATCATTTCATCCCCTCGTTTGTTGCCTTCAGAGGTCGCTTCTTCACCTTAGGGAGACTCCAAGGACCATCTCCAATCATCTCCCCCGTCTCAATGTCCTCCCGCACATCACTCTCACTCCCCGTGGTGCTGGTGGCCCTCTCTCATCAGGCACGACGGCCTTCCCCTTTCGGGCATCCCCCTCTCCACTCCCTCTCCCACTATCCATCTCCCCTTCTCCCAGATGAATCTTTGAAGGCTGATCCAAGAACAGATTAAACTTTCAAATTACAAGCGAGGCATCTGACCTTTTCATTGAATGGAGTAGATTACCACTCTGAAATCAACAGATTTAATATATTCATTAAGTGAACATACCTTAGAACATGACTCGGCGTGCATGTTGAGTGTTTGATAACCATGACTCGGGATCGATATTTTCTCAAATGAAGGCATATCTCCTAGAACAGTGACACGTTATCTACAAAATTCCCTTCTGTTTGTTTAATAGATAGTGGATCATTATGAATTAACATCCGTTTTGATTCAAAAAATAGTATATGCAATATTGAAATAAAAAATTTCAGGGAACTCATTTGTTCACAATAATAGACCTACCTCCAGTTTTTAGAAGAAGAAAATAACAGATTATACACATATCGGTGTTACAAGAGCAGTCAATTAACCAAAAAATATATATTACCTTCTTACCGGGAAAAACCAGTTTTGCCTTCTCCCTCGACCGTGTCAAAACGCATACTTTATGATTCTCTAAGTTAAGAAGAAATTTTGTTAAGTAGCAATTTTGTTGAGCAAAATTCCAAATCACCACACAGGAAACATAGATATTTTGATATATCTGAATAAATCTATTGAAGGAAAAAGTCAATGTCTAATGCAAACAGAAATCTGAAAAGTTAAGGAGGCTGGATCATGGGTTATGTTGCTGCCCTTTTCTTGAGAAATCATGGAATGTACACCCAAAGATGTACACCCTAACTCGTATATTGGTAAGGCATAATTAAAGTACAAAAGATCACTGTTGTAAAAGTCAGCCGACTAGTCGGTCCGACTAGTCGAGTCGGGGGGGTAGCCGACTCGACTAGGCCTAGTCGCCCATTAATCGGTCAACCCGACTAATTGGGCCGACTAGTCAGCCTAGTCGGTCGACTACTCGGCCGACTTTTACAAAGAAGTTTTTTTATTTTTTACTTTTTTTAAATCAAACCTATTCTAATATATGTTATATTTAAAGTCAAGTACTCCTTTTGTTCCATTATAATAGTATAGAAAATGTTCAAATGCAAATATATAAGAATATATGTATAAAAACGATTTATATTGCAAATATATAAGAATGTATGTATAAAAATGATATATATATATATTAAAAATAAATAAAAAAGTCAAAACCGACTAATGACCGACTAAATCCGATTAATCGTCCTACTGCCGATTAATCCTTAGTCAGTGACCCCACCGACTGAGTACTGACTACCACTTTCTACAACCTTGCAAAAGATTACATTGCCCAAGCCTCGTAAAGGGTTCTCGCATGCCCAATTACATTTTCTACATCAAATCCTTCCTGCCTAAAGTTTTTTAAAGGAAAATCTTTCATGCCTAAAATATGACCACATTTCTTGCGAGTCAGATATTCCAAATCAAGGATATGACCGAGTTCTGCCATCATCCGATCCCTAAAGTTGCTGTCCAAGGAGTCCCAAAGGGAAGCTTCATCATCACAATTAACTTCAACAAGTCGTGCCGCTCCTCAAACATGCTTAGAATCTACACAAGTAAAGAACAGATGGCTGACATCCTTTGGATCTTCCTCATAACACAGACATCTTCCATCACCCCTTAGTAGAACCTCTCCCCCGTGACCCCATTATAACATGGACCTTAACTCATAGCGGTACTCTCCAACTCCAAATCCATATGCAGTTATGAGTATATATGCCACGGTCAAATACCACGGAGGCACATAGAACCTTACAGGTCTGCTTCACAGAGAAATGTCTACCCTCCATATATAATAATATGTTCTATTGTACAGGTGGGCATCTACACGATGTCACACCCTTTTTTTCCTCAAAAAATAATGTTTTGTTGCCATCCCTTCTACTATAGCAAGGAAACCCCTTATTTGCAAAAATAACTCCACCTTTGGTCAGGAAGATATGCTCAGAAGAGAGAGATCCAAGTGGCACATGACCAGGTACTGCCGTACAAGACACAAACACTTCATAAACGATGGCTAAGGTAAACAAGCGAGAGAAGTGATCACACAATGCACCATCTCCATCCAGTAACATGTCCAGAACACGAAGCTTCTATCATCCCCCAACACCAGTCTCAACAATGGAATAACCTTCGATAGCACACATCAATTGAATATAACTTCAGTGATCAATTCATACAAAAGATTGAATCAGATAATTATGTTATGATATTAACATTGTGGTGCAGGCTGCAATGCATCATTGATTATAAATAGAAAGGGTAAAAACAGATGTCTCGTGATAGAAATAAGACTAATTAATGTTGCCAAAGACAAAGCGTCATCAAGCTCGTCTCATCTTTTCTTTATCGACACAGATTGTAATAAAGTTAGCTATAATGGAGTATTGTAAAAAGCATTGAAAAACAACTCATACATACACTTTACTTACTGTTACATCGGTTAATAATCCATGTACATCAATATACACTTGAATGTACAATGTGATGCATATTTTTTATTATTGTTGCACCGGTACAAGCCCTAGTAAACCGGTACATAAGACTTAAGCCCTAGTAAACCGGTACATAAGACTTACTACTGCATATTGCCACAACACCAGTAAATACCTTGACATTTTCATATTTAACTAATATACTGTTGCACCGGTATATGTCCACGTACACCGTTACTCTTTTGACTATTATTCTTTTAAACTTTTTTTGAGGAGAAAGAGGGTGTAGCCCCAAGAACGGAGCTCACCACAGATTTGTTAATGCCGTTACTCTTTTGACTATTATTCTTTTAAACTTTTTTTGAGGAGAAAGAGGGTGTAGCCCCAAGAACGGAGCTCACCACAGATTTGTTCCATTAACGCACGATTACAAACATATACACCCATACAACACCATATAATGAAACTACATACTAAGCCATAAAGCCATCAAAGCCTTGTAGTGGTCCAACGCCCTCTCACAGATGAACGGATGCCCTTTAAAGATTTTTTCATTTCTAGCACATCAAATGGCCCATAGGATGGTAAAAGGACCAGTCGCGTCCTCCTGAGAACTACCACAAGCCATCCTAATCGAGCTCCAGTATACCACACTGTCCACCGAGCGCAGCCACGGCATCGCCGCCCGCTCCCACACCATGGTTGATGTTCTGCAACAAAAAAATATGCTCATAGTCCTCCTGCCCAAGATCGCATATGTTGCACAGAATCTCCCCGGTGCCCAAAAGTCTCGCCCTACACGCCTTGGAAAGCAACCGCCAACGTCTCGCCAACCACAAGAAGACCTTGATTCGGATAGGAATTCTACTAGCCCAAACAATTCTATAGTCCCAAGCATTCTCCTCCTGAAATTCCCTGCGCTGCCTAGCGAACACTCTATACGCCCTTGTAGAGATATTTCTATGTTTATATGTACATTTTCGATTATTTTATTTCCTTAAGTCTATCTTATGTAATTTACCCATAGGTTTATACTCTATATAAGAGAGCCTAGGGTTCCTGGAATAAATATTCTCTCTTTTTCTTCCAACATGGTATCAGAGTGGCGGTCCTAGACCAGAGCTCGAATATCCAAAACCCTAGACCTCACCAACCAGCCTGTGTGCCACCTCCTTGCGCAGCCCCTACGCCCCGCGTCGCCCATACGCCTCTGTGCGATCCCGTGTCGTGCACAACACCCACCTGCGTCGTCCTTGCGCGCCCTCATGCAGTCCTCACGTGCGCCCTTGTACGTCCTCACGCAACCATCACGTGCTCATGTGCCTGTGCGTAGCACTAGCGCACACTCGCGCGCGTAGTCCAGCACGCACTAGTGCGCACTGTGCCACCCGCGCACGCCGCTCAAGCATGTAGCCTCTGTGCGCAGTTACCTGCACGCCAGCGTCGGTTCGTTCATTTGGTTGATGGGTTTGATTGCACAAGTCTACATACGCAAACAAACCCATATATGTCTGTGTAGACATTCACCTTTTGGTTTTCACAAGCTCTAGTCTTCTACCTCCAGCGTCATGTCTGAGAACAAAGTAGATGTACTCGCTACAGGCACTTTCAGAGATCAAGCGCCTATTGTCAAGATAGACAGGACAAACTATGAGCTCTGAGCTATGCAATTCGTGAACCTTATGAAGTCAAATGGTAAGAAACATATTCTTACGGAGGAGGAGCTGGTGGAGAAGACTGGAGTAAACGTCTCATGGGAGGCGGACGACGCTTATGCCAAAGTGTGGCTCTCTGGTATATTGACGATTGAAATCGCCAATGACATGTTACATCAACCTACCTTGCAGCAACATATTCTCAGGCGAGGAATGAGACGAAGATCCTCCAACTCCTGCGTGATATATTCACTATCAAGAAGAATGGACGGTCCCTGCATTAGTTGTATACATCCTTGAGAGGGATGTTTGAGAAGCTACACAGTTTCACGCCTCTTACGGCCACCACTGAGCAGCAGAAGACATAAGAATGCTACCATGGTTGGTGTATTCCTAACTGCTCATGATCCTGAATACGATGATGTCCGCTCCCAGATCCTCGCATATGCTACAATTCCTCCCATGGAGGAAGATTTCCGCACACTTAGCAGGATTACTCTTCCGTCTACTACTAGTGGTCAGACTTCCTCGACGATGGCAGCCTCCGGAGGTAGAGGAGGCTCATCTACTTTTCGTGGACGTGGAATCCATGGCATATGGGGTTGAATCCGTCAGCCCTGCACGTTTTGTCATCGTCTCGGCCATTCAGAGGATACATGCTATTCCAAGCATGGGATTCCTCCACCGGCTCGGGTAGCGAAACAGGTTGAATCTCCTGCAATTTCTACTTCAGATCAACGGTTTGATGATCTCGTGGCCAGATTGAGGGACATCATGCCTCCTACTTCACCATCTCTTGGAGGCCATTCAGCTTCTGCTTCTGTTAGTACCTCTACTACAGCTAGCACCTCAGGTACTTATGTTTTTACATCTTGTCATGGATCTGAGATTACAGAGTGGATTATGGACTCCGGTGTGACACATCATTTGTGTGGAGACAGACAGCAGCTTGCCTCATATAGACATGTTCCTCCAGGGAGAACAGTTGTGATAGTTGATGGAACTCATTCTCCAATCACAGAACAAGGAGAGATCACTTTGACACTCCCTATGTGTTTACAGAATGCGTTGCATGTTCCTGATTTCTCTACGAACTTGCTTTCTATTAGTCAGATTACAAAGGATTTGCACTGTCGAGCTATTTTTGACTCATCGTCTCTTGTTTTCCAGGACTTTCTTACGAGCAGAGTGATTGGGTGTGGTCGTGAGCAGGGTAACCACTTATCGCCCGGTTCAGACTCCCTATGAAGGCGTATCTTCTCATTCGTATGAATCAGTCTCTCCATTCACTTGGCACCTTCGGTTTGGTCATCTACCTCTTCAGAAGATGTGTCACATGTTGCCACAGATTTCACTTGGTTCTTCCTTGTAGTGCGAGGCATGTCAGTTGGGAAAGCATCATCGAGCTGCTTTTCCTAGTCATCAGAGTCGGAGCAGTAGCTCCCTTTTTGAGTTATTTCATGTAGACATTTGGGGTCCGAGTCATGTTCCAGATCACCAAGGACACATGTTTTATCTTTTGGCTGTGGATGATTTTTCTCGATTGTCATGGGTGTTTCTTTTGAAAAATAAGTCGGAAGCAGGAGATGTGATCCAAACTTTTATTAATGAAGTGCAGAATATTTTTCTACATCTGTGAAATTCTACATTTGGTGAGCATACGCAACAAAGCCAAACACACGAGTAAGTGAGAACAACTCCTTCTCCGGGAAAGCAATAGAGAAAGGAATTTTCTCACCCAAGACAGACGATGGCATGTGACTCACCAAATAGCATGTCGTAAGAACTGCATCACCTCAAAACGAATGTGGGGCACGACTCTGAATGAGAAGAGTCTGAGTAACATCAAGTAGATGACGATGCTTTCTCTCTGCAATACCATTTTGTTGAGAAGTGTAACCATAAGATGTTTGATGAATAATTCGACGGGATGAAAGGAAATTGGATAGAGCATGAGTACAGAATTCCATGCATTATCAGTTCTCACAAACTTCACATAGGTAGAGAAAACAATCTACACTTTGTTGATAAATTTTTGATCACATCCACTGCTTCAGATTTATTTTTCGATAAAAAATCCATGAGAAACGAGAAAAATCATCCACAGCAACAAAATAAATTCAGTATCCTTGGTGATCAGGAACATGACTCGGTCCCCAAATATCAACATGAAATAACTCAAAAATAGAACTACTGCTCTGATTATGACGACTAGGAAAAGAAGATTGATGATGCTTTCCCAACTGACATACCTCGCATTAAAAGGAAGAACCCAGTGAAATCTGCAGCAACATATGACACATCCTTCTGGAGAGGGAGGTGACCAAAGCGTAGATGACAGGTATAAGGAGAAACCGATCCTACTGCATAAGAAGATACGTCAGCATAGGGAGTTTGGACCATACGATAAAGACTACCTTGATCACGGCCACATTCAATCACTCTGCTCGTAAGAATGTCCTGAAAAACAAGAGACGAAGGGTCAAAATAGCTTTATAGTGCAAATCCTTTGTAATCTGACTAATGGATAATAAATTCATAGAGAAATCAGGAGCATGTAACACATTCTGCAGATGCATCGAAGGCGTCAAACAAATCTCCCCATTTTCGGTGATCGGCGAATGAGTCCCATCTACAATCACAACAATTCTCTCCAGTGGAACATGTCTATATACTGTAAGATTATCTTTGTCCCGCATAAATGGTGTGGTTGTTGGACATGCGAGCCCACGGCGAGCCATTATGCAATAAATGTTATTGCAAATATCATTCCGTGATCTGAAATGAAGAATATCTAATTTGCATAATATGTCCCTTAGTACAATTAGGGTTATGTACCATGGCCATCTTAATAATCATACAGTTGTTGATTCGATAATTGAATCATAGAGGCTGGTGCTTGGATGAATATCTAAAGGGTTAGATTGAGGACTCATCAAGCACCGTCAAATGATCGTTAAGAGATGATCTCCAGCCTGAGTGGGAGATGGCAATCCTTTCTCAATTAGGTTGATATCTGACCAACCTCTTGATTTTTTTTGAAGACAAGAAAAAGGGAGACACACTCAGTGGTGTTCACCCCAATATATTAGAGATAAAAAAGAGGGTCGAAAGTACAAAAAGCGAGAAGGCCATAAAAGGAGGCAAGAGAGCCTCCAGACAGGGTTAGAAAACACACACAAAGAAAATTAACTTCCACACCAGTCGTCCACCAGTCCTGAAGTGCGAATGATCACGTTCTCCTTGTAAAAGCGTTGCGCCGAAAAAATGGCCTCGTTCCGACCAAGCCAAATCGACCATAATCTTGCCACCGGATCCAAGAGTCGCCTTCTCTCCGTATGTCTGTTCAAGAATAGCGAATCACAGAAGGCCACCACATCACTAGCTCGCACCCAAGCCACAATCGGGTCCTCCCACAGCCCACGAACCATAGGGCACTCAAAGAAAACATGGTCAAGGGATTCCACATCCGAATCACAAAGCATGCAGATATTAGAAACAGAATGCAACATTTTGGAGCAGCGGTCTCTCGTCAAAAGCCTCTTTCTGCGGACCAGCCATAAGAAAATAGCAATGCGCAAAGGAATAGAGATTCGGAGGTGTTAGATTAGTTAGGTCAAAGAGTTGACTTAACGAGATCGAGATAACCAAATTCCTATATCGTATGCTGTCACGATACAGGCACGCATCCTCTGACCGGAGACAGATGTGTTACTATATGTCTGAGTATGTACATTTGGCAGACCAATAGATTAATGACCTAACCAAGTTCTATACACTGGCGCGCTGGTGTGCATATAAGGGCAAATGAGTAATACGATCTCTCAAAGGGATCATACAGGTTCATTATTGAACCGGAAGGTATGAGCTCACTCATGAGATATTGGGAAGAATCAAATTCCGTGCACGGTCGTCTCGCTTTGGAAGCATGACTGAATTTGTAGGTTTGATATATACTTTTGGAAAGTATATGATCAAGATCTAGGTATGATATATGCTTTTGGAAAGTATATGTCGATATCAACTCCCAATGATCGAATGAGAAACTTACTGATAAAACCATGAAGTAGACAGTATAAAGTTGATCTAATATTTCGTGTTTATTCTGAGTCTTCAAGTATGCAGGATGTACAGTACTACAGGTATTGGGAATACCTGAGGGTGATGTGATCATAAACGATTGTATAACCATGACGCTTCCATTCCTAGGGAGTGATGAAACGGGTCTGGATTTTAGTGACTCCTCTCAGTAGAGAAGTTATCAGATCTTGGTCCAAATGTTGGACATTGATCTGAATGTGATTCAGATGCAATGAGAAAATTAGATTTGCGGTCTTGATTTCATCAAGCATCTATGGGAGGCTCGCGATCTAGATTTGAGATATGATCTCAATATCCGAGTCACTATACGTGGAACAATACAATCGTCATGTCCTTATCTCCAAGTATCCACGGAGAAAGCGCATTATCTTTGAAAGAGTTCATGATAATTTCAATGTTGATATGTGTATCCGAGCATTGAGAAAATTGATAATTAAATGTGATTTAATTATCATGAATAATATGAATTTGATTCATATTATAAGGAGAGTTATCTAATATAATTAAAGGTGATTTAATTATCAAAGATGTGAATAATCTAAATGCGATTCATATTATTTTGGCACACGAGAATAGAGATTCAAGATGATTAAATGTGATTTAATTATTATGGATATGAATAATGTGGATAGCAATATCCATATTAGTCATATATATTATAAATGTGATTTATAATATATAAGAGAGAGCTATTTGTCATTTACATTTGTTAATTAAATGTTGATGTGAATTGGATTCACATTGGACAATTAATTGAAAATGAAATTCACAATTTATTTTGGGTTGTGAATGTGATTCACAATTTTCCAATGGCAAGATTGCAATATTCACAAAATAATTATGAATTATTTTTGTAGAATAATTTACAACAAGTGTTTTTGTAAATCTTGGAGATTTCCATGGAATAATGTAATCTCATGAGATTGTATGAGATCGTCACCAAATCCAATATTATGGAAGGAGGCAATCTTCATTCCATAATCTCCATGCTTGATTGATTTAATTTGGGATAGATTTATATTGATTTATCAATATAGATTTAATCTAAATTAAATTAATTGTTGTTGGTTTTTACCAACAAAAATCTTAGCCATTAAAAGGAACACAATCAATGAGAGCCATTGGATTTGTGTTGTCCATAGATTGAGATCCATGGATCTCAAAATATTATAAAAGGAGAGGCACACCTTTGCTCTTCTTTACACATATGAGAATGTAAGGCTCTCTCTCTTTCTCTCTACAAGTCAGCTCTCTCTCTTCCTCTCTCATGGCCGTCCACCATGGATGCCCTAGAGGGAGTCTCCATCGCCGCAGCGTCGTCATCTGCCCGATCGTTTGCTCGTGGATCTCCGTCTCCTTCGGTGCGCCTCGCTTGTGAAGAATACGTCGGATATCGTGTGTCGAGATCAGGAGATCCGTCGCTTGGATCATCAACATGGATTGCGAGAAACACGTGTTTCATCAACACGCTCGCAAGCGTCTCCTCCGTCGGATCGGACTTGAGACAGGAGGTCTCTTCGTTTAGAGACTCGATCGCAACCACGCTTCAAGAGGTAATCATATTACTTATTTGTGGTTTAGATGAAACGATCCGAGAAGTGTTCTTGGATCATGTGGTTTCGTCACGTGAAAAAATTTAATTTCCGTTGCATAGAACAACTAGTATGACTAGTCGTTCTTCGTCGTATTCGATACGATGCTCACGCTTCCGTGATGCGCTTAAGGATCTAACCATATCCTTCAGTGTTGCCCTAGAATCCATGATCCATTAAGTAATCTTAGATCCGTAACAGGATGTAAAAGTAAAAGTACTACTGTGGTACTGGCCGTAGCAGATGTACTAGCAGATGCGGAAGCTGCTACATCTGAATGGCCTCCTGGAGATGGTAAAGAAGCAGGAGGTATGATATCCCTCGATCTAGCTATGAGGTCATCAAACCTCTGATCAGAAGTAGGAGCAGTTGGAGACTCAACATGCTCCGCTATACGGGCGGAAGCCGAAAAGTCATGCTTAGAATAACATGTATCCTCGATATGTCATGGACGGTGACAGTACGTGCATGGCTAACGAAAGTGACCTCCTCTACCATAAGGTCTGTGTCTGTGAAAAGAAGAAGAGCCTCCTCTTCCTCGGGAGGCTACCATAGCTGAAGAAGTCTGGTTAGTTGTTGTGGATGAACAGTAATTCTGTTGAGCCTGTGAAAAGCTTCCTTTATGGGAGGAATAGTGGCATCCGCTAGAATATGGGAGCGAGCAGCATCATATTTAGGGTCAAAAGTTGTTAGAAATATACCAACCATGGTAGCATTTTTATACGTCTTATGTCGCTCTGGAGTCGTCATTAGAGGCATGAAGTTGTGGAGCTTCTCAAGCATCCCACGCAAGGATGTATACAGTGAATGAAGAGGGCGTTCGTTCTGCTTGATAATGAATATGTCATGCTGGAGTTGGAGAATCTTTGTCCCGTTCCTCGCTTGAGAATATGTTGTGAGGATGTCCTATATCACCTTAGCAGTAGGTTGATATAACACATCATTGACGATCTCAATCGTCAATGTGCCAGAAGGCCAAACTTTGGCATATGCATCGCCTGCCTCCCATGAGGCGTTTACTTCAGTTTTCTCCACCGACTCCTCCTCGATAAGAATGTGTTTCTTACCATTTAACTTCATAAGGCTCATGAATTGTATAGCCCAGAGCTTATAGTTTGTCTCGTCCATGTTGACAATAGATGTTGGACCTCTGAAAGCGCTTGTGACGGGTATATCGACTTTGTTCTCAGACATATTGCCAGATGTAGAAAACTATGATTTTATAGACCAAAGAATGAATGTCTACACAGACACATGGATTTGAATGCATATGTAGGCTTATGCACCCAAATCCATCAATCAAACAGAGGGGTCGATGCTGGCAGCGAAGACTGTGCCACACAGTGGCAGCTGGAGAGGTAGTCTCGGCTCAGAGGCAACCTCAACGGAGAGGCGACCTCGGGAGAAGGCCGGCGATGACGGTAGGGGCGGGGAATGTCGGCTAGAGAGGCAGCGGTGAGGGCTGGCGACGGGACGCCCGGCAGCGCACGGAGGGGCGGATATAGGGCTAGGGTTAGGGTTTCGGGTACGAGAGCTCCGATCTAGGACCACCATTCCGATACCATGTTGAGAAAAATAAGAGAGTCGTATATTCCTGGGAACTCTAGGCTCTCTTATATAGAGGAGAGACCTATGAGTAAATTATATAAGATGAACATAAAGAAATAAAATTGCAAAAAAGGTACACGGGAACATAGAAATATCTCTACACTATTCATCTGCTCCCCCCCTTCCCCGTGTTTCTTCCGAAGAAAAGCCTTTGAAGAATTCCCTACGAGCAACCAAGTTGACCATAACAAATACAGCATCTACCTCTGAAATGAAGAGGAGTGAAGCAAGTTCACCTTGTACTTGACCCCACACATAATTGGGGGAAAAAGCTATTGCATGACATTGACCAACATAGAATATGATACAATTGTAATGCACTTCTTCATCCATGCAATCCATAAGTCGAGGAATAATGACGCTCAAATTACCTTCCAATCCACACAATCATAGCGATAAGTTCACCTACCAAACTAACCTTGCAGCTTTTTATCTCTTCAAATCCCCAAAAATCTCTAGCCATGACCACACTATCAAGAAACTAGTTCCAATGTATAAAAGTTGATTTCTCTATAAAAACTATGGAATCTAGGACCGTACTAAGGTGGTTGGCCAGCACTTCAGCGAAAGCGAAAGTCCATATTTTTTGCAACATCCTGCTTTAAGAGCAAAAAGACGAGAGATCGGTTCAGTCGATCAAAATACAAGTTCCCATTTATGAACTCTGACATTATTAAATTTCAGAAATACAGTATGTTTATGACAATACGATAATCAAAAAGAGAGCAACATTCATAATGCACATATAAAACGATAATAGAGAACTATAATTTGAAAGCATAAATAGAAATTCGGACAAATAATGCAAAATTTTCAGTGGGGAGAACATGGAAAACATTGGGACGTCTTCATTTGTATTGGAGAAAATTCATGTAGAAGGCAACAACAATAAGGTAAGTATGGCCTGCTATCAGCCTTGCACTACTGCCACTGGTCATGTCATTCTGAGGATGGGTTTCCCGCTTCAGCAGTGTTGCAGAACACATCCAGCAGGGCAACAGTTCTTCAACTGCATCTGATAAGAGATTTGATGAGTTAGTAACACGGTTCAGGGAGATTACGCCTTCTCCTGGGTCAACTAGCTCTCCATCAGGATCATCGGAGGTAGCAGCCTCTGTCTCCGCATCTACATCAGGTGTAGCATATGCTTTTACTAGATGTTACAGGGTAGATCTGTCAGAGTGAATTGTGGATTCAGGAGCCTCCTATTATCTCTGTGGTGACAGAGTGTAGTTTAGTACCTATAGTCCAACTCAGTCAGGAAGATCAGTTGTGATAGCATATATGATACACTCTCCCATTACTGGTCAGGGGGAGGTGCAGTTAACCCCTACAATGTGATTTCAGAACATTCTTTATGCTCCTGAATTCTCTATGAACTAACTATCTATTAGTCAAATCACTAAGGATTTACATTGTCGTGCCATATTTAACCCTTTTGCTTTTGTGCCACCTCCATCATCCACCGCCACCTCCACCACCTCCTTCCCCCTGCCACACCTGCTTCTTTACGCAAGTTTACCATCGCCGATCTCGTGCTCATGTGCCACCTCCATCATCCAGCATGCTCGAGATACGTTCTAAGCATTTGAGTTTCACTAATGGAACTGGTGATTTGAGTGTGCAGATTGAGGTGCAGGATGCCAGCATTCAAATAAAAAAATAGCAATGCGAATGTCATAGTTGGTAAAATCTTGAATGGGATTATCTATACGATCTTAAGAATTCCTATTCACCCCTCTCCCCGCCCATAAGCATTACTTGGAAGGGCAATATGCCAACAGAGAGCCCTCTAGTGGGCAACCACCACAATACAAAACGTATTGAGGATCAACTTAATGAGCTTTCTTCAATGTCTTCCACTCGCCAAAGCACGGAAGAATTTTGTATTCGTGTTACCCTCCTTAAGCCACATTTGCCTCGAACTCTATTGCCATTTGCTTCATATCCTCATCCGTAATGATCTTCTGGTGTGCAACCCTATTTGGATCTCCTCCTCGGATAAGACACAAGAAGGTCCGCCAATAGAATGGCACCTCAAGACATTGAGCAAGGAGTCGGCCTTTCCCACTATCTGCGTATGACCCGATACAACCCTCGGTGAAATCAAGCAGAGATTTCCCAGCTGGCGTCTGACTGAGAATCGTCTGTCTCCCCCATGAACTAAATCCGTGAGACCCAATGTAGCAACCACAAGGCTCCCAACATAGACAGCGGCATGCACCCCCTAATCCTATGATCCGTATGAGAAGATGTTTATAGATCCAGAAACACTTCAGGGCCAATGCATACCTGTTGTAACGAACTATCTCTTGAGCATCATTAAGCAAAAGATTGCGGTAATACTACTCTACGATAAAATGGCATAAACATAGATTTCTTTCCTGGATCACAGCTCACCAATCTTTATTGTGCTCCTAAGTTTCCTATGGACAATTCTTTATATTGTTAAGTTATGTAAACAACTTTTAAAAATTGTATGTATAACACATAATAACCGATGGAACTCACTAATAGAGCAACTACATGCAAAAACATAATTTCGTGCAGTATTTATAGTGCATATAACATCATTAGGCTCATATTTTCAATAGTGGACAAACAATCCGGAACAACTTGGAAGTGGGTCCTTTGTTTTGTATTATGATTGTGAAAGTTCATCCATGTCCTACATGCTTAATTGTTAAATGTCGTCCATGAATTGAAAGGTTATAAACAATGTCGATCTTGGATTTCAACCTCCATGTGGCCAAGGAAGATGGTGTGTATACATGCTGCTAATTTTAATGAGGTTACAAAAACTCTTCAATCAGTAACTGAAGTAGGACGTAGGAACGTCTCCCCATAAATATGAAATCTCACCTAAAGTAGTTAAAGAAGTGGGATCAGAATACTAAACATTATTTAGCAATCATGGTTGTCTTG
Organism: Ottelia alismoides; assembly: GCA_037367405.1. NCBI lineage: Eukaryota > Viridiplantae > Streptophyta > Magnoliopsida > Alismatales > Hydrocharitaceae > Ottelia > Ottelia alismoides. The sequence continues at coordinate 174,813 of JAZKJV010008075.1, read as the reverse complement.
AAGAAATATGAACCTTCGCACTTGATGGTGTATTTAGGTTTTGATAATGTCAGAGTTAAGAAAGCTCTGTTGTGTTATTCCATAGAGCCCTAGGGTCTCTTATATAGAGACAAAACCCTTGGGTAAATTACATAGACGTACGTGAGATAAATAAGAAATACGGAACGGTACATCATAACATAACGTGAACCTCTACATAAACCTCTACACTCCCCCTCAAGATGGAGCATAGATATCAATCATGCTCAGCTTGGAAGAACATCTCTGGAAAGGTCCTCTGAGCAATGGCTTGGTAAATATATCAGCAGTCTGGTCTTCTGAATTGACGTGTAAAGTGGAAATCAAGCCCTTCTGGATCATGTCTCTAGTGTAGTGACAATCTACCTCGATGTGCTTTGTTCTTTCATGAAAAGCTGGATTATTGGCAATGAACAAAGCTGCCTGGTTGTCACATTGAAGCTGCATGGGTAAAGAGACATTTACATTCAAATCTTCCAAGACCGCGCGAACCCACATCATTTCTGTGTTTGCTTGTGCCATGGCTCTATATTCGGATTCAGCACTAGATCTCGCCACAACAGTTTGTTTCTTGCTTTTCCAAGAAACCAAAGAGCTTCCTATGAAGATAGCAAATCCTGAAGTAGACTTACGATCCTTTGGGCACCCTGCATAGTCTGCGTCTGCACAAGCGGAAATGGACAGATATGTGTCCTTTCTAAATAACAAACCTGTGCCTGGGGAAGACTTTAGGTATCTCAATATCATATACAGGGCTTCCATATGAACTTGCCTAGGCTGCTCCATAAATTGACTCACCCGGTTTACTGCAAAAGCAATATCCGGTCGAGTTATGGTGATGTATAGAAGCTTGCCCACCATCTCTCTATATCTTCTTTTGTCCACCTCTTCAGTATCATTGTCGTAAAGTCTCATACTTGGGTCCATAGGAGTGCTCGACGGTCTGCATCCAACCATTCCTGTTTCAGCTAGCAAGTCTGTGACATATTTTCTTTGGGTCATTACCATTCCTTGTGCATTTCTCGCAAACTCTATCCCCAAAAAATATCGTATTGTACCTAGATCCTTCGTAATAAACTGACTTCCCAAGAGAGATTTAGTCATCTCGATTCCCTGAGCATCATCTCCTGTAACCAGAATATCATCAACATATACCATGACGACAACAGTGCCTCTGGGAGTCTTCTGGATAAACAATGAGTGGTCTGCATTTGATCTTTTGAACCCCTGTCGTTCAATCAGCTGGGAAAGATTCTGGAACCATGCCCTTGGACTTTGTTTAATGCTATAGATTGCCTTATGAAGTCTACACATCATCTGAGTCTCCCCCTCAGCAGCAAAACCCGGTGGCTGCTGCATATAGACTTCCTCCTGTAGATCACCATACAAGAATGCATTTTTGACATCAAGTTGGAAAATGGGCCAATCATGTATCACAGCAACAGATAGTAGAATGCGAAGAGTCGAGTGTCGAGCCACTGGTGAAAATGTATCAAAATAATCGACCCCACAGGTTTGGGTGAAGCCTCGTGCAACAAGTCTGGCCTTGTACCGATCTAGTCGGCCATCTGCATGATATTTAACTGTAAACACCCACTTGCTACTCACTACAGAAGCACCAGGAGGAATAGGAACTAGGGACCAAGACCCTCGAGACTGTAAGGCACGCATCTCCTCCTCCATGGCTAAATGTCAGCTATCAATCTTCATAACCTCCTGATAAGTCCGTGGGATCTCAACTGTCGAGACAGCTGCTGCAAACCTCTGGAAATCACCAGTAAGGCAATGAAAGGACACGTGAGACGCAAGAGGATAGGATGCACAATGCCGCTTCTGCTTCCTATGAGTAATGGGACGATCAAGATCATCATCCACTGTACTGACTAGCGGATCCTCCCCATGTATCAAAGATTCATGCACCGGTGCATTATCTAACCCATCATTAGTGATAGCATCGGAGCATACCTGAGGCATGCTGGATGGTTGACGTGTAGCTTGAGCAGGCCCTGACCATCTTGTGTAGAACTTAGGGAATGGTGGAATGGGAGGATATGGAGGCGGTGGTGGTGGTGGTGGTGTAGTGGACTCAGATCGACCCAGACTTGGAGGTAGGGGAACATAGACATTATCATCTGTAGATGTGGAGGAAACCAGTCTGTCACCTGCAGGGGAGAAGTACATAACTGGCTCAAAAAATGTAACATCAGCACTAACATAGTACTTGTCGTTAATTGGGTCATAGCAACGATATCCTTTTTGTGTCCGTGAGTAGCCCACAAATACGCACTTAACAGCCCTAGGAGAGAGCTTGTCAAGTCCTGGAGACAAGCGGTGAACAAAGGCGACAGTTCCAAAGACACGAGGGGTAAGTGAAAACAAATCCTTTTCAGGAAAGAGGACAGAGATTGGAGCCTTTTCCCCAAGAACGGTAGAAGGCATACGATTGACCAGATAGCATGTTGTAAGTATAGCATCTCCCCAAAAGGCTAATGGTGCACAACTTTGAATAAGTAAAGTGCGAGCAATATCAAGAAAGTGACGATGTTTCCTCTCCGCGACACCATTTTGTTGAGATGTGTAAGCACATGTAGTTTGGTAGATAATGCCCTTAGAGGAAAGAAACTGAGCAAGAGAACAAGTGCAGAATTCCAATGCATTATCCGTGCGCACATATTTAACAGTAGACAAAAAAACATTCTGCATCTCATTGATAAGATTTTTGATAACACTTCCTGCTTCAGATTTATTCTTAAGAAGAAAAGTCCAAGAAACACGAGAGAAATCATCAACCACAACAAGATAAAACCTGTGACCCTGATAATCCGGGACACGACTAGGACCTCAAATATCAATATGAAATAACTCAAACGGGGAGCGACTGCTCCGACCCTGACGACTAGGGATGCTAGAACGATGGTGCTTCCCTAACTGACAAGCTTCACAACGAAATGAAGAATTCGGAGATATCTGTGGCAGGAGGTGACGCATCTTCTGGAGTGGAAGGTGACCAAAGCGAAGGTGCCATGTATACGGAGAAACAGATCCCTGAGAGTGTAGTGAGACGCCAGCATAGGAGTTCCGTACTAGACGATAGAGGCCATTGTGCTCAGAACCACAGCTAATCACCCTGCCCGTTAGTATGTCCTGAAAAATGACAGAAGATTGGTCAAATATAGCACGACAGTGCAAATCTTTTGTAATCTGGCTAATTGATAATAAATTCATGGAGAACTCTGGTGCATGTAAAACATTCTGTAAGTGCATGGAGGGCAATAAGAACGTCTCCCCCTGACCCACAATAGGGGAATGAGTGCCATCAGCTATGAGCACGGAACGACCAGACTGAATATCCCTTTAGGACTGCACCATATCTCTATCACGGCAGAGATGATGGGTGGCTCCAGAGTCAACAATCCAACCTGAGAGATCACGACTATGACGAAAGGCATAAGTGCTACGTGAGGTACTGGCAGTAGCCGAGGTACTAGCTGACGCAGAGGCCGCAACGTCAGATGTATCAGCAGCTTCTGATGAGGACTGTGGCATAATGTCACGAAGCCGTGCCACAAGCTCCTCGAACCTGTGATCTGGAGTAGATGCTGACGGAGCCTGAACATGATCAGTGACACGTACCGAAGGAGGAAATCCATGCTTGGAAAAGCATGTATCCTCAGAATGACCGGTGCGACGACAAAATGAGCATGTTAAACGCATACGACCTCCTCGGCCACGTCCGCCACCTCCTCGGCCACGAAATGAAAACGAACTACCTCGTCCTCTGGAGACCGCCGTTGCCGAAGGAGGTGGAGTCGCTGCGCTGGAGGGGACAGAGATACGGCTGAGTCTCCTGTAGACTTCCTCCATTGGAGGAATAGTGGCGTCGGCGAGGATCTGAGAGCGGGTTGTCTCGTACTCCGGATCAAGGGCAGCAAGTAACACGCCCACCATAGTGGCATTGTGAAACGTCTTCTACTGCTCGGGGGTGGTTGTGCGCGGAATGGTGCTATATAACTTCTCGAACATCCCATGTAGGGACGTGTACAGAGAGTGAAGAGGCCGGCCATTCTGCTTCATGGTAAAAATATCATGCTGCAACTGCAGCATTTTCATCTCGTTCCTCACCTGAGAATACGTAGTAGCCAGAATATCCCACATCGCCTTGGCGGTGGGTTGATGAAGGACGTCATTGGCGATCTCCATCGTGAGCGTCCCTGACAGCCAGACCTTGGCATACGCATCATCAGCCTCCCATGAGGCATATACCCTCGTCTTCTCTGCCGGCTCTTCTTCGGTAAGAATGTGCTTCTTACCACATGACTTCATAAGACTCAGGAACTGCATAGCCCTCCGTCCCGTCCATTTTGAATATTGGTGCTGAACCTTTAAAGGCACCTATGGAGGGCATATCAACCTTTTGGTCTGACATGTTGCTGGAGAAGAAGACGTGGGGATGATAGACAAATGAACGTTTGTTTACAAAGATTGGATTGGATTCAAGTGCATATGTAGACTTTATGCACTTGAACCCATAGATGAAGAGGGGCCGACCGACGAGGAAGAGAAGCCCGAGGGAGGGCTACGTCAGCCCCGACGGGAGAGGGAGGCCTCGGCGGCGGGAGCGGGAGGCCCCGGCGGGAGAGAGAGGGGCCGGCGGCGGCTGGAGATGAAGCCTGCGACAGCGGCGGCTGGGAGGGGTCTTCGGCTGGGGCGGCGCCGGCGGCTGGAGAAGAAGAAGGCGACGGCGGGAGAGGGTGGGGGGGTTGGTGGGGGCGGCGGCCGAGAGGGGGGGCGGCGGCCGAGAGGGGGCGGTGGGAAGAAAACCCTAGATTAGAGTTTTGGCTCTGATACCATGTCAGAGTTAAGAATGCTCTGTTGTGTTATTCCATAGAACCCTAGGGTCTCTTATATAGAGAGAAAACCCTTGGGTAAATTACATAGACGTACATGAGATAAATAAGGAATACGGAACGGTACATCATAACATAACGCGAACCTCTACATAAACCTCTACAGATGAATTACAATAAATTCTACATAAACCTCTACGGATAAATTACAATAAATTTTAGTGAAAGTTGTACTGCAATTTTAAAAGATGCTAGATGTTTGCATATTTCTACATTAGTAAACAAGACCATAATAATAACATTGGTTATTTAAAACCTGCTATGATTATGCTACTGCAGCTAATGCGGAAGAGGAATATATAATGTAGTTTTGCATTAGAAAAACTTCAGAAATGTAGTTTCAATGCAAGTGGACATTCAACTACTAGAATACAGCATCAATTCTTCGAGTACCGGATAAAAGAACATTTGTAATATGAAACAAACATCCAAAGAAAACTGAACGTCAAAAATACAGGAAGGGTATAATATCTTTCAGTGTTAAGCTTTCAATAGTTGGAGTGAAGATGCCATGAATATTACCTGACATTAACTTGTGAACCAGCCTTCTACCTATAAAACCAGTGGCCCCTGTAACTGATACAGTGCTCTTGTTTTCCTAATAATAATCAGACGTAGTTATAATAAGTGCCCCTTTGATCCTTAGTGAAGTAAACTGTTAAAAAATAAAGAATGCGGAAGCTGTAATCAGAGATAAATAATAAAACATTGAAGAACATGGGATTTTAACGTAAAATCTTTCTCCCTAAGGAGCGGGATGAAACTACGGGAGAACGCCTCAAAGGGATGATGTGTCTATTGACTTTCTCATTGGATACAAGAGGTTCGAGGCTTCTTATATAGCCTTCACATACCCTCCAAGTCCCACTACTGGTAGATATGGGACTAAACATTGGATGTGGTAACTGGATCTTGGAAGGATCCATTTACCTATCTTACATGGTAAGTGACGCATACTCTAACACTCCCCCTCAAGCTGGAGCATGCAATGCTCAGCTTGGACGAACAGAAAGAAATAACTCAAACTCACAATACAAGACGCTACAAACAATATCAACTCAACGCACACAATTGTCGGTTGCTGTTGAGGACGTTGCTTCTCATACCGTGCAAGTGAGGAGGAACAAATGGCCTGTAGCGTGAGTTAAACTGAATCTCCTCGTCGAAGAACATGTGCTCTTTACTGCACATGTCAGAGATACTACAACTGAAAAATGAGTCTCCAACTAGAGAACTCTGACCCACCACAACATGTGGACAACTGCTCCATCTCTTAAAGGGCTGAACTGAAAAGGTCGTGGAGACATTCTCGTCAGAGTCCATGATCGTTGGAGAATGGAGTCTGAAAAGTCTCCTCGTCGGAGAACTGTGTCTCTCCCATATTGGCTCAGAGAATGGGATCTCTACTCTGAAGTCCCTATGAAACCACATGCCTAGCCCACATGCCATAGGGGATGGGATCTCTAGTCTGGAGTCCCTATGGATCACATGAAAACTCTGACCAAAACAAAAGATGGGGACCACACAAAAGATGGCAAACATGTGCACATCTGGTTGAGGACTCGGAATCTAAACGTCGAGTCTGAAACATGAAGAATTGTATAGTCTGGAAAATCTGGCATGGCTTCTAGACTGGAGAATCTGAATCTGTAGAATGCAACTCTACACAATACTCCCCCTTTTTTCTCATACTTGTCGGAAAACAGTGGCATCGACAAAGTTGGGAGAAGACAAGAAAATGCAGGAGAAAATAATCTCAAACGTTTTTTGTGTCTATTTCTATTTCCTTTTTATATAGATGCCACACCCCTTTTTTGGTAAGTTGTTCCCCCTTTTCTATGGCTTTCTTCTCGCATTTTTTTGTTTGCATATGATTTTTTTCTTTTGTATGCACCTTTTTCCTTTTCTTTTTTTTAGAAAAAACTCTTGGCCCACTTGGGCCCAAAGATCATGGCCCAAACAGTGGGCAGCAGCTTGCTCTCCTTTTTAAATACATACGGTCTAATTCTTGGCCCAAGACTTATGTTATCTCTCTCTATCTCTCTCTTAAATGAAAACATGGCCCATTGGACCCTTAGTAGTAGCATGTGCCCCCTCCTTTTTATTAAGGAGGGCCATCGGGTCCTCTCTTCTCACATTAGGGTTCCTCGATTGGGAACCTTCCGTCGCCCTTCGAAGGAATGAGTCGCCGGGAGGACTCATCGGCTTGGCCTGGACATCGAGAATGGCACCACCCCTCTACGCTTAGAGTTGCGCCAAAAGGTGACAGCCATAGTCGCCTACTGAAATTTGAAGAGGGTGACTCGAAGAGGGGAGCGCACTCTTGAGTTCGCAGACTGTGTCGTCGGGGAAGACGACGACAGTGAGGTGAGTCTCGAGACTCGTGTCAATGAAGTGGGGAATGGTGTCACCGTGGTAGCGAGTGCTTGTTGTTGGGCCACACGATGGACGCCAAGGGGGAGTGTTGATGTGCCGCCAAAGAGATGGAGCGGTGCGAGAGGAGAAGGCTCGCTACCTTCGCCTGGAGGCCGTCGCCGCTAGGGGTACCCCTTCTTGATCTTTAGTAGGGGTCCTTTTCGAATCTTAGGGTTCCCCGTGAGGGGAGAACCCATCTGTGATGCAACCTTGGAGGAGGCTCACCTCCACTGTATTGCCTGGAAGCTTTGCCTGGAGATGCGAAGGAGTGAAGGTGCGACTGCGCATTATGATCTCGTTGGATGGTGCATCGTCTCACACGAGAACCGTGAGGAGAGATCTGGGTTGTTGCACTTTGAGCCCCCCGATGGGGTTGAAGCTGGAAATTGTGTCATCGGATCTGGAATCAAATTTAAAAAAAAAATGTGATACGGTAGCAACACGTGTGGATGGAGATCTGAGAAGAACACACAAGCGATAGGGAAGCACGACAAGGACTTGTTGCTCGGGGATGTGTGGCGGAGATGCACCGCTCGTTGTTTGTTGCTTGAACATGATTTAGCATAGAATCAGGGTTTTGAAAACCCTAGATCCTAAGCTAGAATTGAACCTTTGCGGAATCTAGAGATGATCATAATATCGATGCGGAATTAGGGTTTCAAGAAACCCTAGAATCGACAATACGATCAAAATAATAAGCTTCATAAATCTTCGAAATAATCTTCAAGACCATATTTAGGGTTTCAATAGAAACCCTAGAATCGAATCTCGAATATAAATAAAGAACATAAAAGAAATCTTCGAGAATCGAACTCGCTTTGATACCATGTTAGAAAATCAACATGGCTCTGATACCATGTTAGAAAATAAAGAATGTGGAGGAGTTAATAAGAGATAAATAATAAAACATTGAAGAACATGGGATTTTAACGTGGAACCCTACTCCCTAAGGAGCAGGATGAAACCACGAGAGAACGCCTCAAAGGGTTGATTTGTCTATTGATTTTCTCACTGATATAAAGGGTGAGGGGCTTCTTATATAGCCCTCAATGAGTCTCCACATCCCACAGACGGTCGATGTGGGATTAAACAACCCATCTTACATGATAAGGGACGCATGCTTTAACATGAACATTACAATTCGAAGATCTGGCACAAAAAAAGCATCCCAGGTGTGCTACCAATTATACATGAATACACCGTTTAATAATGAGATGCATGTATATGATGGCATGCTACTAGAACCAAAAAGTCTAGGAATATGAGTCACGACATCAGCATAGATGCAGATATGATCTATTCGCAATTAATCTGCTCCATATAGGTAAGAATCTATTACATATAGTAAAGTTGGGTTTTCACCCCAGCTTTAAACACCTCATCTCAAGTTCTCATTCAGAAAAAGGACATATGTCCTCCCCTACTTCCCCGAACGGACGACCTCTCTCCTTAATTCCTACTGTCTATGTTTCTCTCTCTGTGCACTAACTCTCTCTCCCCATCCAATCTTGGTATGAGAGGACCGATCCATTCTCACTCTTATTATCTCCAACCCCTTTTTCTTTCAACTGTCAGGAATCTTTTGCAATTCCATCACTATTTTCCCGTTGGTACCATATCTATTTTATACTTTGTCTCTTTCTCTCCTCTCTATCTCACTGCTCTCTCTCCATCCTCTCCTTTATTTGCTTTCCTCTCTCAAGACATTCATAAGAGCGAGATTCTTCCTTCAGACATATCCATATTAAAGAATAATAATAATTTTCCTAGATGTCACTGTAAGTGAAAAGATTTTGTGAAATAAGTTGGCACGTGAGTTGTCAATCATATGTGTGTGTGTTGGGTGAAACCCCAAGCTTTAATATATGTAATAGGGATTTGATGAGGTTGTCCCTCATCATTTTCGCGTAAATCTTTTTTGAAAAAATATCATCATATATATTCATCTATATATCCCTCCAATATATCATTCGAATTTCGTTAGAAAGGAGACTCTTATACCCTTCATCTAGAACATGTCGATTACAATATAGTTTAGACCGTTAAAATTACATGTTCTAGATGGAGAGCATAAGAGTCTATGTTTCTGACGAAATTCGAATGACATATTTGAGGGATATATAGATGAATATACATGGTGATAGTTTTCAAAAAAATAGAAAAATCTGCGTGAAAATGGCGCAGGGGCAGCTTCAATTTTTCCATGTATTAGATATATGTGTATATTCAATGCACCCATTTAATGATCAACCTGATATTTTAACCCTTGAAATAATTTGTTTGAATTGTTTTCTCCCTTTTGTTTTCCTAGCACTCTACATGAGATTGGTTTTAAATAAAGAGCTATGTAACAAAAGATTCAACATGTGAATCCATTTACTATCCATGCACATATAGTCCTTGTTACATAATGTACTCTTCTTTATACGTGGGTTTACTAATTAGACTACTCATTGGCAGAGAACATGCAGTTTGAATCGATCAACTTGACGAGCATCAATAGTTTCCCATTTCCTTTATCTTTAACACCCCATCATATCGTCAATGAATAATTTGAAACCTAAGGCAACATGACTTAGCCAGATGTGAAGGAGCTGCTCCCGGGTGATGGGAGAGGGTGAGAAGAGGTCATCTAAATCGTGATTAGTAGAGGAATCAAGAGGGAGTGATCAAAGATGTATCCATTGTAGTTGACATGATCAGAGATGGTGAGAGGCACTGTGGTTGCACCATTACTGTGGTTGTGATTGTAAACAATTAAATATAAATATTTTTTCCATCAATAGGTAATTCTGGTGGAAGTTTTAGCTTAAAAATGTACGTTTGTAATAATTTTTAACAATATATTAAAAATATGTTCAATATTATAAGGGGAAAATGGGGTTGCTCCCGCCCTATTCCCCCTACCCCATTATTTACTTCTTTGGAAATAAACTATATATCAAGGTTCAGAAAGAAAGTCGGTATGCGGTATTCATTCGGTCAAGCGGTCTAAAGCGAGTAAGCGGATATGCGGAAATATATGTGGATTATGCGGTTTGTATTATTTTAAGAAAAAAATAAAACAAAAATAATAAATTTAATTATTAGATATTTATGTTCGAAAAAATAACAATAGATGAAATATAATGCATGGACTTTTTAGTATGACATGTTTTAAAAAAAATCATTTCAAAAATATAAGAACAAAAAACTACTATGGGATATAACAATAATAAATCATTTTTTGATAGAAACATGTTTTATTGCTATAGGAATAAACTAAATGAAATTAGATGTGGAGTATTATATTTCAATCGAATTAATAATTGAATTCCTTTTTATCAAGTGTTAATGAGATGACAAGTAGCCAGGAAATTTAATACAAGTTGTTGCAGAATATATAAACAAATGAGAAAAGTATTGAATTAATAAAGCAAATGACTCATAGATATATTTTTCACGAAAGAAGATGTATCAGATTCTAAAACTAAATTATATTGAAATCAAATAAAAAAAATAAAGAAAACAGGCAACATCAGTATTTGAACCTATTAAATAAAAATAATATTTTATTATTTTTGGAAGCAGTATAAAATATTTTCTATAAACAATAGCAATTAAATAAATAACCTTTATTTTTTACAGCATGTGTCGTATAAAATCTACAATCAGATCCAATCCAATATTATTTGGATTGGATTGGTTTTAACATTTAAATGGATTGGATTAAAATGTAATAGTCAAGGATGATTTTTTTATTCAATAATGACATCGTAATATTTCTTTTGTTTGGTTTTATTTTGAAGAGTAAATGGATAAATTACAGGAAGCGTATGAGTAAAACACAAAATGTGAAAAGTATTACCAAAAGGTAAAACAGATGAAATAACAATCCCTCTCAAGCTGGCACATAGATGTCCATCATGCCCATCTTGTCAAATGGAAACCATGACGCTTGTGAGGTTCATTGGTAAAGATATAAGTTGTAGTTCAGAAGAGGCACAAGGGATAGGAATTTTCCCTTCAGTAATAGCATTGCAAATAGTGTGGCAGAGTATCTCAATATGATTTATATTCCCACGACAAATAGGATCGAAAGCTATGTAAGTTGCATATTTATTATTACACTACTCGAAAACAAGAGTAATAGTCTGAATACCCAGATCAACCAAAGGAGGGACAATCCAAGTCACCTCATGTGTAATATAAAGTAGAGAGGCAATCCAAGATCCAAAATTTGGCGTGTTAATAGAGCTAATAACATACAAATGGAAGCATGTTACACAACAATGAGAGCAGTGTCGCAGAAGTCAGTATTCGATATTCAGTCGGACGGGAATAAAGAATATTCGGTATTCAATAGAGTATTCGAAATTATTCGGTTATGCTTTTTCATTATTTTAAATATAAAAATTATGTCTAATATATATATATATATTATGTATTTATACATATATGATCATCAATGAATATGAGTGCAAGTGAAAGTACCAAATAACAAGATACATATATGGAGTTTTAATATGTGTGGTGATACCGAGATAAATGGGAACCTTTAGAATATAAAATAAAAAATTTAGCAGTTTATTGCAATAGTCAGCCGAATATTCACCCCGAAAACCTGAATATTTTGGGTAAATATTCGAGAATAGTTGGGTTGGACCGAATATTAATCGAATGTCAATATCTATTCGGTCACCCCACAGAGTAAGAATATTCGACCGAATATTGTAACAGTGGGTGATAGGATATAATGGTAGTCCACATCCGCTTTTTGACTATAGCCTTTTGCAATCAAATGTGCTTTAGATCCAATGACTTAATTCTTTAAGATTTTTTTTTGATATGCAAGAGAGTGAGCTCCCAAGTCGGGAGTCACCGCAGATTGTATTAATATTTGAAAAAAAAAAGTTACATTACAGGGATGTCCAAAAGCTATATAAAGCCCTGTAGTGGGAAACAACATTCTCCCAGTAAAATCTCTGACTTTTGAATATCACATCATTCCGCCCCAACTAAATGGCCCATAGAACCACAAACGGCTTAGAGCAATCATCCGACGAACCCCCGCCTATAGCACGAATCGATCTCCAGAACGCATCAGTCACAGTGGGCTCCACCCACGTGAGCTCCGTGCCACTCCAAACATGCGCCGAAGCAGAGCACCCGAAGAAGAGGTGATTTGCATCTTCCGTAGAGTCCTCAAATCTGTCGCATCTCGCGTCATCAATGCCAAAAATTCTTCCCCTCCTAGCTTTATCACAAATCATGTTTCTCCTAAGGAATCATAGAAATACTTTCACTCGTAAAGGGATCCGTCCTGCCCAGATGATCTTCAAATCCTTGCACAGTTCCTCGTCCCGCACCTCCGTCGTCGCCGGTCCTCTAAGAGACAAGTAGACCTTATTGACCGAGAATCTCCCCTCGTGCCACTCGAAATGGTCGCCACGTGAGACCGCTCCCCAGGTGGAGGAATCTCCGCCAGCATCCTTGTGAACTCCTCAATCCGTTGGTCCGAGAGGGTGGCAACGAAGCGTGGTCCCCACACCCCATGTTCGGACACATGTGCAATAGTTGCATCTTTCTCTGTCGCCAAAGCCTCCAGTCTAGGAAATCTTTCTCCCAAAATACCATCGCATGTCCAGTCATCTCTCCAAAATCTGAACGTCTGGCCGTTCCCCATGTGTGGTCTCAGCATGTGCACTACGGTTGGCAGAACCACACGAATACCGGACTATAGCGGCGACTCGAACCTTCTTCTTCGGGCAACCAACTCCCCGTTGATGTCGTAGATGGTTCTCACCAGCCTAACAGTCAAAGACGTCGACAACCCCAAACCTGATAAATCCATTTTGCAATCAAGGCCTTGTTCATGAGTTCCAAATCACAGACGCCAAGGCCACCTTCACCTTTTCTTTTGGTGACATCTTCCCAGCTCACCAAATGCAAACCTGCTTCTCTTGTCTGCCATCCGACCAAAAGAAACGTCTCATCAAGGATTCTACCTTCTTCCTCACACCAACCGACAGCAATCGCGTGGAGAAAAAGAAGACAGGAATGGTTGCGAGAACATGCTTGAGGAGCGACATCTTTCCCCCTCTAGACAAAGTAACTGCTTTCCATCCAGCCAGTCTTTCCTCCATTCTGATCACTATATTATCCCAGTCAGACCTCCTGAGCTTGCCATCCACCAGCAGCAAGCCAAGGTACGAGATAGGGAAATCCCCCAGAGGGCAACCCACCACATCCGCGACCCCGGCGCGCTCCCCCACATCCAAACCAAAGGTCACAATCACCGATTTCTGCCAATTAATTTCAAGCCCAGATAGCTTGCCAAAAATATCGACGAGGTGTGCCGCATTTCTAGTCCGGTCCTCCGAGCTACCCAAAAACAAGATCGTATCATCCGCATATTGCAACGTTGGGATGGACAGAGAGCCCATTCTAAAAACCTCACACCAGCCAGTTTCTATCGCCCGCCTGCACAATACTGTCAGTGCGTCAGCCACAAGAATGAAGAGCATGGGTGCTAAAGGACAGCCCTGGCGGACCCCCCGCTGCAGTTGGACGAGGCCACCCTCCGGCTTGTCGTTCACCAAGAAGGAGTATGAAGAAGTCGTGAGGCATCTCTTCGTCCATTGTATCCAAATGTCAGGGAAGCCCCTTCGACGCAGCGAGATCCACAGGAAGTTCCAATCAACGCAGTCATATGCTTTGGCAAAATCAATCTTCCAAAGAGCTGACTTTCTCTTCGATCTCTTCCATTCGAGGCAAACCTCCGATGCTGCCACCAAGCCATCTGCCATCTGTCGTCCCGGGATGAAGGCAGATTGACCCTGAAGTACAACTGAATCCATAACAAGCCTCATTCTGTTCACAAGGACCTTTGCCACAATTAGGTAAATGGCATTCAAGATTGCAATCGGCCTAAAATCATCCACACTGACAGGATTCTCCTTTTACAGTAATAGGAAGATCAATACCATGTTAATCTTGTTGAAGCCTCTGTTGCCCGCGCTGAACTCCCCGATAACATCCAGAACATCTTCTTTCAGCACATCCCAGAACTCACGATAGAATAGTACCGGAAACCCATCCGGTCCAGGAGCCCCTCCACATTCAGTCCCTAGACAATTCTCCGCACCTCCTCCTCCGTGAAGTCAGCCACCAGAACCTCCTTTTATTCCTCACTCAAAACCTCCGCCCACACACCCCTCCACCCCCAACCGTCCCTCAGCCTCCTCCACGAGAAGCTGGCAAAATGATCTCGCAGCGCACCCCCGATCCGCCCATCCCCAGACACCCTTACTCCCCCAAACTCCACCTCGCGTAAGAAATTCCTCCTCCTGCGCCCAGAAGCAATGGAGTGAAAGAATCTCGTGTTGGCGTCCCCCTCCTTCAACCAATTCTGCCCGGACCGTTGTCTCCATTCAACATCTTCCTTTCTGCCCTCTAGCATCAGCTCCTCTAGCAACCCCAACCTCTCCGCTATCTCCTCCTGTCCCAACCTCCTCTCGTCATCCAGGCGATCCAGCCTCACCACTCCCTTTTGTGCCTCCCCTCTCCTTGCCCTACGTACAGTCGGTCACGTCGAAGACGGAGAGGCCCAAGTAATGTATCACCCTTCTAAAAGCCTCCGACCCCGGGTCCCTCCCCCCTCAAGCTTGATCGGTCGTCAGGTAGCATAGTGACGTTGAGATCACCACCCAAAAGCCAAACACCACCGGATAGATTCTCACCCACCCCCTCCAAGTCATCCGCCAGGGGCCTTCCATCTGCCCCAGATGGGCCATAGATGTTTGTAACTACCAGATTCAAACCATCCTCCTTTCTCGTCAGTGTCACCGAGAGGCAGTACGATGTCTTCGACACCTCCACCAAGTCGAACGCATCCTTCAGCCAGCCTGTTAGAACCCCTCCCGCAACCCCATGAGCTTTAATCTCCGCCACCCCAAAACGATCCCCACCGCTGATCTCCCTATTTATCCAGACCTCACAGCCCGACATCTTAGTCTCCTGCAGCATGAAAATATCAACTCCCGCCTCTAGCAATAGGTTCTTGATTGCCAGTCGTTTGTCGGGCCAGCCTAACCCCCTGACGTTCCATGACATGACCTTCATTGATATCAGCTTAATTCTTTGAGATATTAGTTTTTTCTTTAGAGAGCATCGGGTAGCCAACAGATTTTCTCCCTTTGGTAACTCAAATCCAATATATAATTATCGTGAAGACAGTTTGTCTTATCCCGTAACATTAATCCACAACTAGGATTTTGTACATGTAATAGTTAATTTTTAGGTGGAAGACTGAGAAATCCACATCTTCAACCACATGTAATGCATCAGCAACCATGTCCTCAAAGCTATATTGGGGCGCATACATGTCTACAAGGTCCGATCAATAGCACTACTATAATGTCTCTCTTGCTTTAGAATATGGATTCTTTTTCTCTAACAAATTCGTTTGTTTTAAGTTAAAAACTAGCAACACCCTTTTCTAGGGTTACTTCCACTTCGGTATCCGATGCATGGGTACCCTTCTCATAATGAGAAGAAACCTTTTGTGGACATGTCCAAAAAAGGGATTTTGACAAGAGGCACACTTCTCTTGTTTAAGTAGCGTAGATAGTGGAAAACCTTCAAAACGGGAACGGAGGGAAAATCCTATAGCAAGATTTCAAGTTGTGGTTTCTACTCATTAAATAACTTGTTCTTTGTGATTTAAATTTTCATTATCAAGCTTTATTTTGTGATTTTTCTTTTTTTTTTTTTGAATTGCACATTTCAAACACCCCACTCGCCTACTCACATTTCAAGTGTTTCAACCCGTTTGACATGCAGCGGCACAAAGGAACTCCACCACTCCATCTAGCATGCCGTTATCAAGCCTCGTTATTTTGACTGAAATATTTTTTCTTATTGGACAAATAGAACTAAATTCTGTGTCCAATCTTTTGATTATAGGATGTTGCATCACCAAGCCCTTCACAATGCCCAAACCAAAATAATGTCAAGTTGACTTCAACAATGCGTACACGATCAAGTAATCCGTATGCTTGAGAAATTGTGAATAAGCCAATGTAAGGTTAGAGAAGATAAGAGCCTCAAAAGCATATTATTTATTCACTATGAAATGGTTAGAGTCAAATTAGTTATAAATATATGGCTAACTCCTGTAATGAAAAAATCATTGATTGTTTCTTTGGTTTCCCGCATTGCCAGGGTTCAGAGGAAAGGGCGTACCGTAGGATGTCTCGCGTCACTTTCCTTGCCACTGCACTTGACGATCAGCGGTTTGGTTGCAAGAACCTGAGGACGAAGTCCGATGTAAAATTACATGAGAGACGGGAGGGGAGAGAAGAGGGGATTGGACCTGACCTGACAAGGATTCCTCGGCGTGAGGGAGCCAAAAGAGGAAGCCGCCGGAGACAAGGAGGAGAGCATCGCAGCGCAGACGAGGGCCAGTGAACGCGGTGGATTGAGATAGGGGGGCGAGCGAGTGGGGCCAGGCAGTGAATGACCGGATAGAGTTTGTCTATGTTATATCGGTTCCGAGGCGACGTCGTGTCGTGTTCGAGACAGAGCCACTCCCCTTCATCCATCCGCGGGCTACATTGGCGCAACCGATCCTGCTCTTAGAAATTTTAAAGCATCATTGAACTCTCTTTAACATCAGGTATAAAAGAAAGCTGTAAATCACAGAAAGGGATTTTTACACCCATAACTTTGAATAATTTCTCAAAATCACATATTACGCTTATGGTCCTCAATAAGTGTGTCGTCTTATATTTATAACCTTTCTTTACTTTACTTCATTAACTCAACCAGATGATTGAGTTAATCTAACCACTCAACAATCTAACGACTGAGATTAACCTAAATAAAAAAATCCCACTGGTGGTCTCGATCGGGGGGCATGTGGGGCGCATCAATCCGCGGTGACCTTCGGGCTCCTCTTGGCGAGGAAGGTCTCCCTCGTGCATGTTGCGCTCTACATGGTGGCATAGTGCCTCGGTGCCATCTGCGAGGTTGGGCTCGTGAAGCTCATCATGAAGCCCCCCTTCAACCGCCTGGGTAGTGGTGCCAACTTCGTGCATCCGGGCTACAGCAAGGGGACGGCTCTTGGAGCTGAGATTATCGGGACCTTCGTTCTATTTACATAGTCTTCTCCGCCACAGATCCCAAGAGAAGTACCCGTGAAAGCCACGTAATGGTCGGTAGTTATCCCTTCCAATATATTGGTGTTTTGATTTTGGGCTTGAAATCCCTCTTTTTACTTAGGTTTATTCTCAAACTAAGTATATGGGGGGGGGGGGGGGGCATGAGTCCCCATGAATTCCAGACTCATCTACCCTTCCCTCCGACACTTGGCTTGTTTTAACCTATGCACAGGGCGTGTCCTCCTCAGTTCCAGTATCTCTTTTTATATCTTAATCTGAGCGATGGCTTTGTATTACTTAGTACTATGAGTACATAGCATAAGTTAAGTATAGGGGGTATACCATATATATTGTATATATACTTTAGCCATAGCTCTTATTTTGAAAAAATTGAAAAAATTCAAAACTTTTTAGGCTAGAGTATGTATTTTCTTGAACTAAGTTGGATAAAATGTTTTCAAAGTTTGAAAAAATTTCTCAACTATGTTACATTATTTTGAAGAAAATATTTTGAAAATGGTTTGAAAAATGGATTTTAGTTGTTTTGAAAAATCATTTGAAAAATATTTGTAAAATCTTTATATGCATGACTCTATTTGGAAAATCTTTTCAAAAAACTGTTCAAAAAGGAGGGTATAAATGAGACTAACTTGTATTTGTAAATATTTTATTTTTGAAAAAAAAGATGAAGGAGTTATTTTAATCCCTGACACTTCCACATTCACACAAGACTAGTGGAGTTCAAGAACACTTAATTTACGAGGTCTTGAGGTTTTAAGTTAACCAACCTTAGTCATTGGGATCTTTGACTTAATTATCCACATTTCCCCGGGTTGAAAGATGCGTGTGCTATATTGCATGCTTAGTCTCTACCTTAAGAATATGATCATCACCTCACATACACGATCACGGTTATGATGAGATGGGCCAAAATTTCACTTAAGGAACTGGGATGAGGGATTTGAGTTTGGACCTGATTTGATGATGCTCGAGGATGGGATAAAATCAATGAAGGGTTTTATGAAACCTGAGTTTCAGCATCTTTATCCAGTATGAGAACATGGTTCTTGTACAATCTCTTGACATTTACCTATATGCCATTTATCTATGTGCTAAGGTCTGATGAAATATAAAAAAAAGTATTGATCAGTGTGCGCCAACTCTTGGTAAAAGCAGTGGAGCTAGCCAAAACTCAAAAGCAAAGAAAAGATATAAATGTTGAACTCTCATCATACAAAGTCAAATATCAAAGAGCTTCCACCAAAGGCAAGTGCTCCCAACCATTTCAAAGTGCCCACTTGGACCACCGCTATTATGAACAGGAGTCGGGTTAGCACCAAAAAAGGCTCTGCATCGTAAATGCTACAAGTCTAGGTGTAGAAGGTATATTAAATACTCAAAAAAGGCACACCCTAATGTGCTCCCAAGAAAACAAGTGCAGACGACTCCAACTTCTCTTAATGGAGACAGTGATCAACAATAAAAAAATATGTGTTGAGTTAATAAGACACTCGAGAGGATCCTTGTTCCGATGAGAGAGAGATAAGAAATGACACAATCATATGCCCTTCATTAATTGGCCTTCCCTATACATTTTTTAAGTCTAAAAACTAAAGAGACAGCGGATTGGATGCAATATTTGGTTTATTCCCTAATGTTGAGAATTGGGTTATTATGATAGCCTCTTAGACTGGAACCTTGGGTGACGTTGCGACACTACTCTTGTGACTGCAGTCAACACTTAACATCATACCCTTGTTATATATCTATACAGAGAGAGTATGATGATTAGAGAAATTGGAACCTCCTGATTAGAGCTTGGTTTAGCTTTAAAATTTTGGATCTTTAAAATCAAGATTTCTTGAATGGATCGGATTTTGTATTCACATGCACAACCAAGGGTTAAAACCAACTTATTCATGCTTGAGATGCTCGAGGACGAGCATAGTTTAAGTATAGGGGGTAATGAACCTTGGTTTCTTCATGATAATTTTCACTTATTAAAACCCTAGCTTAAAAGTTTGTCAATAAAAACCAGAGTAAATATTGTATATATCTTGGTCTTAAAATAAATAAAAAATATATATAATACAAAATCAGAAAAATGTAGTGCTTTATACCTTTAAATTCTCCCAAAAATATTTATACATTTTTTTAACTTATTTGGTGTTTTTGGTCAATATAAAACTTGTAGATCTAATCATGATATACAACTTTCGTGTTTAAGTTTTCCATATTCGACCTCCGACTATTTCTTTTCGATTTTTCTTTTATTTTTATATTCTGAATAATCACATTGGGCCACATGGCTCCTTCTGGTTGAGCCACGCGACCCGCCTCCCCTCGCCAAGCGTCTCCCTTCTGCACCATCAGATCACTTCCGGCGCGTTCATCACATACGTGTGTTCCCCTTCATCCTCAACCTTTCGATCGGGGCCCCAGATTGCATCTCGAGCGCCCGCTCCCACCCGCTGCGTGACCGTTGGATCATTAGATCCAACGGCCACGATCGGCTCACTCACAACCCTTCAATCGGTGCTTCCATATTTAATATGGAGCTTCCACTTCCGCCTACACCGTAATCGTTGAATCACTAGATCCAACGATCAATCCGTCACCTCCCACCTCCGGTTGCCCTCTCTCCCACGATCTCCACGTCTAACCACTCTTCCCCCTTTCCATTTTCTACATCTCCTCAACACCTCCCTTTGCCCCTCTAATCATGCCAGGTCCGAGCCCTAACCTACACTATCTTCGTGTGCCACCTGGCCTTAATCTCCTCTTATTCATCCGATTAGATCGATCCCACAAAACCATGACCTCCACCACCTACACCACTACATGTCTTCCTTCAAATACACCGCTGTCGCCCCTCGTCTGTGATGTCCACCTTTACGTGGGTCGAGGCCTAGTGCTTCTTCTCCCCTTTGTGACAGAAAGAGGATCAATCGAGGACGCGACGACGATCGTCGACCTCGGTGATGACCCTTGGCCATTGTAGGCCATGATCTGGACCTAAACCCACCAGCGAGCTTCTCTGAATGATTTTCTGAGTCTGGCGTAGATTGGAGCTCCTCTTGGAGCTCAGCCGAGGCCGCCTCGTTTTCCCTTGATCTCCAGGTAAGCTTCTTATCTCCTCCTTCGTATTTCTTCTAATCAATTAGGAACACCTTCTCATCTTGACCTTCAATTTACCACTGCATGAGCTTCCCCTCACTTCGCTCATCCTCAGCAACGCCCCGCTCACTGTCTCCTATTCTCCATCATCTGACCCCATTCGCTCCACCTCCTCTCCATCTCGCAGGAGAAGGAGATCAGGTTCCCCCTTCCTCGGATCGCATGGAACCCCACTCCACTCACTTCGCACCATGCACGCATGCTTTGGCTATGAACCGACATCTGCAGGTACCCCTTCCTCCAATGGCCAGAGCTGCTCTTCCTTCTCTGTTCAAAAGCAGGTATTTCGTCGAGCTTTGACGACTGGCCTATTTTAGACGGTCACGTGCCTCCTTCACTACACCATCTCCATCACCAAGGGTCTAAGATTGTTCCTCGACCTTCAGGACACCTGCAGGAAGGAGGCGGAGCTTTTAGCCCATCATCGGAAGTCCATCGTAGGAGGTGGCGGCGTTGAAGAACTCGGTGTACAGGTGCCATTGGATGGCACCCCTCCTGCCCATCCAATGGCCCACGGGACGCCACGTGTACACCCCTGCCTTCGCATCTAGCCTTCATGCTCGGGGTGACCGAGTCGGTGCTAAAGCGCCAGATCCGTCCGCGTGTCCCGAGCCTCCACCCGAACATCGAGCCAAACGTCGATCCCGAGCCTCCATCCGAGCCTAGCCCTCACGTACTCAAGTCACGTGAGCAGTTGGAAAATTGCGTCGATGCCCTGCCTTCTTTTTTAAATAGCAGACATGTCCTTCCAAGCACGTGTACAGCATGCACACTTAGGGTTATTTGCATTCTAGCCCCTCTAGGTTTTAATAATTACAATATAACCCCTATGCGTAAGGGAAATTTATCAAGAAGGCCTTGCAGTTTATTTTAATTACGTTTATGCCCTCCCAGGGACCTGTTTGTAGTGATTTTCTAGTTATTTTGAAGTTTTCTTTACATGTATGCCCCTGGACTATTTCGTGAATATCTTGAGCATATGATATTCGTTGCTGATTTCAGTTTCATTTTGAATCTTATCTCATCATCCATCCTTTGGCATAATTTCTTCCTTGATATGACACTTAAAATTTGGATGGCAAATGTTAGTAATGTAGTGTCAACTATTTAATGATTTTAATGCCATTGATTACTTTATAAATTAAGTTTGCTTTCATAAATTGATCTTGAAATTGATCACTCGTTCATTGATCTTAATTTTATTTATATAGGGTATATATTGCATAACTTTACTAGCATTATGTTGCATTATAAAAACCAAATAAAAAGTATCTTCTGTGCATGCATCCTTTGTCTACGTCATTTGCATCATGTTACTTTATGCGATGAACTATTAATTATTAATTCATCACTTAATCTGAATATGAGAATCCGAATAAACACTTAAGAGGCTCGTGTCCCTGAGTTTGACCTTGGGTTTCCCCAAGTAAATAAAATTGATTGCTTGCGTTTAATAGACAAATAAATCAAAGTGGTTTTTTATCGATCCAATTTTGCCCACCTGCAACGAAACGCAAACATTAATTCGACTTTATTAAGAGGGTGATTTATGGGTTTGTCACTCACCACTCCAACTGAGTTGAGCCAAGCGAAAGGTGCATGTGTCCAAGTTAGTTCCTTGTCGACAAGAGCCATGAGTGTGCTCTGAAATACTCTACTTAGGCAATCAAGAATCCATCGAACCAAGTCTCATGATTCTCAAAGAATTAAGTCAACTTAGACCTGAAGTACCTTAATTCTAATTCCTATAAGATTCATGTGATTAGGTAGATTTAAGGTCCATCCAAGCTTCAATATTTGGATTTTACTTATAATTTTTCAATTACCAAACTCAACCCAAAAAATGTGAATGCAATATAAATGCCATGTACAATGCAAAGAATATATTTGTGACAATTTTCAAACTTTTGAACTTTTTTATGGATTTTTGAAAAAGAATTTGCAAATTTTATGCAATTTTCAAAAAGATTTTGCAAATGGTTTTGGTATTTTTAGAAAATAAAAGATTTTAGATAAAAATAGGTACAAATATTTACACGGGTGTGCATTTTTTATTTACAAGAGTTGTGTTTTTAAGAATTTACATGGGGTAAGTGATCATTTTTATAGATATGTATATACAATTAATAAAGAATTTTAATGTGTTGTATATGTTCCTCAAACTTATTTGAAAAATGATTTTACAAATAATTTTGGAAAACTATAGTCCAAAATAATTTTTACAAATACTTACACACATTTGAAAATCATTTTGCAAAGGGTTTTCAAACAATATGTATAGAATTTTCAAAATATTTTTGCAACTATTTTTCAAAACATTTGCAACTCGTTTTTCAAACATTTTTATTCCACACAAAGAAAAGATATTTTTTACAAACAAAGTATTTTTACGAAGGTTGAAAACATTTAATAAAACATCTTTCAAATATTTTTTAAAAGATTTTTCAAAAAGAATTTCAAAGTTTTGAACATTTTACAAAAAATATTTTTACCCAATTTCATTAATTAGTACATACAAAATAATTTGATAAATAATACACATCTTCTATTAAGTGATTTTAATGAATTTAATAGTATTTTATAAAGAATTCCAGCCATATTTATTATTAAAAATATGAAAGTTCGAGTTGTGGCTAAAGTATATACTTCTTATATGCAATCCCCACATACTCAGCTTGAGCTATGTACTCATGGATCAGAGAGAAATAGTGAAGACATAACTCGTATTGGGTATAGAGGAAAAAAAGCCGTCCATACCCTTATCAATTAGCCAGAACACAGACATAAGTCAGAACTATAGGAAATGCTAAGCCTTGGACTATGTCTTGCCACGAGGACTAGCAGTAGGTGTCGAGGTTGTCCTGTCTAGTCTCTCAGCAGTAAGGAAGCACAACCTCCCTCTGTCTGCATCACTCGATCTCAAAGCTCTGAAAAAGCAGTCCTCATCTTGGAACCCGCCTGAAGGAGAATGTCCAGCTCGAAGCTCCAAGAATGGTACTCGTTTGGTAAATAACAAATGAAGGAATGAATGAACGAATGAGAAGTAGACCATCCCCCTGTACTTAGGATCAAATAATACTAAGTACAACAGACTGTATACAAGGCATGGATGGTCAATGGTGGGAATGAACAGATCGTACTTGGATTATCTATCCCTATACTAAGGGTGAGATATCCTTGAGTATAGACAAGAAGAGGAGACAATGGAGAGGATCAAAGAATGAATGAACTCAGGGTGCACACCCCCCTATAATTAAGATAAAGTACATCCTAAGTATAGAAGACTGATAGAAAAGGGGTGACACATTTTTGGTAGAAAAAGAAAAATAAACTGAAAAGAAGAAAAGAATAAAAGATAAGTGAAGATAGAATAAGATATTTGAACAACTCGGAGTGAACATCCCCCTACGCTTAGGACAAAGTACGCCCTTAGCGTAGCAATGATGAAGGGATGACACCTTTTCGGAATAATAAGAAACTAAAGAAGGAAAAGAAGAAAAATCATTAAAAAATGTTTTGATTTGATTTGTCTTCTACTGCAGCTGTGGAAGTATTCGGCTCATCATCGTAATTCACATGGATTGAGTCAACGACTGACAGAAATGTGTCATCTTCGAGATATGGTTTCAATAGATGTACATTAACCACAAGTGGTTGTACATCAGCTGATAAACCAGATATCATTATGCTTTTGTTGTCACGTACATGCCTCATTGTAAACGACCTAGTCCATTTGCTCCTCAGCTTACGTGGAAAGATCTTCAATTTTGCATCAAATAACCATACCTTCTGACCCGACTCGAAGAATTTTGCGACAGATATGCCTGTCGTGCCACCTTTTGACCTTCTCCTTGTACATCAGGCTATTGTCATACGCATAATCTCTGAATTCTTATAATCTATTCAGATCCACTTTTCATTTCTTCTCGTCTTTCTTGGAGTCCAAGTTGCAAATGTTGATGGCCCATAAAGATTTATGTATCAGCTCGATGGGCAGATGACATGGCTTGTCATACACTAGGTGATAGGGAGACTACTAATGGTGACTTGTACACGGTTATGTAAGCCCAAATAGAATCAAGCCGTTGGGACATGTTCTTGCGATCCAGACACACAAGCTTTTGTAGAATTGTCTGTATCTCCTTGTTTGAACAATCAACTAAGCCATTGGATTGTGGGTGGTATGGTGAAGCAACATGTTTCTATGCAGAATTCTTACGTTGACTTGGTGTCACCCATCTTTTGGTAGTCAATGCAATGCTTGACATAATCTTCTGTATCCTTAAATAATGTAGGCCACCAAAGGCCACTCTGAAGAACTTTTGATGTCGTACGCCTTCCTGAATGGTGTCCTCCTGATTCTTTATCATGATAAAGTACAAGGACACTCGAAATTTCCTTCAGAGGAATACACCTCCTCCATGTACAATCAGCCCCCTCACAGAATAGATATGGATCCACCCGATGGTAAAAATAGAATAGACAATAATTTATGTACTTTCAACTTCGATCAATCTTGTGGAGTTCTCTTAGATGCATGATAGTTCACAATATTAACATACCATGGAAGTGAGATGACTGACAGAATTGCCTCATTTAGAAAGGTCTCTGTGATTGGTTGCAAGTTCAGCTCAGGAGATCCGGGCTCGGATAGTCAGGACAAGTGGTCGGCCACCACATTCTTAACTCCATGTTTATCTCGAATTTCAAGGTCAAATTCCTGGAGGAGAAGGAGCCACTGAATTAGATGTAGCGTGGCATCCTTCTTCTATTGTAAGTACCGGATGGGCAAGTGATATATATATATATAGTGACCTTGGACCTAGGGAGATGGGATATGAACTTCTCCAAGGCAAAAACTACCACTAGTAGCTCCTTCTCAGTGATTGTGTAATTCCTTTGAGCTTCGTCGAGCGTTCGACTAGCGTAGTGAATAGCAAATGGGATGTTATCCTTCCTATGTTCAAGCATGGCACCGATGGAATAATCTAACACGTCTGTCATTATCTCAAAAGGCTATGTCCAAATCGGTGGCTGCGAGACATGGGCTTTCAACTGATTAAAGGCAAGGAGCACATGGTCATTGACAATGTGATCATTCTCCTTACCTAACAATCATGTTAATGGTCTAGCCAACTTACTAGAATCTCTGATGAATTGTTGGTAGAAACCAACATGACCTAAGAATGTCCTAATTTGTTTGATAGTTGTTGGTAGATCAAGTTTAGAAACCACCTCCACCTTGGTTGACTCAACTTCCATGTCACATTCAGACACAACGTGACCTGACACAATTCCTTTAGTCACCATGAAGTTGGTCTTTTCCCACGAGAGCACTAGATTTACTTCGCAACACCTCCCTAAGACTTGGTCTAAATAATCAAGGCATTGATCAAAGGAGTCTTTGTAGACTGAGAAATCGTCCATAAAAACCTCAAGAAAATTTCCCACCATGTCGAAAAAAATTGCAAGCATATACCTCTGAAATATGGTTGGAGAATTGCATAGCCCGAACAACATCCATCTGAAGGCGTGTGTTCTAAATGGATAGGTGAACATAGTCTTCTCTTGATTTTCAGGAACTATAGCAACTTGATTATATCCATAATATTTGTCCAAGAAGCAAAAATATTCCTTTGCGACTAGTCTCTCAAGAATCTGGTCGATGAAAGGCAGTGGAAAGTGGCCCTTCTTGGTGGCAAGATTGAGTCTTCTATAGTACACGCACACTCGCCAAGAAGTGGGTACCCTGATCTTGATCTCCTCTCCTTTGTCGTTCTTTACAATGGTGATCCATGATTTCTTCGACACCGCATGCAGAGGGCTCAACCATTTTCTACGAAGATGGAATATGTGAATCCTACATCGCACCATTTCTGAATTTCTTTCATAACAACCTCCCGACGGTTCAGATTCAACCTTCTCTGAAATTCACGGGAAGGTTTGCTATCTTCCTCAAGGAAAATGCGATGTGACCAAAGGGAAGGGTTGATCCCATGGTGATCCAAAGTCTTCCAACTAATCGCCTTGTGGTTCCATTCAAGAACCTCCATCAGACAAGATTCTTGGTCTTCGATCAGATGAAAATTGCACTGTCGAGCTAGTACATGTTAGGATCACCTGCAAGGAAGGTGTACTTCATATTGGAGGGCAGTTGTTTCAGCTCAGGCAGAGTGGGAGCAGCTTTAATGGCGACTTCAGCTATCATAACAGGTGGTGGTCCTTTCATCTATTCAGTGTCCATCATGCTCTGTTCAGCCTCTTCATTCAAAAATTCACAAAATTTTTCAATAATATCTTCTTCATTCCAGACATCATCAATGATCTACTCTTGGTCTTGAGGGCACATTATCTCCGCAAACACCTCATCAAGCGACTCAACAAGCATCTCATCATGATTGACAAGGGAAAATTCGACTACATTTTCCATCCCTTCGTCGGGGTAGAGGAATTCGTGGATCTCATTATCATCCATAAATAGGTTGTTGTCTTGAATTTTAGTTAGAAAGTCACAGTCTTCATTATGGTCGATCACTTGCACACCTGCTGCAGATGTTTCCTTCGTAAAATTTGCATCAGACACAATCTCTATCTTGACTTTGCTATCACTGGAGCCGAATGTAATTTCTCCAGTTTCGTAGTTCACCACAACATTGGCCGTTCGCAGAAATGGGCGACCGAGGATGATGGGGGTGAGGAGCAAAGGTCAAACAGGGGTGCCAATGATCCAAACATCAAGGAATTAAGCCAGCGTTATAGGTGACTAATCAAGGGGGAAAAGTCATAGAGGAATCGTTCCAAAAGGGTGCTTGGACCGGGCTACAAAAATCGAAGAAGGTGGGGTCAAAGGCGTATCTGTCAGGGCGTAGAGTGGGGGTCAGTCAGTTTACCGAGGTCAACTGGCAGAAAAACCCTCTCGAAATTATTTATAAATAGGTTAATAAATAGTAAATGATTTTTTTAAAATTAAAGTTATAAATAAAAAATGTTTGTTATTTTCTATATTACTGTATTATGGTTTTTATTTATTTTTTGGAGGTACTTAATTACAAGTTACTTTTTAGGGTTCCATTTATAGGTATATTATCTATATTTTAGGTATTTTATTTTTATTTTGTATTTTGATTTCATTATTTTATTTTCTTATTTTATATATTTATCAGTTATTTATACATATAAATATAATTTTATTATATATTTTTTGATGTAATATATACACTTAAATAAATATATGTGGGGGTTGATGGGGCCCGCCCCATTTTTTGGCAATTTTTTTTATTTTTTTTTGAAAAATATTGATATGTATATTCATCCCTATATCCCTCTTATATGCCATTCGAATTTCGTCAGAAACAGAGACTCCCCTCCATCCAGACAGGGTCGATTTAAAAAATCCTGCGACCGTTAAAAAAATGACATATGGATGGAGGTCATTGGAGTCTCAGTTTCTGACGAAATTCGAATGCCATATAGGAGGGATATAGGGATGAACGTACATGGTGATCTTTTTTCAAAAAAATAAAAAAATTTTGCGAAAAATGGGGTGGGGGTAGCCATGTTGGCTACCCCTAGGGGGCAGCCTCATTTTTCCCATATATGTGTATATTATATAAATGTGTATATTGTATATTTATCTATGTATTTTATATACATATTTTGTTTAATGTTTTATTTATGTTTTTATACAAGTTTTAATATGTACATATACTATAAGTAATATTTAAAAAATTATAAAAATATAAAATTATAAGAATAATAAAGAATAGATAATGTGATTATCTCCTTCGGGTATATTATACAATAGGGGGTCCAAATCTTAATTTCACACCTTAATCCAAAAAATACGAAACCACCTTTATTAAATAGTTTACTAAAAGTTATATACAATTAAAGATAATTTTGATACATTCTGAGTTTTTATTTGAGAGATATGGGTCTGAGAAGTTGGATTTTGGAAGTGTATTTTGAGTATACAAAGTACACTGTATATTATTTTTTGTATGAAATCAATTTTGTATTTTTCTATATTTTATTATCTACAATTTTCATGTACAAAGTTTCTTTATTTGAAGCGTAAAAAGTAGAAAATAAAATAGGTCCCAAAAACGAATAAATAATGAATTAATAAGTGAGAATTTTATTTTAGTATTTGCCATGATCTCCCCCTACTTTATTCCTTCTCAATCTAGTCATGAAGATGCTTAGGTCTCAGGATTCAGGGCCAAAAAATACTTTTGACATTATTCTTTTTCTTTTCTTTTCTTTTATTTATTCTATAATTTTGGCCTTAAAACAATATTTTATGTATCATTTATATAACAAAAAGCAAATGTTAATTTGCACAAATTAGAGGTATTTACATGTATCAACTAGGGTTTTTTATGGCCAAAATGATAGAATAAACGTGATGAAAGGGAGATTCATCACCTCCGGAGATATAGATTGAGTTCGAGATCACATTATTCCAGCTACGCAACCGATGTTGATGGCTTCTTACTGCATGACACCAGTTGAGTCGAGAGATTTGAAGGTGTGATCTTTGGAGTTACTTGACTTGGGTTTCGTAAGGTCGATCACTTTGCCTTGGGGTGTTCCAGATCTTTTTGTCAGGAAGAAGGATAGATCGATGATATTATGCATTTATTACCGACAACTGAATAAGAGAATGGTGAAGAACCGTTGTCCTTTACCGCACATTAATGATTAATTCGATCAACTACTAGGATCGTTGGTGTTTTCAAAGATATATCTTAGATCAGGCAACCATTAGCTCAGTATTCAAGAGTCGGATGTTTCGAAGACATATTTCAGGACTTGATATGGACACTATGAGTTTGTGGTGACGTTGTTTGGGCACACCAATGCCCTTGCAACATTTATGGACATGATGAACATGACCTTTCATTCATACTTGGATAAATTTGTGGCACTATTCATTGATGATGTGTTTTATTTATTCTTGGAATGAATGGGATCACACGGATGACCTGAAGATTGTCATGAACACATTGCAAGAGCACAAGTTGTATGCCAAGTTGAGCAGGTGTGGGTTCTTGTTATCCCATGTCTCATTTCTTGGGCATGTCATTTATGGAGCAGGTATCACAGTTGATCTTGCGAAGATTGAGACAATCATGTCTTGAGAGCATCCTAAGATAGTCACTCGGATTCGGATCTTCCTTGGATTAGCATGCTACTATAGATGCTTCGTCAGCAGGTTTCCACGCGTTGTGGATTAGCATGCTACTATAGATGCTTCGTCAACAGGTTTCCACGCGTTGTTCTTCCCTTAACATGATTGAAACAGAAGGGAGTTCCTTTCATTTGGGATGATTCATGCGAGCATTCTTTCAGGATATTGAAAGAAAGATTGACTATTGCGCCTATCCTTGCACTTTCTTCAGGCACTCAGGATTATGCAATTTATATAGATGCATTAGGAGAAGGTCTAGGAGCGGTATTGATGTAGAGAGGTCACGTGGTTGCATACGTATCATGTTAGTTGAGGTTGCATGAGAGAAATTACCCCACTCATGACTTGGAGTTGGCGGCAGTTGTCTTTGCCTTGAAGATCTAGCATCATTATCTCCACGGGGGTGAATTTTGAGATTTTCACGGATCAAATGAGTTTAAAGTACATTTTCAATCAAAAGGAGCTGAACATGAGGTATCACATGTAGCTTGATCTACTGAAGGATTATGGCTGCACGATCTCTTACCACCACGGTAAAGAAAACGTGGTAGCATATGCACTTAGAAGGAGAGCTCACACTGGGGGTATGATAAATTGGTTATACATGTGGGATATGCTCGCAGCTTGGACTGATTGGCATCCTGAAGAGAGTGCATCCATATCTACTACCATACCTCCACGATTCAACAGTCTTTGGGATCACATAGTAGAAGGACATGGGATAGAATCCTTGGATTTGAGACAAACATATGGGCACCGTCAAGGACGAATTTGATGATTTTGTTGTGATAGAGTCTATTTTATGGTAAACTGGTTGGGTCATTGTGCCCAACAATGAATAGTTATACAGAGACATTCTTGATGAGGCACAAAATTCACGATTATATATTCAACTTGGCGGCACAAAGATGTATCGTGATCTTCGTCGACATCTATAGTGGGAGGGATGAAGCGCGATGTGGCACAACATGTTAGTAGATGCTTTACCTATCAGATGGTCAATACTGAGCACAAGGGACCACCAGGGTTATTGCAGCCTCTCTCTATTCTCAAGTGGAAATGAGAGAGTTTCTCTATGGATTTCATCACTAGACCGCTGAGGACACCAGATGACCATGATGTTATTTGGGTCGTTGACATGTTGACCAAGTCAGCCCATTTCACACTTGTTAGCAAGCCTATACTCCATCCATATTGGATAAGCTCTATGTGCAGGACATTATTATGCTACAAGGTATACCACGTGAGGTGGTATCTAACAGAGACTCAAGGTTTACGTCGTACTGGCATTAGTTCTTGTCAGCACTACAAACAAAGCCAAAGATGAGTTCCGCATACCATCCTTAGATCGATGGATAGAGTGAGCGCATCATACAGATGCTTGAGGATTTGCTATGCACATGTACTCTTGAGTGGAAAAGATCTTGGAAGGGCCATCTACCATTAGTAGAATTCATGTACAATAATAACCATCATTCCAATATTAACATGTCACCATTTGAAGCCCTATACAGGTGGAGATGCCTCACACCTCTTAGTTAGCATGAGGTAGGTGACAATGCTCTTTACTCCATAGATCTCTTGGAGGAGACGACAAGGGATGTTGATCTTGAGAGGTGGTAGCTTCTGATGGCACAAAGCCACCAGAAGAGCTATGCAGACCATCAAAGAAGATATTTGAAGTTTCAGGTAATCCAATCATCTTATCTTATTCCATTACAAATATAACTTATTAATATTCACATTAATCACTCATACTAATGAAATTTCTATAAATATTGATGGTAGATTAGGTGTTCCTTCGAGTATCTCCCATGAAGGGAATACAAGGATTTGGTGTTCGTGGCAAGTTGGCACCATTGTTTGTTGGACCGTTTGAGATTCTTGCGTGAGTAGGGAAGGTAACCTACCAAGTAGCCCTTACTCCACACATTTTATTCATTCACGATGTCTTTCACATATCCAACCTATGGAAGTATGTGCATGACTCTCGACACGTCATTAGCTATGAGAACCTTGACGTGGAGCCAGACTTGACATATAGGGAAAGGCAAGTGCAGATACTTGACAATGTTGTGAAGAAACTTCACAGCAAAGAGATTCCCTTGGTCATGGTGCTACGACACTGGTATGGTGTCGAAGAGGTGACATGGGAGACTGAAGTAGACATGCGGTCATGATACTCGCTTCTCTTATAATGTAATAATCAAAACAAGCCTATTTAATTATATACATTTTCAAAGAATATGACTTTTTTCCCTTTGACGTTTTTATGGGTTCAAAACTCTTAGAGGTTTTTTTGGCCAGTTGAAATCTAGATAAAAAACATAATAACCTTGATTCGAGTCTCAAGTACGATACTCCCTTTAAGGTTTTTATATCTGTGACATCAAGATCCGAATAATCCGAATTTGACCCAATTATGGGTTTCATGTTCAATTAATATCGAATAAACTCATATTAATTTGTAAATCACAAATCAGAGCTCATTCAATTGTAATATGACCAAAAGGTGATCACATCTTAATGCATTCCATTAGAAAAAGTCATGACACAAAATCGTAGCACGCAAAACAAATCGAGACCATCACAAATTTTTTCTCAATGAAATAAGATCAAAAAAATCAATCGTTCGTCGATCGAATGTCATTTGATAATTTATAATCATAAAATTTACTCAAAAATCAAAGAGCACGTTTCATCAATTTCTATATCCATCTTGGATCATAAAAGTGTGAAAATTATATCCTTTGATCATCATGCATATACGATCGAAATGAGATATTGCACCTCTTAAAGGAGATTCGAGGTACTAATACAGTGGACTTTGATTTTTCAAAAAAAGAGAGGAATTTTATAAAAAAATAAAAAAATATTTTTCTATTGTTCAGTACAACAAACAACTATACAATAGCCATCAATCTCCACTTAGTTCCCTCTACTCCCTCCAAATGGAACCCAAAACCTCTCCACTTGCCAAACTACCCATTTTCCTAATTTCTCTTCCAAAAACCCCAGTCGAAAGAGCAATTCCTTTTACTTCAGCTACTGTTCAACAACTCCAAGAGCTGATGTTGCTCTTGAAGCTCTATATTTTGTAGTATGGAACCTCCATCCCCGCTCCTACTACTGCAGTCAAGGTTTTTGAAACCGAACCGGACACTGAACTGGAAACCTTGCTGAAATAGTCAAATCGGGTCGAACCATGTAATCAAACCGGTTCAACTAGATGATGATGTCATCATTATTTAAAACCAGATTAAACCAGACCAGTGAAAAAAAGTGGTTGAACCGGCTAATCAAACCGAAATGAAGTAATATATATAATATACACTTAAATATACTTGAAATATATATAAAATACTTAGATAATGTATATATTTCATAGTATACATAAAGTATTTTTCTTATACACCATCAAATATTGTACATATCATATATATATATATATTATGGACTAGATGCTCTATAACATGGTAATAGTTTAATTATATCTAAAATCCAATATATGTAAAAAGTTGTGTTAGTGTAGTTGGTTAGATGTGTGAAATAGTTAACCAAAGTTCATGGGTTCAATTCCCACTACTAACAAATTTTAAAATAATTTAAAAATTAAATACGGTTCAACTTCGGTTGAACCTGGTTAAACCGGGTCAAAAAAATAGGTTGAACCGGACGGGTTAACTAAAATTGGAAAAACCGAACCGAACCGGACCGGTCCAGGCCCGGTTCACCGGTCCGGTCCGATTTCAAAAACACTGACAACAGTGCAGTCCCCTTTTCCCTAATGTTGCTATTACTCCAATTTCAAGCAATTGGTGCTGCTATTGTTGCATGCAAGCCCTGACCAATCCCCCTTTTCCTCCAATTTGAAGCAAATCAAAGGTACAAATCCCCCACCTCTTGCTCCCATTCATGCTCTTTTATACATATGATTTCTGTCAAAAATTTAACTCTTGATTTTAATTTTAACAATGATAAAAAATTAGATACTTGTAAATAATAGTATGCATGTATTGCTATTGATAATTTAGGGGAAATTGGGTTTTTTTTGCATGTATTATCTAATAATTTCATATCTGGATATTAACTCCATAATCCATGTTCTAATGGATGAAAAATTAGAGTTTTTGCATGTATTTATTTCACAATATCAGATCTGGATATCAGCTTCATAATCCATGTTTTAACAACTTAAAATTTGGAGTTTTAGTGCAAATTGAACCAAGTAGATATGTTCAGTAGCTCCATAGTGCAAATTGAACCAAGTAGATATGTTCAGTAGCTCCATAAATCATGTTTTAACAACTTAAATGTGGGGATTTTTAGTGTAAATTAAACCCAAGTTTTAGATATGTTCAATAGATTCATAATCCATGTTCTAACAACTTAAATTTTGGGGGTTTTAGTGTAAAATAATCCCTAGATTCAGATCTGTTCAATAGCTCCATAATTGATGTTTCAACAACTTAAATTTGGAAGTTTTAGTGTAAATTAAACCCAAGTTTCAAATCTGTTCAATAGCTCCATAATCGATGTTTTAACAACTTAAATTTAGGGTTTGGTGTAAATTAAACATAAGTTTCAGATCTATTCAATAGATCCATATTCCATGTTTTAACAACATGAATTTGGGGATTTTAGTGTAAATTAAACCCAAGTTTCAGATCTATTCAGTAGCTCAATAATGCATGTTTTAACAACTTAAAAATTATGGGTTTTAATGTAAATTAAACCAAATTCCATATCTGTTCAAAAGCTCTAGAATCCATGTTTTAAACAACTTAAAATTAAGGGATTTTAGTGTAAATTAGACCAAATTGTTGATTTGTTCAATTGCTCAAAAATCCATGTTTTAAGAACACAAAAATTGGGGTTTTTGTATGAATTAAATCTCAAATTCAGATCAATGATTCGTTCTAGATTTCATGATGTTAAGATGAAAACTTGTGTGAAATTCTAAGTGTTATCCAATACTAATAATCTCCATCAATGATAGCTAATATAACCTACTATATGAAGGTATGAATATATAATCAATGAACCTATGCAATTTAAAAGAATCAATGATGCTTGATAATTATGTCGAGCATGGTGACCTTTACACCTGACCGAACAAGAGTGTGGTGGCCCTCACCTGGTGGAGGATAGGAATCCCAGTTAGGGCAGCAACTGCCAAGTGCGCGAGTCTAGGATCCCAATCCTTTTTACGATTTTTAAGCGAGCTCGTAATGTTATTACGCTTGGTTGGGATCCCGATTTTTGACTAGTTCCGCTGATCCTCTATTCTTATGGTGCCTAGGATAGGGGACCCTCGGTTTT
The DNA here is from genome assembly GCA_037367405.1 of Ottelia alismoides. Classification (NCBI taxonomy): domain Eukaryota; kingdom Viridiplantae; phylum Streptophyta; class Magnoliopsida; order Alismatales; family Hydrocharitaceae; genus Ottelia; species Ottelia alismoides. Next base: position 139,639 of record JAZKJV010008075.1, on the reverse strand, counting down.
GGTTTTTCTTTATGAGTTTGTTATTCCGTACCGATTGGGCGGTTTTTGGAGTGACTCTTCCAGAGAGTCTCTCCCACCATCTCAGGGGCGTAGTTTTGGAGTAAGCCTAGCCCTCTACTTTACCACGCTTCCACTTAGAGGGTGAGATTGAAGAGTCTATTAGGAGGCTTCCTCACCGCTTGAGTTTTGGTTAATGTTCCGCCAATAGGTCTTGGTGATGAAAAGATCGTTGTCAGCTAGAGTTGAGGTTGGTTATAGTTGAATTTTATTGCATGTGAGTTGGTTACAATTGAGCTTGGTACATAATATCATTAACCATCATCAATCATCAATCATCAACATTTAATCAGATCTTAGAACTGTTACAGATGTCAAGAGAAGCTAGTGGACGTGTTGAGAACTTAGTTAGGATGCATTATACTCTAACGCATGCCTACAAAGGCACATTAACCCTAAGGTATTCTTCATGCCTTAAAGTCATAGCGTAAGGTCACACTCAGACCAAGACCATAAACTATCTACTAGACTTAAGAAATTAGACATAAATAAAGATCAGATCAGAGACTCATCATCCTCAATACCAAGATACATCAACATGATCTCTAAGTGATAAAAAGATAATAACCTACATACGAGCCATTAATTAGTATAGGAAAATCTCATATATATGGAAAGTTGTGGGGTGATGGACAATCACTGGATTTACATACATATCAGTTTGAATACCCATTTTTATGCAAGCAACTTGTTAAATTTAAATTTCAATACATATCTACTTGCTTTCTTTTGAAACCATTGAACTTGTTAAATTTAAATTTCAATACCTATCTACTTGCTTTATTTTGAAACCATTGAATTACCTGTTATTTCTAATATGATGTATTGTATTTAGCAATTGTTGACATTTCTCTTTGTCCCCTACATGTATGGCAGGCAAGGCGCCTACATCAATGTAGATTGACAGTTAATCGCTAAGCTTCCACAGTTCTATTATGGTAGATATGTTTTAGTTTTTGTTCAAGAAAATGTACTACTTTTCCTTCTCTTATGTCACATTTTTGGGATGCATGTATACAATGTAATTTTCTTTTTGTTACGTATAAATTATATGGAAATTATTGCATATGTAAATTCAGTGTTACGTTCTTATTTCTATGGTTGATTGTTACATTGTGAATATCATTTCAACATCACAAAAAATTTTCCTTAAATTTCAGGTATCCTAATGCGATCCATTGCGAATGTAATACTGCAAATGTTGTGTAAACATGTAACCCGGATCCGCGAGCGGTTGTCACAGCGTACCTTTGCGCATCCTCTTGGTCCTTCGAAATACCATCCAACAATTTGATCTAATTTGAAACAATCTGATTTTGACCGAAAAATGTGATTTCAGACCTATAAATCATGTTTTCCAGCCCTAACATGCATTGAGGATTGACGAGGATGGTTGTATGAGTCTACACATACAACCAATCCTCCAAATGATCGTGTAGACTCGCTCAGATCGGTCTATTTTCCAGTCGAGTTTTATTTTAGATTGTTCTTCCATCATGCCAGAGTACAAGGGTGATACATTTTCTCTATTCGGCACCTTCAAGGGCAACCAACTATGATCCCAATAAGATCCGATTCTTTATTTTGACCCATTTTCTCATTTTTAAAGCATCCACACACACAACCATGACACTCCGGCCACCCCTTGAGTTGTCGCACGTCGCTGACCTTCATGGGCACCTCCTTCATCTTCATACGCTTCTCCATCATCTTCCTCTCCTCGATCTCTTCCATCCCTTGCAAAGTTTTGGGACCCATCTTGGGATACAACTCCCCCACATCTGTCGAGCCTTCATTCCATCTCCACCGCATCTTCGAAGATTCTGAAGATTTTGCGTCACCTCGGCTATTTGCTAACACATGCTGGTACTCAAGTTCCTTTGATTGGCAAGAGTTTGTGGACCACCTTATATCTCTATTTATGCCTCTGAAGTCATTGCATCACCGCACTCAACCAACACCAGTCGGATCTCCAACACATCCCTAGTATCCTTGCGCTCACTATGTTGAGATGCCTGGACCCTTTGGCAAGCCGTCAAACCACGGTGGAACCAAAATCTCATCACCGGAGCTCCGCTATTATGCTGCTACCAAAGATGGAAGGGGAAGAACATGAGGAGAAGCAATCGTTGGATCGGTTCAGAGAGATCCCATCCGACGATCACAATCAACACCAAACCTTGCTTCAAGGCAACACTTCTTTCCTAAACCTCATGTGGCCCGAGAATGCACCGAAACTTCAAAATGCAACATGTGTCCTAAGCCATGACCGAACCTGATCGGTTACGCATTGAGTACACGTGAGGTATGGGCAATTTGCTGAAGAACCCATGTCGATCTTTGTAGTTACAAGTACACCCTCATGCATTTTGTCAAATTTATGAACATATACAACCAATTTTTGCAATGTGCTACTTAGTCCAATTATGGACAAGTTTGTAATAAAACTCTATAGTTTTCATTGCATTTATGCCTCTTTTGTTATTTTCTCAATGACTTGTGAACCATACATCCATTTTTAATGAAATCATCATCATTCGAAAGATAATATTATTCTTTTACCGATGGTGACACGTCAAATTTAAGAGTATTAGTCTTAACAGTGAACCTTATTTTTAAATTTAAAAATAATTAAATTATAGATTATTGATCTACTCAATGTCCTGCTTTAAAATCTATTGCTTTAAGATTATTCAGGGCTGTTATTAAATCTATTCATCATGAATTCCTGATTAATTACTTATTTGATGTTTTCTTAGCTTCATTTATTAGTTGTCGAACAGATCAATTGCTTAATTAAATTGATTGTGTTACTTTGCTTTGATCATTGATTTTTAATAAGTTTACTTACTTATTTAATTAAATAATCCAGAGCATTATAGTGGGTTTGTGTATAATATTGTATTGCATGTGCATCATGATTTGTCCATGTAATATAAGCAACATAAAATGATTTAGAAAATGCATGCATTATGTGTGTTGCATTGTAGTTGACCTAGATATCCTATAAATCACCTAAATAAATATTTGATTCTTTAATTGAATGAAATAATTACACGTGTCCTTGTGTTCATGGACTTGCTCAGGTTTTAAATTTAAACTGAGACACTCTTCGCAAAGATTTCTCTCATTTCTGGTTATCTCTGTTTGGTCATATTACAAGGAGTAATAATTATAATTATCGATTAGTGTTTCATTAGTCACCAATATCTCTTTCAGATTCAGCATTGTGTCCTGGGTTGTGTCCATGTCCACATGTTGCTCATCACAATGGACAAAGATCCCATAATATAACACCAAGCCAATGATTGATATTCATCATAATTTTCATTATACTTAAGTTCTTCCAATGTTATAGGGTTTGTGTACTTGTTCTTGGTCAGCACATAACTAATGCGCTCCGTAGAGAGAAAAAGCTCTAAGTTTCAGGTCCAGTCAGCTGGTTGACGTCCGGAAGCCTGTTGAGTGAGTTCATGGATTTCATATCTGAGATTAACACTGTACTTTATCAGAACAAGTGAATAATTATATATTGAAATTTAAATTATTTGACTAAGGTTTTTTTAATCAAATTAATCTTATTTTTTAAACTCGGAAAAGTCCATTCCCTTATGAAACTTTCAAAGTAAGAGATATATTTATCTCTATATCTCTAGTAGAATCTGAGATATCCTTTTTACCTTTGTTACATCCCAATTATATTTGGAATTTCTAACTTGAGTAAGAAGAAGTCGGAACTCATTCAACCTTACAAGTCCAACTTGCATTACTTAGTTTGGTCTTTAACACACGAGCCAACCACCCCTAAGGCGATGTTGACCCATTGTTAAATGAATCATCATCAAAAAATATATAATCCGCTTTGTGCAATACAATATCGCTTCAATTATATGAGGAACAATAACTACAAACAAACTTGTCTTTCGAGACCGTGGTAGGGGACAGTCAAAAGGTAACTGTCCCCGCTACTACCAGAGGGGACGATTGTACAACACCCATCCCCCTTGAAAAGTGTGGAGGACATTCATAAGCGATCGCCCCATATTCAGGAAGCCTAGGAGACGATCAACTAAAAGTCCGTCCCCTATGAAGTTAGAGGAGACGGTCTTGCGACCGTATTCTCTATACAAATTTATCGTTTACATTTCCTTGGTTATGGTCTTAAAAGGAATGTGTATAACCATCGCCTGTAGCTCTCTGTGAACGTCTCCATCATTGATTACCATTGGGTTTCTGTCTAACGCAAGGGACAATCATGATCGTTCCCTTCGATTTGATTGACGGTACAATCATTGGACCACCGTTCTCTCTGCTAATGTTTCCAATAATTTGCAAAAATTGGGAACTCAGATGGGATGGTCTTAAGTGAATCGTCCCTAATCATCAACAAAGGAGACACTTTCATGACCATCCTCGATGGTATTGTATTATAAAATGCCCAAACTTCCTTCCCATTCATCCCGATTCCAATCCTTCCCCCACCCTCTCGACAATTCCCCACCCACCCAACGATGGATTATACTTGTTAGAACAATAGCAAGGGTTTTTTTTTATGTTAATGAAGATCAAGATATCGTGGATAATGATGATGCATACCAAAATGATACACAAGATATTCTGTCTTCTGTAATGGATAAATGGCATCGCTAGTAGCTACAATCTTGTAATACAATAAGAGGTAAAGAATCTATTTTCTTTAAATAAGTTTTCATAACATTATTTATTCACAATGTTCTATATTACATTATATTCTCTTTATTTTCATGTATGTCTTCTGAAACCTAGACATATTCACGAAAATCTTGAACCCACTCCACAGGCATAGGGAGCTTCATCTGATCTCAGTAGTGCCAGTTACCAGAGACGATAGGGACCCTCTCAATGTAGGTTCTTGGATCGTCTTCGTCTTGGTTGTACATCACGCGTACACATTGTTGGAGGTGATGCCGTGGGTGAGAACTCCACAGAGTTTCATAGCTACCTTGGTCAAGTCTCTGGTGCACGGATCCCCCATCACTACTACATACTTTTGGCAACTTCACCAAATTGTCAAAGCTACCATTTTATGTGATTTGGAGGTACCTTATTATACAAATATTATTTTCATAAAGTTGGTATATAATGATTTGATTTTACTTCTTATAGATTGTCTTTACTTGGGGTCGAGATTCCATGGTTGATGTCTAGATTCTGTTGCAGAGATGTTACGTCGTTATAAGGGATACGTGAAGGCGGAGGTAACAAGTCACATTTTTTAAGCATGCAATGACCCCTTTACCTAATTTTTTATTCCTTTTTATAGTTGTATAACATGCAAATCCCCTATGAATAACTGGCATGGAATGTCCCACCCGATGTTACACCATAGCAATGGAGGGAGATAATCAACTTCCAATCAAGTGAATAACTTGTGATAGGTAAAGCGATCTTTCTTATTTTTTCATCAATTTTACTTATTGGGAATAATGGTAGGCAATATCAACAAAAAATTCTGCGAACCGTCTGAATGGATTCAAGTCTACCCATAAGATGGTATAAAGAATATAAATCCACACAAGGGTGAATTTATAAGTTTTAACACCCTCATTTAGGTGTTGAAACCATGATAGTTAAACATTATACGTGCTTTAAATATTTTTTTAGTTTAAGGAAAACGATCGGGATATGACTCAAATAGAGGTTTTTACGGGTTCTAAGAGTAGAGATATGTGAGGAGAAGTGCAGTGGGTCGATTGATGAGCCGTAAATATGCCTCTTTAATAATGTCGTATTGTCGTAGTATAGGAGACAAATCTGGATTAGCAAAAATCACACTTTCGAATATGTGGAAATTAATTTACTTGGTAAGTATACCATGGTCGAACACAGGGACACGAGCATCTTCATTTATTTAACGAAGATTATTGTTTAAGAGTGAGTATTTTCTAGTTTTAGATCTTCATGCAGACGTGATGTGTAATGCAGATAAAACGATGCAAATAAAATAATATAAGAACACAGTAGAATGAAGCATGCAATTTTTGTTTGAATTTTAAAATACACTTAAATGAGATGCAATATGAATGATATGCTTCTAGATATGTATGTGTAAATATACTCCAAAATCAACAAATCATTGAGTGATAAAATGAGGGTCGATTTCAATGACAAATATAGCATCAAAATTAGGGTAAATCATAAAGGTTTATAAAGTAAAATATACTAAGTATCATTAAATATTAGCACCTTTAATAAAGTCTTAAATTAATGAATAACATATGCCATTATATAGAAAATCAAATAAGCTTCAAAATGAAACTGAAATTGTTCAATTAGGATCTAAAATGCTCAAGATATGAAAGAAATAATGCAAAGGGCATAAATGCTATAAAAATACAAGGAAAATAAGGATAAATATTGTAAATAGGCCCTTAGAGGGATCCATCTGCAATAAACCAAACCTGAAGGGACCTAAATGCAATTTCTCCTTTTGCACATAGGGATAGTCTTGTAATTTTGAGAAATCGGTGGGGCTTTCTTGCAAAATGTCCATGTGCACACATGAGGCATGCACTCCTGTATCTTTTTGTAATTCTGGAAAATGCCATGGTTGTCCTTGCAAATAACCTAAACCCTCACGTATGAGGCACGCTAGGGGGTTAGGCTAGGGAGGTAGCGAGGCTCGGTGGCTAACGTGGTAGGTTCCTGGAGTCTCGGCTCTTGGCGTGGTGCATCTGCATCTGTAGGCTAGGAGGTGCATTGTGGCTCTATCTGGGTCATTGGATGGCCGCCAAAAGGCGTCATCCAATGACTCATGTGCTTCTCCTCCGTCAGGAGAGAGGCGACGTAACTTGAGTTCCAGCGAGGCTGTCAGAGCTCCACCAAGCTCCCGTGCCTTCGCTGAGGGTCGTTAGAGTTTCATGGACCCCTGGCGAGGACGGATAATGATAGAGGAAGCTACGAGGGTAGTTGTAGACGGATGCTGGTGAAGCACCACTGGAGGTGGAGTCCGAGATCAAAGAGGAGGCACGAGCTCCGCTTATTGAAGGTACTGCATGCGCTATAGGTCTAGTTGAAGCATGTGTGAGTGAGGTGAGTGAGATGGGAATTTGTATGGGCAGAGGGATGGGGAATCTGATCTTCTTCTCTAGTGAAGTGGAGAGGAAGGGAATCGGAAGTGGAGGAGCTCGTGAAGAAGGGTAGAAGGTAATCAGAATAGGTTGCAAAGATGGGGGTGGTAAGGCGGAGCTCGGTGGATGGTTAGGTGGCGGTGGGTGACGTCGTGTGCGCCAGATAAAAATGAAGAAAAATTAATGAAATGGGGATGGAGATGTACCTGGTTGGGTATGATTACCGGATGGAGAATGCGAGCTGTGGTGAGGTTCCATTGGACATCAGGGTCGTCGCTCGACTTGGACGATCGCTCCAGGGGGCTCAACGGTGATAAAGCCAACCATGACACAGTCATGGAGGTAGTGAGTCAACACCAACCAATAGTTCCATTGTCACACTTACTCTCACCTCCATCTATCATAGGAAGGAAGAGGAGGCTAGGGCTTAAGCTCTTATTGGTGGACGGGGGCGATATGCGGCAATGGAGGTGGTTTTATAGGCGAAGGTTGGAGGTTACGAGAGGTGATTTGCAATGGTTGCCCGAGGAAGGTGGCGTGATGACGAGTGTCATTGATGGGCCGGCCAAGGTCACAGATGTTGAGGTTAGGTGGAGGGAACGTTCAATCGAGGAGAGAGAGGGTGAGGCAATGACCAAAAATGGAAGGGTCGGGAGTGTTGTTAGGTGAAACGACTGGGAAGAGAGGAGGTGAAAGTAGGAGACGAAGTCCTAGCCGTTGGATCTCGTGATCCAACAATCAGTAGTAGAGCACGGAGGAGTGGCTAGGATGAATATTGTCCGATCTGATCCTATGATCAGGATAAGGGTATGAGTGTGCGATGGATATTAAGGCGGGGAAGTGATCTGATGGTGGAGCATGAGTGGATGATGTGGAGGGCACTCCATCCTGGGATGAGAGTAAGATCTTTTGGCTGGGATTTAGGCGCATGCGGATGCTTCAGATCAGATCATAGGATGTGATCTAGTGGCTAGGAAGTGGGCGAAGGGGGATGGTATGGATCTGAGCTAGGATTAGATCAGATGGTGGGAAGAGAAACACAGGTGGGCAGTTGTGATGAGGTGCCAGAGGATGATCAGGCAACCGAAGATCCAACATGGATCAACATGCGAGATGGAGGCACTTAGAGGAGGACCAAACATCGAGGAGGAGGGCAGGTGGAAAGAAGAGGATAGGGCTACGCGGGCGGCCTAGAGGGCACTGCGTGGCCCAATAGAAAAAAGTAGAAAATAACAAAAAATAAAAATAAAAAAGAATTAATTAGAGCCTGAATTAGGAAAAAAAATCAAAACATGAAAGTTATATATCTTGATGAGATCTACAAGTTTCATGTTGGTCAAAAAGTTAGAAAAAGTCTTTTATACAAAAATGAATTTTTGAGAGTATTTTTAATGGATAAAAACACTACTTTTTGTGGTTTTGAGATTTCTTCTTTTTTTAATTTCTTTTAGAAACCAAAATAAATACAAACAATATTTAATCTAGTTTTTAGGGTTTTTTAATAAAATAAAAATAAAGAAAAAGTATTAGTGATTAAGTACAATAAAAAGGGTCAAAATATAGGTCAATTATACATAGAGTATGTACAACATAATCAAGGTTAATATTAATGAATTATTAGTGTTTTTTATTGAATTGTTTATGCAGGAGAATAATAAATGGATTTTAACATGACGTTTTTGAGATTCTCCATCGATCCACGTAAGTAAATTATGATATTAATTCCAAAGCTAAAATCTCTTCTCTTGACATCTTTTTAACTTAATATGAATATGCATGAAGAAATGACTAGGCTCACTACAACCAACACTCAAGATAGCACGAGAATGAGTACGTTGCCCCTATCTGTCGATGAGGCCTTCGGCTAAGCCACAGGTACGGAACACAATGGTCGTATATGATTTAGTGGACGAGCAACAATGATTCGTACGCGGTACAAAACTGGTGCTGATGGGCCTCCTAGGAGACGTCAAGGTGAAGATGTTTGCGTAGGATGAGGAGATGACGAAGATGTGTTAAAACATGGCGAACGCCTTAGCGTATTTTAATCATTTCCAGAGTGGGGCGGTCCGACCAATAACACCTCTACGACTTGGTGATGACGAGAAGGAGAACACCAAGAGCGACATGTAGATTTGTTTTAGATTTAACTTGACCCTTCTATGTTTGTAGTGTAGTATATATGTCTGTTTTTTCTAGATTCAACTTAAACACTTTAATGTTTGTAGTTTAGTATATTTGTTGAACATCTTCAAATAACTTCATGAAGTTCTTTGATTTGTGACTTGATTGCATCAATAGGGGATCAAATCTATTGCTATAACTTTTTTTTGTTTAGGTAGTACAGAGGGGACGATAGACGATCGTCCTTTGCATATTAGAAGGGACAATCATGACTGTCCCCTCCTGACGTGGAGATCTTTCTAGCGGAGTTTTGGGGGCAAGGGGACCATCCCTGAAATCTTCTCTACCTGTCTCAGGAGATTTGAAGCATGAGAAGAACCAAAAGGGACGATCGATGATCGTCCCCCACAAATACTAGAAGGGACGATCGTGATTATTCTATCTTGACGAGTAGGTCTTTCTAGCAGAGTTTTTTTGGGGGGGGAGGGGAATGGAGGGGACACTTATGACCTTCCTCGAAAGGTTTCTGTGCTCGTCTTAGAAGATTTAAATATGGGAAGAACCAAAAGGAACGATCGATGACCATCCCCCACATATACTAGAAGGGACAGCTGTAACCATCCCCTCTTAACGAGGAGGTCTTTCTAGCAGAATTTGGGGGGGGGGGGTCACGACCATCCCTTCCTTCGACTATATGAGGGGACGTTCATCAATCGATTCTTTGTTTGGTATTAGAAGGGATGATCACAATTGTCCCACCACCCATTCACATTTAGCATCCCCTTTGTGCATATGAGACACTATTAGTGGGGATGCGTTTATGATCGTCCCCTTTGATCAAAAGGGACAATTGCTGAGTCAAAGGGGATGGTTATTAACCATCCCATAAGATTCCTATGCTTGTAGTGAATATTGGGGTCACTACGCTTACGGATTTAATCTTTCGAGAAGCAAAGAGCCCATTCCATGTGCGCTTGTACATTGGAGCTATGATTTTGCATAGACACCTCTAGCAAACAATCCATGGAGACAGAACCCTTCGCCTTAATGAGAGACCACTGATGTCATTTATATAATCCTTCCCATTTTATTTAATTTTTCAATTAATCATTATAAATCTTCTTCTTTATGATTGATTCTTCTATGGGAATTACATATCTATTTATAATAGACTATTTATTTTAATTGGATCTAATTAATTTAATCATATCAAATTAATTAACAATCTAATTCAAATAAAATAAGTGAGTTTACTTGATATTACTATATAATACACACCCTCGCATTGTATAATTATATTATCCCAATTAGTTATTTAAAGTACACAGAAACTTCTCATGCTACCCATCCTTGAAATGGATCGAGACAGGATAGACAGATAATGCTAACAGGGATCACTTCCACTACTGTACATGATGCCAATTAAGTAACCCATTATCATATCCACGACCTAGACATCATCATCGAATCAATTCAAGACAATACAATTATTACAAAATGTACTAAGAGGTTTTATCGGTCATATGCTCTTGATGACCAACATGATATTGTATAGTATACGCTCAGAAATCTTAGACATCTTAAAACAATTTTAAAGATCTTAAATTTCTATTTATATCAAGCAAATATGTTTTTAATTTTGCATGTAAAAGTTGACCTACAACTATTGTAGGTTAAATGAGGGTTTTGTAATGAAACAACCATTCAGTGATTATTGATGTTTAATAAATATTTTCATAAATATTAATCATCAATTGATCGTTGTAAATTCATTACTCCCTTGATTTACATTGAATGATAAATACATTAAGAAAGTAATATCGATGATCTAATCATCATCCATCCCATCTCCACTAAATATGGAATATCTAAGGTAAATGGAGCATGAAATCACGTGATATAAATTCGAATAGTTTGCTAGTTTGATTATCTACTTAACTAAAGTACTTATTTCATGTTTTATGATAGAAAAACAACAATAAAAAAATATTATATTATAGAACCATGAATAAATGCAAAAACAATACACTGCATGAATTTTTCGAATTTTAATTTATGCATCTTTGATGCCAACTATTGACTACTGATTTAGGGGCATATTAGACATTATAAATATATTTTATTGTCTAGAAAATCCATCCAAACAATGCATATATAATAGCTTTCCATTTTCGATTCGAAACATGCATCTCACGCATACACTACGAGTCCTCGCGCATCCAATATAAAAAATCATGTTCCCTTAAGGTTTGGAACATATCCAAGACCTTTAAACTATAACTGATATCACTTAAAGGCTAGGTTTTAGGCCTTTGCGCATCGTGGAAGTATAAGATCGCATCACATGCGATCAAGAGCGACTAGTCATACTAGTTGCTCATGGATGTGAAAATGACTAATTTTCCTTTATTAAAAAGATGAGACCACATGATATGAGAATCATTCTCATATAATTTAATCAGGATAACAAGTACATAATAGTATTATCTCTCGAAGCATGTCTCCAAATGAAGAAACCTCCTATTTCGAGTCAGATCCAATGAAGAATGAACTCATGGACGTGTGGATGCGACATCTATTTTCCGCAATCTGAGTTGGAGATCCGAGCGTAGAGCCTTATGATTTCATATCACGAAATTCGTGGCCCTCCTCACGAGGAAGGATCACCGAAGAAGGTATAGATCCACATGTAGTCGATCTGGCAGCACAACGACGATACTATGATGACGATGGTTCTTACAAGCAATAAAGTGGATGATACAATATTGAGAGAGAGAGAGAGAGACTTTGGGTGTGTATGAGAAGAGAGAGAGAGAGAGAGAGAGAGATTTATTGCTCTATTATTGTTGTATTTGTTGTAAGAGAAAGAGCTAGGTCTGGCCTTTCTTTTATAACAAATTGGATGGTGGAGACGCACTCCTAATTCAAATCAATGGTCACGATTTTATTACGTAAATATGCAACAATAAATAATTAATTTAAAATAAATTAAGTATATTAAATATTCATCAAAATAATTTATTTTGAATTAAATCAATTAATGTGGAAATAATTAGAAATAGGACAATACTCCTTTCATACATAGGGTGGAGGAGCACCTTGAATTAGGACTCAAGGTAATCGTCCACTCTTATTATGGAATTGAGGCTATCTCCTTAAAATTATATCGAGATCTCATATATCATCATATATTCCACATGTGCATCAAAATAATTCCAAATTATTTTATCATAATTTCAATCATGTCATTGGCAATTTTGAATCATATTCAACCACCTAATATAAAATGTAAATTGCATTTACAATTGATTGTACGATATGAATACGATTCACATAAATATTTAATTCGTAAATCATATTTACAATTAACTATCTCCAACATATTATAAATCACATTTATAATATTCATGATTATTATGGATAATGATATTTGCATTAATCATATCTTTGATAATTAAAATCATATTTAATTATCTTAGATGACTAGTCAGGTATGTCCAAATAATATGAATCATAGTCATATTACTAATGATAAATAAATCATATTTAATCATAAATTTCCCAATGCTCCTATATATTATCAATGCTATAATTACTCTCGAAATCTTTCAAGAATAATTTGCTTTCTCCGCAAATACTTAGGACATGGTGACTGAATTTTTCATGTATAGTTGATGAACCTCAGTTTCATCATCTTTATTTATTATAATTAACCCCCTTGCTTAATGTTTTGTCAATAAAACCTTGTTAATGTCCTATAATTAACAGAGTCCTAAATAAATTAAAAACCACAAAAAAATGGCAAAACAAAATTTGTGGTATTTTTAGACATAAAAATACCCTCAAAAATATTTCGTGTCTTCGTTTGATCTCTTTTCGAGTTTTGGTCAACATGAAACTTGTAGATCTCTTCAAGATCTACAACTTTCATGTTTTGAGTTTTCTCAAATTCGACCAAATAAGCCCTCAAAAATCAAAAATACATTCTGACCAATCTGATTGGGCCACGTGGCCCAATCTGGGAGAGCCACATGGCCCGGTCCATCTTTACGAGGGGAGCAGCCCAGCCCCCCTCCGTCTCCCAGTGACAGGGGGAGGCGGAGGGTAGAGCGAAGACGACTGTCTTCCCCGGTGTGACCCTCCGACCTTCACGGCGGAGTTGCGGCGCATCGCGACCGCCCGAGCTGCTCCGATTGGCTGCCGGAGTTCAGCGACGACCAGAGTTCGACCTTGAGCTCGCCCCCAAGCTCCGCTCCGCCTCCAAGCAGGTAAGCTTCTTCGTCTTCATTCTTTGTATTTTTAGTCAATTTCTTCGAGTTATTCTCGGTCACTCCGGTCAACCTCGCCCTTCATTCACACCTTCACAAGCTTCGCCAACAATTCCCCCTTCTCGCGCAACTTCTCGATCACCTCCTCTTCCTTCCAGACCTTCAACCACAGTCGACCCACCTCCTCCGCCCTCGCGGCGGAGGAGCTCCGAGCTATCCACGTTCTCCACCCCCGAAGAGCTCCCATCTCACTCATGCACGCACGCAAGAATTTTTTCTCGCTTCGGCTTTGCGTTACTAACCCTGCAGGTATCCAAAGACTTGAATGGCCGGAGCTTTGCCGGCGTCGTTTTCATCGACCTCGCAGTCGACCTTCTGAGCTCCATCAGACCGAACCAAGACGCCTCGCATCTTCCCCGAGCTCCTGGCTTCCTCTACGATCCCTCTCCGAGCTCGGGGGAGATCCTCAGTGCCCAGATGAGAGCGGTGGAGTTTGAAGCTTCTCGCCGGAGCTCGAATTCCGCCGCCAACAGTCGAAGAAGGAGATGCTACAGGCTCCGTTGGATACACCTTCCTCGGCGGTCATCCAACGGCCATAAGGAGACCACGCCATCAACAGTAGCAGCGGTTGGATCCTTTCGATCCGACGATCTTCGTGCAGCCACGTCGTCCACCAACAGTAACCCTTGGATCTTTATGATCCAATGGCCGTCATTCGGCCACGTGGTTGCTTTTGGGCCTGCACCGAGCCTCCCGTCCGAGCCTCCAGGCTTGGATGCACCAGGCCTCTCCCGAACCTCCACCGAGCCTGCAGCGAGCCCGAGCCTGGAAGAAGCACGTGCACCCCACGTGCCTTCTGGGCAAATTGCAGGGAGCCCCCGCCATCTTCTCCAATTTGCAGTTAGGTCCTTGTATCACGTGCATCAAGCATGAGCCGAGGATATTTTACAGGGAAGTCCAGTACTTTTACGTATTTACATTTTAGTCCCTGCCAGGACCTATTTGTAGTTATCTTTTTTATGTTTTCTTTCAATTATGCCCCTGTCTTCTTTTATGCGTATCTTGAGCTATGTTTATCCAATCAAGTTGATTTCAGTTTCGTTTTAAAGCTCATCTCATCCTCTTCATTATGGCATATTTAAATTTTAGATTTGACACTATGAACTGTGATGTATTATTTTCTTATCTAAGTGTCTTGAATCTTTTCGATTTATCATGCTTACGTGCTTCATATTAGTAGAGGGTTCTTTATTTCAACTTGGATTGACTCGTGATTTTCCTATGGCTCAAGTGACTGTTATTTTGGGCATATCATTCACTTTGCATGGCATCTATTTGCATTGTAAAAAATGATAAAAAAATGCATGTTTTATTTTAATTGCATGTCATGTTGTGTCTTTGCATCATTTGACCTATATGCTTTATTTCAACACTTGATTAAACACGCTTAAACCCGATTAATACGAGAGAGGCTCGTGTCCCTGAGTTCGACCTTGGTATCTTGCCAAGTAAAAAATAAATACGATCACCTCATTTCGATTCATTATGTCATATATCTAAACGAGGTGATCCTTTGATGACCAAAATCGGCTCAACTGCTTCGACATTTCCATGTGCTAAAAACACACTATTAAGGGGTCGATTTTGCGGTTCGTCAAATGGCGCCGTTGCCGGGGACACGGCTCATTTCTTTTATTTTTTGGATTTTTGTGTGTTTAATTTCGTGTTCCTTTTTATAGGTCAATTAACCACATTTTTTTTGCATATAAAATTTTTTCTTCCTTATTTGGTATCTAATTATTGTTTCTGTGGCAGGGCCCTTGACGGATCAAGGAGGCGAGGAGCATGACGTTCCCCGCTGTGAGGAGCCGCAGAAGCATGCTTGGAGCAAAGGAGGAAGAAAAGAAAAAAAAATGTCTCGCATTTTTGTTGCATTATACTCTTAATAATTCGTCTTTTACAGCGGTCTTCGATCGAAGACTCGCGGTTGTAATCGAACGAATGTGGTTGTGTGGGGATCGTCCCCACTTGAGTGTCGACCTAGGATTTAGGCACACGGCTCTCCGAGCTCATTTTATTTTTTATCTTTTGTGCTTGATCGTAGGTTAGGACACACTAAAAAATAGACGCACTTAATCTCGCATCACTTAGCTAAAATTCATGAAGATTAATCACCGCTAATAGATGCATGATTAGGTGCGGCTTTTTCGACTTGCATACATGTTGGATTTGAGTTTTCAAACGGCCTCAGTTTTTTTCGCGGCTTTTATCGTCAAATCACTGCATGATTTCTCGCTTAGCCTAGATCGCGGTTTCTTCGAATACATGTTTTTCTCGGCTTTCATTTCCTAGCTTGATCACCTAGGATTAATGGAAAATGGAATGAACGGTAGACGATGATTTCTTGATTTTGTGCTAACCTTAATTCAGTGATAACTCAAAATAAAATTGGGACTGTTAATTGCAAGTCAACCAAAAATGGAGTAAAAAAACGGTTTTGGGAGAGCAACACCCTCAGTTACGCGTTGGTTTGTATTTCATTTTTTTTACCGCGTAATTATTTAAAGTTTTATCACCAATAAAACCGACAAGATAATCAACCAACTTTGGTTGGTTTCATGTGTGAGTTGGTGAAATTACGGGTTTTGCTTGCTTGATTGAGCCATAATTGTTGCGACACACACCCCAAAACCGTAGTGACTCCATTTTCATCTCCAAGATTCAATACCGCTCACTTGTAAATCCATCCCTCTTCTTTGTTCACCTTGGGTCTCTTCCAACATTAATCCCCATCTTTATACTTAGGCTAATCTCAGCCTAAGTATAGGGGGGGACCCAAATCCCCGTGATTTTCTCTACTCATCTTTTCTTGCCTTTATACTTAGGTTATTCCTAACCTAAGTATAGGGGGGAGTCCCTCTTATCTCCCGTATATTCTTCTCTTTTTAAATGGACCTATGGACTCATAACATCTAGTGCTATGAGGACATAGCAAAGTTTAAGGATAGGGGGGTATACCGTACATACAATTTATTTACTTTAGCTAATATCTGAAAATTTTGAAAAATTAAAAACTTTTTGGCTAAGGTAAAATTTGTTGGACTAAGAGAACTCAAAAGATTTCACGGCTTTTCTAACTATGTTACACTATCTTGATAAAAATATTTTCGAAAATGATTTGAAAAATGAGTTTTTCTTGTTTTGAAAAATCTGTTTGAAAAATGTTTTTGAAAATTCTTTATTCGTGTGACATGGTTTTGAAAATCTTTTATCAAGGAAAGTTGAGTCTAATCTATGTTTTGACTTTAAAAAACTAAAATCCATAAAAATTGCAAAATTAAAAAAAAAAATTTGTGTGTTTTTGGATGAAGAAGTTGGATTAAACCTCTACTCTTTCACTTTCACCCAGGATCTGAATTGTTCAAGGAGACTTAGCTTTTAGAGGTCTTTGAGATTTGCGGTTAACCAGCCTTAACCATCAGGGTCTTAGACTTAATCATCCACATTCCCCTAGGTCTCTAGATTTGCATGCTATATTCCATGCTTAGTCTCAGACAAAAGAGAATATGATCAGCACATCACATGCACGACTGCGGTTTTTGATTGAGATGAGTTGATTTTTCACCTGAGGGATTGGGATGAGGAAGTCAAGTTTGGATTTGATCTAATGATGTTCGAGGATGGGATAAAATCTTTGGAGGCTTCAGGAAACCTGAGTGTCAGCAATATTAGCCAGTATGAGAACTTGATTCTTATACTAATCTCTTGACATTGACCTAAGTGCCTGGGTGTGAAAAATAAATAAAAATTGTTGATCAGTGTGCGCCAACTCTTGGTAAAAGCAGTGGAGCTAGCCAACAATTATACAAGTCAATGAAATTTCAAAGATAAGCTCTCATTCCACAAAGTCAAATATCAAAAGAGCTTCCACCAAAGGCGAGCGCTCCCAAACTTTTCAAAGTGTCCACTTGGACCACCGCTATTAGGACCAGGAGTCGGGCTTGCACCAAAAAAGGGCTCTGCATCGTAAATGCTACAAGTCTGGGTGTAGAAGGTATAATAGATACCCAAAAAAGGCACACCCCGGTGTACTCCCAGGAAAACAAGTGCAGACGGCTCCAACTTCTCTTGACGGACACACTGATCAACACCAAAAAAAAGTGTTGCGTAAAAAGGCACTAGAGAGAATCCTTGTTCCAATGAGAGGGAGAGAAGAATTGACACAATCCCATACCCTCCATTTTCTGGCCTGCCATCCACATTTTCTAAGTCTGACAACTAAAGAGACGGTGGACTGAATGCAAGATTCGATTTATTCCCTAGTGCTGAGGATTGGGTCCTTAGGAGATTTTCTCGGACCAAGATTTTGGGTGACGAATTGACTCTACTCTCAGAATTGCAGTCAACACTAAACTCATATCCTTTATTTTATATGTACATCAGAGAGAGTCTAGAGAAGTAGAGGAATTGGAAGCCTCTTGATTAAGGCTGGATTGAACTCTAAAATTTTGGATCTCTGAAGCCGAGTCGACTTGATCAGATTGGATCCTGTATTCACATGCACAAGGGGGTTAATCCAACTTAGTCATTCTTTTTGATGCTCGAGGACAAGCATGGTTTAAGTATAGGGGGGTGATGAACCTCAGTTTCATCATCTTTATTTATTATAATTAACCCCCTTGCTTAATGTTTTGTCAATAAAACCTTGTTAATGTCCTATAATTAACAGAGTCCTAAATAAATTAAAAACCACAAAAAAATGGCAAAACAAAATTTGTGGTATTTTTAGACATAAAAATACCCTCAAAAATATTTCGTGTCTTCGTTTGATCTCTTTTCGAGTTTTGGTCAACATGAAACTTGTAGATCTCTTCAAGATCTACAACTTTCATGTTTTGAGTTTTCTCAAATTCGACCAAATAAGCCCTCAAAAATCAAAAATACATTCTGACCAATCTGATTGGGCCACGTGGCCCAATCTGGGAGAGCCACGTGGCCCGGTCCATCTTTACGAGGGGAGCAGCCCAGCCCCCCTCCGTCTCCCAGTGACAGGGGGAGGCGGAGGGTAGAGCGAAGACGACTGTCTTCCCCGGTGTGACCCTCCGACCTTCACGGCGGAGTTGCGGCGCATCGCGACCGCCCGAGCTGCTCCGATTGGCTGCCGGAGTTCAGCGACGACCAGAGTTCGACCTTGAGCTCGCCCCCAAGCTCCGCTCCGCCTCCAAGCAGGTAAGCTTCTTCGTCTTCATTCTTTGTATTTTTAGTCAATTTCTTCGAGTTATTCTCGGTCACTCCGGTCAACCTCGCCCTTCATTCACACCTTCACAAGCTTCGCCAACAATTCCCCCTTCTCGCGCAACTTCTCGATCACCTCCTCTTCCTTCCAGACCTTCAACCACAGTCGACCCACCTCCTCCGCCCTCGCGGCGGAGGAGCTCCGAGCTATCCACGTTCTCCACCCCCGAAGAGCTCCCATCTCACTCATGCACGCACGCAAGAATTTTTTCTCGCTTCGGCTTTGCGTTACTAACCCTGCAGGTATCCAAAGACTTGAATGGCCGGAGCTTTGCCGGCGTCGTTTTCATCGACCTCGCAGTCGACCTTCTGAGCTCCATCAGACCGAACCAAGACGCCTCGCATCTTCCCCGAGCTCCTGGCTTCCTCTACGATCCCTCTCCGAGCTCGGGGGAGATCCTCAGTGCCCAGATGAGAGCGGCGGAGTTTGAAGCTTCTCGCCGGAGCTCGAATTCCGCCGCCAACAGTCGAAGAAGGAGATGCTACAGGCTCCGTTGGATACACCTTCCTCGGCGGTCATCCAACGGCCATAAGGAGACCACGCCATCAACAGTAGCAGCGGTTGGATCCTTTCGATCCGACGATCTTCGTGCAGCCACGTCGTCCACCAACAGTAACCCTTGGATCTTTATGATCCAATGGCCGTCATTCGGCCACGTGGTTGCTTTTGGGCCTGCACCGAGCCTCCCGTCCGAGCCTCTAGGCTTGGATGCACCAGGCCTCTCCCGAACCTCCACCGAGCCTGCAGCGAGCCCGAGCCTGGAAGAAGCACGTGCACCCCACGTGCCTTCTGGGCAAATTGCAGGGAGCCCCCGCCATCTTCTCCAATTTGCAGTTAGGTCCTTGTATCACGTGCAGCAAGCATGAGCCGAGGATATTTTACAGGGAAGTCCAGTACTTTTACGTATTTACATTTTAGTCCCTGCCAGGACCTATTTGTAGTTATCTTTTTTATGTTTTCTTTCAATTATGCCCCTGTCTTCTTTTATGCGTATCTTGAGCTATGTTTATCCAATCAAGTTGATTTCAGTTTCGTTTTAAAGCTCATCTCATCCTCTTCATTATGGCATATTTAAATTTTAGATTTGACACTATGAACTGTGATGTATTATTTTCTTATCTAAGTGTCTTGAATCTTTTCGATTTATCATGCTTACGTGCTTCATATTAGTAGAGGGTTCTTTATTTCAACTTGGATTGACTCGTGATTTTCCTATGGCTCAAGTGACTGTTATTTTGGGCATATCATTCACTTTGCATGGCATCTATTTGCATTGTAAAAAATGATAAAAAAATGCATGTTTTATTTTAATTGCATGTCATGTTGTGTCTTTGCATCATTTGACCTATATGCTTTATTTCAACACTTGATTAAACACGCTTAAACCCGATTAATACGAGAGAGGCTCGTGTCCCTGAGTTCGACCTTGGTATCTTGCCAAGTAAAAAATAAATACGATCACCTCATTTCGATTCATTATGTCATATATCTAAACGAGGTGATCCTTTGATGACCAAAATCGGCTCAACTGCTTCGACATTTCCATGTGCTAAAAACACACTATTAAGGGGTCGATTTTGCGGTTCGTCAATAGTGACTTGGCTATTGATATCATATCTCAAATCCAGATCTCAGGGACCACTCAAAGATGTTAGATTAAATCAAACTATAAATCTGATCTTCTTACTGCATCCAAATCTCATTTAGATCAATGTCCAACATTTGGACTAAGATCATATTACCCGTTTACTGAGAGGAGTCAAAAAATCCAAACCTGTTTCATAACACCCTCAGAATGGAGTCACAATTATACAATCATTTACAATCACATCACCCATGAGTATTCCTAATACATGTACATCCTGCATACTGAAAGATCTAGAATAATCTCGAAGTTTTAGATCATTTTAGACTATCTTCTTCAAGGTTTTATCATTAAGTTTCTCATTAGTTCATCAGGAGTTGGTGCCACTCATATGCTTTCCAAAAGCATATATTATACCTATAAATTCTTTTTATGCTTCCAAAGCAAGACAACCATGCATGGAATTTAATCGGTCTCAATACCCCATGAGTGAGATCATGTCTTCTGGTTTAGTAGTGAACCTGTATGATCCCTTTAAGAGACCGTATTTACCCATATACCCTCGTATGCACACTAGTTCACCGTTATATAGACCTTGATTAGGTCATCAACCTAACGGTCTGCCTAATGTACATACTTATGCATATAGCAATACATTTGTCTCCAGTCAAAGGATACATGCCTATATCGTGAGTGAATACGACATAAGTTTTGGTTATCTCGATCTTGCTAAGTCAACTCTTTGACCTAACTTATCTGACTCCTTGATTGAGCCAGAATCTACCCTTTTTAATGGTGTCTAATTGACAATTTTGTTGCAGTCAGATAAATCCGGATCGATCAAAAATTAACCGCACAAATCGATGAATCGTCGAGTGAAATTAATGTGCGGTTTTATGTTTGATTAACTTGGGAAATCCCCAGGGTCGACTCAAGGAGGCAAAGGAACAACTCGAGATCGGATTAGATGAATTAGATCGTAGTTTTCCAAGTAGGATTTTTTTATGTTTTTATGCATTAAAAAATGCAGATGCACCGATGCGGATGAACTAGGTTATTAAGAAAATCAACAACTTAGCCAAAATTAATCTGAATGTGAAATTAGACCAAATTAACCAAGTTATATTTTTCCTTTAAACCTAATCCAATGATGAATGCAAATGTATTTTTTTGGAATTTTTTGATTTAAGATGCATAGATGAAAAATGCAAACTTTCTTGGGGTTTTATGTAATTTTTCGTGCAAATGATATGTCAAAATTATGAAAATTTTACTGGAAGTTAAATATGATGAAATGAAGCTACACTGATATTTTTGGATTTTTCCGACACTTTGTGATTTTTTAAGGAATTTTGTACTGAAAATAGAGTGATTGTGAGTATTTAATTCTTAATTAATCCACGAAATCAAATTATCCAGAGAGACTATTTATTTAAAATAGATATTTTAATGAGGAATGCAGGAGCTTTGAAATTTCTCAAAAATCTTATTCATGGAATTAATTAAAAATCAATTACAGAAATCACTCTAGAATTTATTCTATGCGTAAGACAACTCCAAATTGGACGAAATTTGGACTGTAATTAAAGCACAATTAGAAGCATTATTCGCAATTTTTTCATAGTTTTTGGAGCAATAAATGAATATGTGTGAATTTGAGAGCTTAAATGGGTAAAATATCACAGCTTTTCAATCTCTGATTTTTAAATAATAATATAATTCTCACAAAAATGCAAATAAATAACCACAAGATAAAGAATTAGTTTCTCATCAAAGTGCTATTTTTGATTGAATAAAACGATGATATTTTGAGGTCCAAATTATCACTCAAAGTAAGGGGTCTCAATGCAATTACAGAATCAAAATGAAATGAACTGAAATGTGCTCAGGATATTTTTGCAAATAACGAGACAGAGCAAACTGCATATGCAATTTTCACCAAAATACAAATGGAATAAAAGGGACCATTAAGACATGCTAGGGCACGCACGATCTTGAGGAGTCGGCGCGACCGCGGGCCACGGGAGGCGGCGCAGGAACAATGGGGACGAGGTTGCGCTGGAGCGGCCGACGCGGTGAGGCGTTGGGGCGGTAACGGTGGCTGGGGTGGCCTCGCTGGTGGTGAGGCACCGTGCGTGCTTGGGCTGCATGCGGTCACGTGGAGGGAGGCGCAGGAACGGTTGTGTCACGATGGCAGAGTGCGTGGCGGAGAGGGGGGTTGGAGCTGGGGCACGCGCTGCGCGCGAGGCGGTGTCGACGCGGAGCAGAAGGCTGGGAGGCACGCGAGGCAGAGCATGGGCGAACGGTGCGGCGACGCCACGTGGTTGGAGGGGCGCACAGAGAAGAAGTGGTAGGGAGGCTGGCGGAGGGCGCAACCGCGACATGGAGGTGCACGACCAACGGTTGTTTCCCCTGTCCTGTGTTTTTGTTTTGTTTTTGTTTTTTTGATTTTTTTTGTAAACTAGGAAAAATTTAAAGAAATAAAATGCAGAGGTGGGCTAGTAGTGTGTGATATGTAGGGAAAAAATATGATTATGAGATGGTGATTTTTGATGATGAAATTGATGGTGGTGATGTTGATGATTATGATGGTTATGAAGATGTTTTGGTGATGAACAACAAGGGAAAAATCGGTAAATAAAATAAAATGAGTAGATGAGGATAGAAGATTACATGTGGTTGGTGGATGTTGTCGCCTGTGGAGGAGCAGATACACTTCTACTCCGATGATCGTTGCTTCGCAGAGACGACGGGAAGCTCCGAAGCTAGGCTGCAAGCTTGAACAACTGCTGCTACATGGTCTTAGAACTACAGATCTCACCTGAACCTCGTCGTTGCTCTACCTGTTACGTCGGCGCTGTCACCGACGACACATCAAGGGGCCGAATCCTTCTCAAGGAATGGTGGATGATGAAAGATGATGGAGGGAATGAGAATATCAAGAGGAGGGGGGAGTTAGAAAAGAGGTGGAGAAGATGGAGTAGTGGGGAGTTGATGGCTTGGAGTGGAAGACAAGTAAGGGGAGAAGAAGTAAAAGGGGGATAAAAATAAATATTAAATATAGTAATATAGTAGGCTACTAAAAATAATTAAAATAGTAATAGTAAAATAATAATAATAAATCCGTAAATAATAAAAATAAATCCGAAAATAATAAAAAAATGGGGTGACATGTGGCGGCTCCAGGAGCTGCCACATGTCACTCCTAAAAAATTTTAAAACTAAATGTAAAGAAAAATAAAAAAGAAATAACAAAAGAAACTGAATCAAAAAGTGATCAACAAGAAAGTTGCTCGTCTCGACGAGATCTACAACTTTTGTGAAGGGTCGAAAATCAAAGGAAATCATCTGTACAAAGTGTATTTTTGGGTGGTACCTTATAGGTATAAAATACCACATTTTTCCTTTTGCAATTTTTTTATCATTTTTCAATAAAACAAAAATCAAAAATAAAAATAGAAAAAATATGAGAAGAATATTTACAACTTAGTCTATTTTTTTATTTTTAATAATTAAGAAAATGAAATGGTAAGATACATGGGCAAAAAGGTCAATATGTACAATATACAAAAGGGACCCAAAACCCAAGTTTTGCATACGAGCTCCGATTTTAATGAAATTAGTTTTGTTTTGAAGGTCTCTGAATGTATATTACTTTAAAAGTGAGTAGACCTCAATCAGACCATGTATGGGAGAGATATGTGCATTTTAAGGCTCCTAGTTTCAAACTTGGAGTGGGGTTTTATTGGTCAATTTTGCAAGTTAGTATTTTTTTGGATATTTTCTTTATTTAGTGTTAGTAATATATACACTATGGAGTTGATTGTATTGGATTTGAAGTTAGTATAAAATATATACAAATAGGTGAAATATGGTGAATATTCAGGTGAATATTTATAAGTGAATTGGGCTTCTTATTTAATGCAAATATGAATGCTAAAATGCAGATATTATGTACACATGCATTAATGCTAATTATGCAATATAAGTGGAAATATGCAGCTAATTACTCAGGAACAAAGCTCTATTTTCAACTTTTAGAGTGATGAATCACATATTCATTACTCCCCCAAATATCTATTCCTATGCAGAGGACATGCATCAAGAGGTCGATCTAATATCAACCTTTAGTGAAGGATTTCCATCTCCTTCTTAAAATGGAAATCCGTTCTTAACAATCATTTGACGTCGGTTCTTGATAAGTTCTCATTCTAGCTCTTTAGATATCGTCCAAACACTAGCTCTATGATTCAACCATTGAATCAACATCTGTATGATTATTATAATGGTCATGGTACATAACCTTCATTGCACTATGGACCTTATAAGTGTATTTATTCATTTAGTCTCAGACAATGAGTGAAATAAATTAATAACCTTTATTTATATATCAAAAAT
Source organism: Ottelia alismoides (assembly GCA_037367405.1). Lineage (NCBI taxonomy): Eukaryota > Viridiplantae > Streptophyta > Magnoliopsida > Alismatales > Hydrocharitaceae > Ottelia > Ottelia alismoides. Next base: position 114,802 of record JAZKJV010008075.1, on the reverse strand, counting down.
TTACAACTATACTTATCGTAGAAATGATTCACCCCAGGCTTGCATGGCTAACACTCTTGACTATTGTTTGTGTACTCATTGTGCCACAAGTTAACTCAAGTTGTAGTAAGGAAAACTATTTCTCTGCATCATTCCCATATAACTCATTCTGAAGTGTAACAAAAGAAGGCTTGAGCTCAAATGACTCTCGAAGCACATGCATGCATATCCAACGTTGTATCATGGTAACTCTAGTGTTATACCAATCTCTCACCATCTTGGCTCTCTACTCAACTCCTCCTCCTCCTCCATTCCCTACTTGTTTCTACCTCAACCATTCTATCTCCACTCTCTGCTCATTTTGGATTCTTACTTGCTCCTAAAGTTAATTTTGGTGATACTTTATATATTATCTAGAATTCCCTTAACAATGCCATTCTCGCTATTGTTGATGCCATAATTGTTCATTTTCTTTCATTATTTGAACATGCTTTTAACGTCGATCTTTAGTTTGTTGTTTGTATAAAGCATAACTGGGTTCCGGTTAGAATAAGGAGATGGTGAGTATGAAAGGAAAGGAGTGCTTAGATGAGAATCATCCTCGATAATGAAAAATGAAAAGCCGACCTAGGAATGATTTATAAATCCATGATTTATCATCATATTCTTTACTTATCACCCCTTTAACTTAGACCTTTCCATAAAATGTAACATTAATTTGCTAATATTAACATCTGACCTCTTATATATAACTAACCATAAGTAATGCATATATTTAATCTCATTATCGTGCCTTATTTTCTATGTTTTTAAATTAGTAATAATCACATAAAAATTAGATTAATGTTGTACATTTTTGTTTTGACATTGAATATAAATAAAAAATACAAAAAAATCTTGAAATAAAACTAAAATAAACTTCTATAATTTTTAAAAATACTTACAAAAATATAAGTATGTACTATAACCTCTTATGACTTTTTATTCAACATGGAACTTGTAGATCTCATCGAGATCTATAAATTTCATGTTGAGCACATTTTCTAATTTAACTTCTAGCTATTTTATTTTATTTTCCCTTTATTTTTCTCTTTTATCTTTTTTCCATTGGGCCACGTAGCTTTCCCTAAAGACACCACGTGTGATGAATCTGTGATTCATCACTCTAAAAGTTGAAAATAGAGCTTTGTTCTCGAGTAATTAGATGCATATTTCCACTTATATTGCATAATTAGCATTCATGCATACATAACTAACATATGCAATTTAGCATTCATATTTGCATAAAATAAGAAGCCCATTTCACATGTAAATATTCACCTGTATATTCACCATATTTCACCTATTTGTATATATTTTATACTAACTCCAAATCCAATAAAATCAACTCCATAGTATATATTACTAACACAAATTAAAGAAAAATATCAAAAAAATACTAACTTGTAAAATTGGCTAATAAAACCCCAATCCAAGTTTGAAACTAGGAGCCTTAAAATGCACACGTCTCTCTCATACAGTGTCCGATTTAGGTCTACTCACTTTTAAAGTAATACACATTCAGAGACCTTCAAAACAAGACTAATTTCATTAAAATCGGAGCTCGTATGCAAAACTTGAGTTTCGGGCCCCTTTTGTATATTGTACATATTGACCAAAATGCCCTTGCATTTTATCCTTGCATTTTCTTAATTATTAAAAATAAAAAAAATAGATCAAGTTGTAAATATTCTTTTCACATTTTTTTGTATTTTTTTTTAATTTTTCTCTTATTTAAAAATGATAAAAAAATTGCAAAAAACAAAAATATGGCATTTTATACATATAAGGTACCACCCAAAAATACATTTTTGTACAGATGATTTCATTTGATTTTCGACCCTTCATAAAAGTTGTAGATCTCGTCAAGACGAGCAATTTTTGTGTTGACCACTTTTTCATTTAATCCCTTTTATTATTTCTTTTTAATTTTTCTTTACATTTAATTTTTGAATTTTCGAGGAGCGATATGTGGCAGCTCCTGAAGCCGCCACATGTCACCCCATTTTTTTTATTATTTTCGGATTTATTATTATTATTTTATTATTATTACTATTTTAATTATTTTTAGTAGCCTACTATATTATTTTATTAATTATGTATTTTATTCCCCTTTTACCTCTTCTTCTTTACTTGTCTTCCACTCCTAGCCACCATCTTTTACACTCTCTCCACCAGTCCATTCTACCCACTTCTTCTCCAACTTCCCTCTCCTCTTCCTTTATATTCATATCTCCTCCATCATTTTTCATCAACCGCCGATTCGAGAGAAGAGAGGTCGAGCCCCTTCAACCTACAGGTGACAACTGAAGGAGACAAGTTGAGCAACGACAACCTTTCAAGGCGAGATCCGCGACATCACCATTGCTGCGTCGCGGGATTCCAATCGGACTTGCTCAGCTTCGAAGGACTCCACCATCCTTCTCGAGGGCACGATGGAAGCTGCAAACCGCGGTCCACTTTCGGCGAATCACAGGTAAGTAATCCCTCTTCTTTTCCTTGTCAATTTTCTTTATATAACATTTTTTATTCCTTGTTGATTCATATCACAATCACCACATTTACAACCAAAACCACCATCATTACCATCAAACACCACCACTATCAACATCACCAACACCACCTCTTTATTCATATATTTTTTGTTTACAAAAAAAATAAAAAAACATTACATAAAAAACAAAAACAAAAAGGCGGTGCTTCCTCCTTTCCTCCGTCCCACCTCCTTGCGGCATCCAGCCCGTCGCCGCCCACCGGTGCGCCGCCCAGCTGCGCGGTCCTCCAGATTCGCCCACGTGCTGCGCGACCCTCCAGCTCCCATCTCCTCCACGAGGCGCCCGCACGTGGGGTTCCTCCACCCTCGCTGACCTCCACCATAGTGACACCCCTTGGCCGCGCGCCGCCCAACCACTTGAGCGCCATCATCCACGGCCACCTCCCACCACCCAGCAGCTCGCGCATCCACCCCACCCAGCCTGCCCCGCTCCAGACGCGCGCCCAGTGCGCCACGTGCTGCCCCGACCGCTCCAGCACCCGCTCGCCTTGCCTCATGTTCTGCGCCGCCCCCACCGTCCGCCCCTCGCAACGGCGCCCCACCGCGAGCGGACGCCACCGATGACCAGCGCGCGCCGCTGTGCCCCAGCAACCGCTGCGCCCTCGCCCTCCCGCCGACCTCGTTGTTCGCTAGCACCTTTCACCGTCCTCGCGTGACGCGCAGCCGTGTGCCACGCCCCGTGCCCCTCGATCGCCGTCCTCGACGCATGCGCTGCCCCTAGCCTCTCGCCGGCCCCACTCGCCTCGACCGTCGTACGTGCACCCCGCCGCCTCGCGTGCCCTAGCCCTCCCACGTTCGTGAGCCCTGCTTGCAGGAGAAGAAAAGAGAAGGTCATTTTATATGTTTTATTTTGTGAAAATTGCATTTTCACCCCTGCATATTTATTTATTTGCAAAAGTGTTCATGTGTTTAGTTTTAGTTTATTAGTTTCATTTATGTATTGCATTGATACCCCTGACTTCGCATGCTAATTTGGACGTTAAAATAGCATCTTTATATTTAACGAAAAATAGTACTTTGATGAGCAACTTATTCTTTATCTTGTGGCTATTTATTTACATTTTTGTGATCATCCGATTATTTATTAAAATTCAAAGATTGAAAATTAGTGATATCTTACCCATTTAAGCTCTGAAATTTGCATGTATTAATTTCTTGCTCTAATAATTATGAAAAAATTGTATATGATGCCTCTTAGTGTGCTTTAATTACTATCCAAATTTCGTCCAATTAGGAGTTGTCTTATGTATAGAATAAATTATAGAGTGATTTCTGTAATTGATTTTTAATTAATTCCATGAATAAGATTTTTAAGAAATTTCAACTCTCCTGGATTCTTTATTAAAATATCTATTTGAAATAAATAGCTCTATGGATAATTTGATTTCGTGGATTAATTAGGAATTAAATCCTCACAGTCGCTCTGTTTTCAGTAAAAAATTCATAAAAAATCATAAGTGTTAGAAAATTTCAAAAAAAATAGTGTAGCTTAATTTCATCAATTTTATCTTCCAGTAAAATTTTCATAATTTTTGCATATCATTTGCATGAAAAATTGCATAAAACCCTCAAAAATGTTTGCTTTTTTCATTTGTGCATTTTAAATCCAAAAATTACAAAAAAATACATTTTTGCATTAATCATTGAATTAGGTTCACAGAAAAAATATAACTTGGTCGATTTGGATTAATTTTACATTCAAATTAATTTTGGCTAAGTTTTTTATTTTCTTAATAACCTAGTTCATTCGCATTAGTGCATCTGCATTTTTATTGCATTAAAAAATTCAAAAAAATCCCACTAGGAAAACCACGATCTAATCCATCTAACTTGCCCCAGAGTTGTTCCTTTGCGTCCTTGAGTTGACCTTGGGGCTTGCCTAGGCTAAACAAACATAAAACCGCGCGTTAATTCATTCGACGATTCATCGATTTGTGCGGTAATTTTTGATCGATCCGAATTTATCCGACTGCAACGAAATTATCAATTAGACAACATTAAGAGGATAAGATCCGCGATCTATCAACGTGGCTGACTCTTCTTTCCTTGTCGGCCTCCATCTTGGCCGCCTGATCAGTTAGATCAGACAGTTGAGCTCGCTCCACATCCTCCTCTTTTCCAAGCCGTGAGATCCATCAGATGGATCTAATCACAATCCTCCATCATGCCTCCATCAAGATCGTTGGATCTACAGATCCAATGACCCCTGTTCTTCGTCCTCCCCTTGTAACATCCTCCACGTTCTCCTCGCCGATACCCCCACTTATCCCATTTTCCATCTCCACGTCATACATCTTCTCCATGATCTAACCACTCCACCCCATTACCCTCACATCCCTCTCACACATCCTAACCCTAAGCCTACTCTTCCCTCTTCATTCCACCCGAGTGGCAGTTACAAAATCCATGTTACATCTTCTATAACCATCATTCTTCATAGACATTTGCAACACATAAATGAGACAATGATAAATAAAAATCTTTATTCTTCAGAAGGTGATTCTAGGGCTCCTCACAGCGGGAGCTTCTGAATCCTTGCCTTATGTCCGCCATGCATCCTCGGTCTTCGCAGGCCCTGCCACACAAGCCATGCATTAGAGATCTAATCAAGAAATGTAATTAGCAATGCAGAACAATGCAAATAATATCACATGGAAAAATTTGGTGACCTAAATGTCAAAATAGTCATCTTAATTAGATAAAAAATCCAAATAATCGAGAAAATAAATCATTTCCCTAACAATGACACTATGAAGTGCTAAGTGGCCATACTACAATTCGATATCATTAGTAGTGTCATTTAGTGGTTCATCAGATGGTGTCATTGCTAGAGATGGAGGAGGGTCCTGACAAAGAGGGGACATGCTTGGAGGCATCCATGTGGGTCAGTGACCTACAATGAAGCTAGAGATCATCTCAGGTGAAAGTGAAGGTGGATGTGCATTGATAAGAAACAAAGAGAACACCAAGCAAAAGTGATAAAAAGGTTACCTGTAGGATTTAAAGAAGGTCGCGACTAGAGCAGGGGATTGGAATGAGACTCATCAGAAGCTTAGGTCATCGCTTGACCTAGGCCGCTCCAGGAAGCTCGAACAGTTGTGCTAGGGTCATGTCATGTCCTGATGGCCACAGGTCACACCAAAGATGAAACATCCATCGTCACTTGATCAATTCAGCCTCATCCTGTCTCAAGAGGAGAAGAAAGCTGGGTCACTTTTGACTAGGTACACGAGTGATATTGAAGCTGGAGGAGGTGGTTTTGAGAACTTTATAGAGGTCCTATTCGAGGGCTCACATGTGTAAATTTGGACTTTGACTGTAATTGCGGTGTGTGGAGCATGTTTTACCCCTTCCCAAGTGGGGATTCACTTAAGTGTTCGACCTAGGTTATGAAGGATATGGTTAGCTCCTCAAGCGCAACACGGAAGCGTGAGCGTCGTATTGAATACGACGAAGAACGACTAGTCGCACTAATTGTTCTATGCAGCGAAAATTAAAAATTTTCATGCGACGAAACCACATGATCCAAGAACACTTCTCGGATCGTTTTGTCTAAACCACAAACAAGTATTAGGGTTACCTCTTGAAGCGTGGTTGCGATCGAGTCTCTAAACGAAGAGACCTCCTGTCTCAAGTCCGATCCGACGGAGGAGACGCTTGCGAGCGCGGGGATGAGCTACGTACTTCTTGTAATCTATGTTGATTGATCCAAACGGCGGATCTCCTAATCTCGACACACGAGATCCGATGTCTTCTTCACGAGCAAGGCACGCCGAAGTAGACGGAGTTCCACGAGCAAACCATCAGGCAGCATAACGACGATGCCGCAGCGATGGAGAACCTCTCTAGGGCATCCATGGTGGACGGCCATGAGAGGGAGGGAGAGAGGGCTGACGTGTAGAGAGAAAAGAGAGAGAGAGATATGCTTCTCAAGCATTGTGTGTAAAGAAGAGCAATGGGGTGCCTCTCCTTTTATAGGATTTTAGGATCCATGGATCTCAATCCATGGGACATATAAAATCAATGGATGAGATTGATTTATGTCAATCCAATGGTCAAGATTGTTGTTGGTAAAATCAACAAATTATGATCTAATTTAGATTAAAATATATTTGACAAAATCAAATATAAACCAATCCTAAATTACATCAACAAATAAGGAGAGAATATACATGGAGATCAAATCTCCCATATATTATCAAGGTGGACGGCCACCCATTCCAAATAGGACATGAGTGCCGCCCACCACATTCCATGTGGGGCAATCTCATGAATTTCCATTAGATTGCATGCCTCCTTGAATTTCTCCATTATTTATTTCCAATAACTTTTGTTGGGATTTATTCTTCAAAAATAATTCACAATTATATTTGAGAATATTGCAATCTTGTCATTGAAAAATTGTGAATCACATTCACAACCCAAAACAACATATAATTTATGTTGTCAATTAATTACACAACGTGTATCCAATATACATAATAATTAATCAACAAATATAAATTATAATTAACTCTCTCTAATACATTATAAATCATATTTATAATATATTATGAATAATTGGATATTGCTATCCACATTATTCATATCCATGATAATTAAATCATCTTTAATCATCTTGGATCTCTTTTTCTCTTGTTCCCAAATAATATGAATCACATTCACATTATTTATATCTTTGATAATCAAATCACATTTAATTATCTAGGACAACTCTCTTTATAATATGAATCAAATTTATATTAATCATGATAATTAAATCACATTTAATTATCCATTTTCTCAATGCTCGGATACATATATCAACGATAGAATTATCTATGAACTCTTTCAAGGATAATACGCTTTATCCGCGAATACTTGGAGATAAAGACATAGCGATTGTATTGTTCCACGTATAGTGACTTGGATATTGAGATCATATCTCAAATCCATATCGCGGGCATCCCATAGATGCTTGATTGAATCAAGACCGCAAATCTAATCTTCTCATTGCATCTGAATCATATTCAGATCAATGTCCAATAATTGGACCAAGATAAGATTACTTCTCTACTGAGAGGAGTCACTAAAATCCAGACCTGTTTCATCACTCCCTAGGAATGGAAGGGTCATGGTTATACAATCGTTTATGATCACATCACCCTCAGGTATTCCCAATACTTGTACATCCTGCATACTGGAAGACCCAGAATAAACCCGAAGTATTAGATCAATTTTACAATGTCTACTTCAGGGTTCTATCGGTAAGTTTCTCATTCAATCATTGGGAGTCGGTATCGATCATATATTTTCCAAAAGCATATATCATACCTAGGTCTTGATCATATACTTTTCAAAAGTATATATCAAAACTACAAATTCAGTTAAGCTTCCAAAGCGAGACGACCATGCGCACGGAATTTGATTCTTCCCAATATCTCATGAGTGAGCTCATGTCTTCCGATTCAGTAACTGAACCTGTATGATCCCTTTGAGAGATCGTATTACTCATATGACCTTATATGTACACCAGCGCGCCGGTGTATAGACCTTGGTTAGGTCATCAACCTATTGGTCTGCCAAATGTACATACCTAGACATATAGTAACACATCTGTCTCCGGTCAGAGGATGCGTGCCTGTATCGTGACAACATACGATATAGGACTTTGGTTATCTCGATCTCGTTAAGTCAACTCTTTGACCTAACTAATCTGACACCTCCGAATCTCTATTCCTATGTAGAGGACCTGCATCAAGAGGTCGGTCAGATATCTGCCTAAAGATATAAGGATTGCCATCTCCTACTCAGGCTGGAGATCATCTCTTAACAATCATTTGACGGTGTTGATGAGTCCTCAATCTAACTCTTTAGATATTCATCCAAGCACCAGCTCTATGATTCAACAGTTGAATCAACAGCTGTATGATCATCAAGATGGCCATGGTACATAACCCTAATTGTACTAAAGGACCTATTATGCAAATTTTTTATTCTTCATTTCAGATCAGGGAATGATATTTGCAATAACATTTATTGCATAATGGCTCGCCGTGGGCTCGCATGTCCAACAGGTTAGGCACACAACTCATCGATCTTTATTTATTTCGCATCATATTGTGCTTGATTGTAGGTAGGACGCATTGAATAAGCATCCACAAGATTCACTTTATCTCCATATATTCATAAGATGCACGTAAACATCGCTCTATTTAGCCAAGTATTAACTCAATTCTTCTTGCTAACAATATCATGTTTAGGGTGCGACTTTTCTTGAATTTCATACATGTAATGTTAGATTTAAATTCACTTTTATAACACATGAAGAGAGTCAGGAATCGTTGTAAGTATATGTTTCTTGGGCATGCATCATGTTTTCTTTGCATCAATTTTTCACGATTTCCATTTTGACTTATAACTTAGGACTTAAATGAAATCGAAACTAGATGGCAGACAATGATTACTTGATTTCTTGTTCACATTAATACCAGTGATAACCTATGCTTAAAATCGAGACTGAATTAAGGAAGTCGACTTTAATAAAATGTAGTAAAAATAACACTTAATTTATCAGAGAGTAATACCCCCATTGTATGCATGATGGTTTATGCATGTTGAGAGGTGAGGATGTATCCCTAGGATAATTCTCAAAGCCTATCATTAATCCTTGCATAAACGAACTTATATCTTGGATGATCATCAACAAAACCAAAAAGATAAATGACCGACATTGGCTGGTTTTCATGTATGAGTTGGTGAACTCAAAGGTGTTTTGCTTGATTGGTAGAGCCTTGATTGTGTATTCTCCCTAACCCTTCTCTAAACCTGAACTCCACTTTTCCATCTCCGTAGATTCAATCATACGAGAAAATTAATCTAACCTCAATTAGGCTCTTTTTCAACCTAAGTATAAGGGGAACCGAGCCTCTTTGGTTGTTTACCTCGGATCCCTCCATGCTCATTTCATATATATCTACTTAGGCTCTTCTCAACCTAAGCATAGGGAGACCCGTCGTCCATTTCTACTCATTGAACCCTCTTCTAGGTCTTATTCTTATACTTAGGTTATTTCTATCCTAAGTATATGGGCGGGGGGGGGGGAGGGACGAGTCAGTTCCTGAATATCCCTTTATATTTTAGCATGATCTATGGCTTCATATCACTTAGTGCTATGAGGACAGAGTACATATTAAGTATGTGGGGTATAATGTATATATTTCATATATACTTTAGCCATAGTTCATATTTTCAAAATTTTCAAATGTTTTGGGGATAAGGTGAAGTACTTTTGAACTATTTTTTGTAAAAATATTTGTAAATTGATTTGAAAAATATTCTATCTATGTGACATTATTTTAAAAAATATTTTACGATGTTATGAAAAATGAGGATTTTGCGTGTTTTGAAAATCATTGTAAAATGTTTTGAAAATATATATTTATGTGAGATGGTGAGTAAAGTGATTTCAAAAATATTTTAAAAATGAAGGTGTAAATGAGACCAACTTGTGTTTATAAGTAAATCTAAATTTATTCAAAAATAAAATAAAAATTGAAAAATAAAAAATAACAAAAATGAGTTGGTCTTTCCCTGACACTACCACTATTAGTCAATAGCTGAGGAATAAAGAAACTTTGGTTTATGAGGTCTTAAGATTCATAGTTAACTAGACTTAATCATTAGGATTTGTAACTTAATTATTCACACTTCCATAGTTTGAAAGATATGGGTGCTATATCACACACTTCATCTCTACCTTAAAAATTATGACCAACATCTCACATGCACAACTACATTTGATGATAAGATGAGTTGAGATTTCACTTGAGGAACTGGGATGAGGGATTTGAGTCTGGTCATGATTTAATAAAGCTTGAGGATGGGATAAAATAAACGAAGGACTCATGAAACGTGAGTGTCAACACCTTAGGTCGGAGGTTCTTGTACTCATCTCTTGATATTTACCAAAGTGCCAAGGTGTGATGAAACATAAAAAAATTGTTGACTAGTGTGCACCAACTTGATAAAAGCGTTGGAGCTAGACAAAAATGAAATAGAAAGAAAGGAAAAAGAAAGAAAATCTCTTACACTTCAAAGACAGATACAAAGAGCTTCCACTAAAGGGGAGCACTCCCAATCTTTCAAAGTGTCCACTTGAACCACATTTTAGGGCTTTTCTGAGTCGAACTAGCATCCAAAAGAGCTCTGCATCGTATAGTGATACAAGTATGAGCATTGAAAATATCTTAGATACTCAAAAGAGACACACCCCAATGCATTCCTAGGAGAATAATGCAGACGACTCAACACTTTCTTGACATACACACAGATCAACACCAAAAATATACATTTATTGAGTTAATAAGGCACTCAAAAGGATTCTGTTCCAATGGGAGGGAGAAAAGAAAAGGTAACTTTGGGCTTAATGTCATACGACTATCGAGTACGTGTGCAACAATCAAAACATATACAAGCAATGTGCCAATCTATGTGGTTTTGTGACCCAATACAATTGTTCCAATTAACTTATTTTGTTTAAGCTACACATTCAAATGAATTTTTTTAATGATTTTCCATTTTTTAGTATGTTTTCCATGTATAATCATGGCTCCAATCCCTTTATTATGTGATATATCCGATAAAGAGGATAGAAATCACATAATGCAATCCAAAATCGATGATGAATGTTGAGTCAGAAAAGGCTTACAATGATTCCCACGGTCATTCTACGTGATGCAAAATATAATATATAAACATGTACTACATGCAATACATTAATGAAAATCAGGAACTTCTACATTGAGGAACAACTTATTGTTATATTTTTCTAAGTCCACGCCTATTGTAACAAATGCTTACAATCCTACTATGCACAAACAACATACATAAATCTACCGTAAAACAAAATCAGAGAAAGGAAGAAGTTTAAACATAAAATAAAAAAGAAGGTGATCAATGAGAAACACAAACATGATGGTGAGGCCCTGACCACCTACTTGGGCTAAACATATCCCGATAATATCCAAAGTCATTAAACACGCTCTACATGGAAACCTCTAGAAGTATGTCAATGCAAAAATAAAATCTAACTACTATATATCTTCCCTTATTACATTCTTCTCGTTCATGCCCCTTTCAACCATCTTGATCCAAGGAATCAATAAATATCTGGTTTCCTCGATTTGTTCAACTCCTAAGACATCGATCATCGTGCCCTACATAAAGGAACAGAAATAAACAAGAACATACATGTAAATATGCATGGGAAATATATATGTACATAATTTTAAACTACCATAAAGGGATGAAAAAACTAAGTGCAATTGCTTAGACTCTCTTGGCTGTGTCTCCTTAACAACGATATGTTTTTTTGTAAGTCCTTTTTCTGCTAGGTTAAGTCAATTTCACTACACTGAAAAAGATGTTCAACAAAAGAAAATATTTTCTTTTTCATTACCGGGTGAAAAAGCCAAGGTCAAATCGAGGAGGTAGATTTCAAATTAAGAGTAAGTGTAAACATTATGTTCATATTTTGGTTCATTATTACTTTTAAGTGTTTTTAGGTAATATGCATATTCTTTGTCTTTGATTTTCGTGATGCTTTTGTATTTTTTTATACCTATAAAAGGAAGCATGTGTAAACTAATTATTTTTATAGAAATTGTATTTTTTTATTTTGTATTTTTTAATTTTCTTTCTGCTTTTTACTTCTTTTTAATTAATTGTTGAAAAAAAGTAATTTAAATTTAAAAATAACTCAGAATGTATACATAAATGAGTGAATTTCTTTTGGAAAATAGTGGTAGAAATACGGTAAAAGAGGGAATAAAAAATATCTTTTTGCATTTTTACATTTTTACATATTTTTTATATTTCTAATTAATTAATTTTTTATTTTATTTTTAAAAAGAAAATTGAAAAATAATTAATCTAAAGAAAAATATATGTTTTATACCTTATATATGGACAAGTGCTATCAATTTTTAGGGGGGTAATTTAAAAATAATGGATATTTATCTTACTATAGAAGTAGATATTTTTTATAAGCTTTTGAATTTTAGCTTTTGGGATTTTTTTGCATGTAATTAAATATTTTTTTTATATTTTTATGATATAGGTTTAATATTTTTTTATTATTTTTGGATATGTAGTAATACACGTAAAACATATGCTGTCTTTTTTCATTTGTGTTCTTTTTAATTTTTTTAACAATTTTCAACGTAGTTCCCAACTTTTTATGGTTTTAATTTTTGAAAAATACAAAACAATAATAATTTTGAAAACTAAAATTATAGGAGTATGTGATGAGTCGCTTAGCACGTGTTTTAATTTGTATTCGTTGTAGTACATGTACTTAGCGAATCAATCAGAACCGAGAGAAGATCTCCGTGAAGAGGGCTCGGCTTTAATTTATATCCCGGGCAAGTCCGGGGTCGAACACAGGTAGGCAAAGGAACAACGTCGGTTAATTCAGATAAATTAGATCTAGATATTCTAAGTTGATTTTTTAGATTTTTTTAATGCAAAAACAAATGCCAATGCAAAATACGAGTGAATTAAGTTAATAAGAAAGCACACAACTTTGTCAAATTAATTTTAATGCAAAATTAATCCAATTTAGCCAAATTATATTTTTCCAAAAACTTAATCCAATGATGAATGCAACATATGTTTTTTTTGGAATTTTTAGGGTTAAAATACAACAATTAAAAATGCACACTTTTTATGGGATTTTATACAATTTTTCACATATACAGAATGCAAAAATTACGAAAAAATCAGTGGAAGTTAAACATGATGAAACGAGACTATAATACTTTTTTGGAATTGTTTAACAAAATATGATTTTTTATGAATTTTTTTAGTGAAAACTGAGTGACTGTGAGTAATTAAATCCTAATAAATCCATGTCAAATTAGCCAAAGAGCGAATTATCTCAAATAGATAATTATACAAGCAATCCAGAAGAGTTGAAATTTTCCAAAAATATAATGTACGGATTTAATTAAAAAATCAGTTACTAAAATCACTCTACGATTTATTTTTGCACATGACAACTCCAATTTAGATATTTGGAAACTAATTCAAACACATTTCAAGGCATCAACTCAAATATTTGTAGAATTTTTGGAGCAACAGTGAGTGAGATATGAATTTAAGAGCACAAATTGGGTAAAATATGCCAATTTTCTATTAAAAAAGTTTAGTTAATTCACAATGTCTCATAAAAATATAAACAAATGTTCAGATGACAGAAACTAAGTTGCTCAACATAATGCTAATTTTTATTGAAATTAAAGATACAATAATGAGGTCTAAATTAAAGCATGAACAGAGGGTTATCAACGAAAATACAGAAAACAAAACTTATAAACAAAACATATATAGGGTTTGTTTTCTAATAATAGAAACTTGAGATAAACGAATGCAATTTTTACATTATAAAAAAAGAAAAGGAGGACCATCTTCTTCCTGACGGTCGATGGTTAGGGTGCGAGGTTACGTCGTCCGCGTAGGGAGGAGGCCAGAGGGAGGCCACGCACCGCGCGACGGAGGAGGGAAGCGGGTCGGCGGAAGGAGGACGCGGGTGGCGAGCGCGGGTGGAGGACCTGCGCGTGCATGAGCATGGCTGGGGAGGGGCCGCCGCTGTTGGAGGAGGCGCGGGGTGGTGCGGCCTGGAGGCGGCACCTGCAGCAGGCGGAGGACGGTCCGGTGGGGAAGCTGAGCATCGACGACGAGGCTGCAGGGGTGGCGGCGACGACGACGCCGCTGCTGCTTCCCCTGTCCTTTTTTTTATTTTTTTGATCTTTATTTTTTTAAATTTTTTAAATAGGAAACAATATGTACACAAAAGGGGAAAATGGTAGATGGGGGTGTAGGAATAATGAAAATGATGGTGATGGTGGAAAGATGTAACGGTGGTGGTGTAAAAAAATTTTGCAAAAATAACAATGATGACAAAATGCGAAGAAAAATACCTATGATGGAGATGGTCGCCTATGATGTGCTCACGAGAGCACGGTTTTCGCTCGAATCACCGGCGAGCGATGAGCTCGAGCAGCGTACGGATGTGGCTGCGATGTTGGCCAAGAAGCCAACAGATCTCACCGGAGAGAGGGTCGTCGTCGCTCGACCGCAGTTGCGTCGCTGTCACCGATTCAACTCTGTAAATTGAGGAGGATGGGATGTATAAAAAGAGATAGCAAATGGAGGTTAGAATGGAGGTGGAGTAGAATGGAGGTTATTAAGATGGTGGAGTTGAAGTAGAAGTTAGAAAAAATGGTGGAATAATGGAGTTGAATGGGTTGTTATTGTAGAGATGGGAATTAGATAATAAAGTAAATAATAAGATAAAGTAGGCTACTAAAATACAATAAAATATAAAGAAGAAAAATAGTGGAGAATTTACAAAGGAAGACATACAACATGTACATTTTTTGTTTGCTTTTCTAATTTACATTTTTTCTATTTTATAATAGATATTTAGAACAGAAAAATAAAATAAAGTACTAGAAGTAAAATACAACGCAACAATGATTTTTTTGGATTTTTTAATAATTAAGAAAGATAAAATAAAAATGAAGAAAGAATGAATATAGACATAATATACAATGTACATCTAGGTCCCAAAACCCAACTTTTGCAAACGAGATCCGATTTTAATGAAACCACTTCCATTGGATAGATAATTTTCTAACTTGAATTTTAAAAGTGAGTTTGGTAAATTTGGAGTTCACACGGAGCGGGAATTTGGCCGGAAATTTAGACTTTATGGTTTTCTCTTTGGGATCTAGGAGCATTTATTTGAAGTGAAATTTATTTTTATTTTTATATTCTTATATAATTTTTATGAACAAGTTAGAGAAAGAATTAGCCAAAAAAGAGTTGAAATGAAATTATTAAAAATACATGAAGTTTTAGGCTATTTACAGGTGAAAAACTCCTATAATTTTTGCACCTTTTTGTTGTTAATTTATTTTGTACAATCTAATATACAATAATTAGTGTGTTTTATTTACAAGAGTCATTTTGTTAATTTATTGATTTTTTATACATTTATTTGAGAATTTTCTTAGGTACTTTACAAAGATCAAGATATTGAGATGATGAATCACGGATTCATCACCCCCTATACTTAAACTTTGCTAGTCCTCGAGCAAATAAAGAATGAATAAGTTGGATTAACTCCTGACTGTGCATGTGAATACAAGACTTGATCCGTTCAAGAACTCTCGATTTTAGAGATCCTAAAATTCTAAGCTGAACCAAGCTCTAGTCAAAAGGTATCCAGTTTCCCTAATCATCAGACTCTCTCTGTATACATATATAGTAGGGATATGACTTAAGTGTTGATTGCAGTTACAAGAGTAGAGTCATAACGTCACCCAAGGTTCCAATACAAGAGACTCTCCTAAGAACCCGATCCTCAACACTAGGGAATAAACCATTTCTTGCATCCAATCCACCGTCTCTTTAGTTGTCAGACTTAAAAGTGTAGATGGAAGGCCAGTTGATGGAGGGCATAGGATTGTATCATTTCTTCTCTCCCTCTCATTGGAACAAGGATCCTCTCAAGTGCCTTATTACTCAACGCATATTTTTGGTGTTGATCAATGCGTTCGTCAAGAGAAGTTGGAGTCGTCTGCACTTGTTTTCCTGGGAGTACATCGGGGTGTGCCTTTTTTGAGTACCTAACGTACCTTCTACACCAAGACTTTTAGCATTTACGATGCAAAGACCTTTTTGATGTAAGCCCGACTCCTGGTCCTAATAGCAGTGGTCCATGTGGACACTTTGAAATGGTTGGGAGCGCTCTCCTTTGGTGGAAGCTCTTTGATATTTGACTTTGTGGAATGAGAGCTTTTCTTTAACATTTCATTGCTATGTAGTATTTTTGGATAGCTCCACTGCTTTTACCAAGAGTTGGCGCACACTGATCAATAAATTTTTTTATTTTATCACACCCTGGCACATAGGTAAATGTCAAGAGATAGTACAAGAACCATATTGACATACTGGCTAAAGGTGCTGACACTCAGGTTTCATGAAGCCTTCATTGATTTTATCCCATCCTCGAGCATCATCAAATCAAGTTCAAATTCAAATCCCTCATCGTAGTTCTTCAAGTGAAATTTTAACTCATCTCATCATAACTGCAGTCGTTTATGTGAGGTGTTGATCATATTCTTAAGGTAGAGACTAAGCATGCAATATAGCATTCAAAATTTTCAAACTAGGGAATTGTGAATAATTAAGTCAAGGACCCCAATGACTAAGGCTGGTTAACTCAAAATCTCAAGACCTCATAAACCAAGTGTTCTTGAACTTCACTAGTCTTATGTGAATGTGAAGGGGTCGGGGATTAAACAAACCTATTAGTTAGTTTTTTTAGTTTTTTTATTTTTTTAGAGTTTTTGAAAAACAAAGGAAAAGAAGAAAGTTTTATTTTGTTAGAAAAAGTTTTTCTCTTTTTTTTTTCAAAAGTTTTTTTTGGAAAAAAATAAGTAAATATGAAAGGATTTTTTGTTTTTTTGAAAAAGTTTTTTAAACGTATATAAGAAAAAAATTTAAGTTTATTTGAAAAGGTTTTTTAAGAGATTTTTTATCCATCCCATAATTATTATATAATATATAGATAAATACATGAAAGTACGCACTATGGGTAAAGTATATATGTAATATATACACGCCCCCTATACTTAGCATGTGCTATGGCCTCAAAGCACAAGAAGCGAGAATAAGACATAACTCATGCTAAGCGTAGGATGACTAAAATAACAAAAAGTATAGAAGTCGATCCGCCCCCTATACTTAGGCTTTAGTCAGCCTAAGTGTAGAAGAAGAGTAAAAATGGGGCAGACGAGGTCAAGAGGAGAAATGGATGAATATATACATATGGCGGGAATCGACTCCCCCTATAATTAGGCTCTGGTCATCCTAAGTATAGGACAGGAGTAAGTGTGAGAACCGATGTGATATTGAGAATATACAAAGAAGGGATAATGTACAAGAGGAATGAATCTTCTAAGATGCTGAGTCTTGATGCTGCACCTTCATGAAGAGTTTCAATAGTTGTCCATTTACCACATGAGATTGTGCAACATCTGTGAGATCAGCTATCTCTACACTTCCATTCTCGTGCACTTTCTTAACAATAAAGGGACCCGTCCATTTAGATTTGAGCTTCCCATGGAACATCTTCAACTTGGCATTGAACAAACATACCTTTTGTCCATGGACAAAGTCTTTGCACCTAATGTAATGATCATGCCATCTCTTTACTTTGTCCTTATAAATCAGACTGTTGTCATATGCCCTGTTTCGGATTTCCACAATCTCGTTCAAGTTCAAGTCTCGACAAAGCTTCCCTAGGTGACAACTCCAATTAATCTTCTTAATTTCCCATTCGGATTTATGAATCAATTCTGCAGGCAAATGGCATGGCTTGCCATAGATCATTATAAATGGTGAAGTACCCAATAGTATCTTGTAGGCTGTCCTATAGGCCCACAGAACTTGGTCCAAGAGTTGGGACCAGTTCTTCCTATTGGGACGAAACAATTTCTGCAAAATATTCTTCACCTCTCTGTTCGAAACCTCTGTCATGTTGTTGGACTATAGGTGGTAAGGACTAGTAACTCTATGCTCAAATCCATAGTCCTTAGCTAAAGATCTCATATCTCTATTCACAAAGTAGCTACCCCCATCAGATATCAAAACTTTTGGCAACCCGAACCTAGCAATAATATGGTCTCTCACAAACTTACAGACGGTATTGCTGTATGCGGTTTGGGTTGGGATAGCCTACACCCACCTAGATAAGTAATCCACCGCCAACAATATGTACTCATGTCCTTGGCTGTTGGGAAAGGGACCCATAAAATCATGCCCCATGCATCAAAAATATCACAAATAATCATCGGTTGCATGGACATCTCATCTCTCTGTCCAACTGTCCCTCCCATCCTTTGACAAATCGGGCACGACCGTACAGGATCAATAGCATCTCTAAACAAGGCCGGCCAATACAATCCACATTGAAGTACTTTGTAAACGATTCTCTTTCCCAAATGATGTCCTCCAACTTCAAGTGAATGACAATATGTGAGGACACTCCGGTATTCCTCCTGAGGAATATACCTTCTCCAAACACAATGCGGTCCTTCAAAGAAAAGGAAAGGACCGTTCAGTGGTATCTCCTCGAATCTGACTTTAGTCGATCAATGCTGCTCCTAGTCCAACCATGGGGAACCTACTTGGAGACAAAATAGTTCAACATGTTGGCATACCACGGGAGTGAGACAACAACACAAATTGACTCGTCTAGGAAGGTCTCTCTAATCCGCTCATAATCAGGAGAATCCTTAAGTTCAATCCGAGAAAGGTGATCAGCCACAACATTCTTCACTCCAGGTTTATCTTTTATCTCCAAATCAAATTCCTGGAGGAGTAAAATCCACCTAAGAAGACGCGCCTTCGCGTCCTTTTCCATAAAATATCGAATGGTTGTGTGATCAGTGTAAATTGTCACCTTAAAGCCCAAAATATATGATCTGAACTTCTCGAGGGCCCATACTACCGCGAGCATTTCCTTTTCAGTCACTGTATAATTATTCTGTGTAGGATCTAATACTTTGCTCGTATAGTGGATCGCAAATGGGATCCCCTCTCACCGTTGTCCTAACACAGCTTCTATAGAGAAATCTGAAGCGTCAGTCATGATCTCAAAGGGGAGAGACCAGTCAGGAGCTTGTAGGATAGGCGAGGTAGAAATCTTCCTCTTCAAGAGTTCAAAGGCCTCCAGACACCTATGATCTACAACGAACTCAGTGTCTTTCCCTAAGAGCTCAGTCAGTGGGCGGGCGATCTTTGGAAAATCCTGAATGAATCTCCTATAGAATCCAACATGCCCTAAGAATGACCGCACTGACTTCACTTTGGTAGGTGCATCGAGTTTCTTGATCACCTTCACCTTGGTAGGATCAACCTCTATTCCTCTTTTGGAGATGACATGCCCCGACACGATACCCTCCTTCACCATAAAGTGACTCTTCTCCCAGGAGAGTACCAGATTCACCTCTCTACACCTCATGAGGACTCGGTCTAAGTGCGCTAAACATGTATCAAAAGAGTCACCATAGACCGAGAAGTCATCCATGAACACTTCCAGGAAACCTCCCACCATCTCGACAAATATGGCTATCATGCACAGCTGAAATGTGCCCGAGGCATTGCAGAGCCTGAATGGCATGCGTCTGAAAGCATAAGTGCCGAATGGACACGTGATGGTGGTCTTTTCCTGGTCCTCAGGGGCTATAGCAACCTGGTTGCATTATGAGTACCCGTCAAGAAAATAGAAGAACTCTTTCCCTGCGAGTCTCTCCAAGATCTGATCAATAAAAGGCAAATGAAAGTGATCTTTCTTGGTCGGAACATTCAGGCGTCTGTAATTAACACAGACACACCACGACGTAGGTACTCGTGTCGCGATCTACCCCCTCCTCGTTGGTGACCATCTGAATTCCCAACCTCTTCGGGACAACATGAAGCGGGGCCACCCACTTGGAGTTAGAAATAAGGTATATAAACCCTTCTTTGCACCATTTCTCAATCTCTTTCTACACTACTTCCCGTAGATTGGGGTTAAGTCTATTTTGAAACTCATAGGAAGGTCTTACATTATCCTCAGTAAAAATGTGGTGCGAGCAGAGAGTGTTAATCCGTACGAGATCCGACATTGTCCAGCCTATTGCTTTGCGGTTCCTCTCTAAGATCTCTAACAACCTAGACTCATGTTCTAAAGTTAAGTCTGAGATAATGATAACATGATATCTTTCATTGGGTCCCGCAAGAAAGTCATACTTGAGTGTATGAGGAAGTGATTTCAGTTCTTGCAATGTGGTATCATCAAGCAAATCTGGCTGAACTGAATCTGAATTTGGTTCCGTGCTGCATAAAGGTGGGCTAAGTTGAGTAGTACTCACCACTAGCTCAGAAGTATGGGGAGTCGGATCGCCAAAGAAACGCGGTAGTTCGGCCAAAGCCACGTCCGACTCATCATCTATGTCCCATGATCGTTTCGAAGTGGATGGAACTGTCAGATTCAGATGTATCTCTTTGTCATCATGGGAATAGGTAGATGCATCTCTCACAAGATCAGACAACACTTGACAAACTACATCATCCACTATGCCCTTTCCAGATGAAAGGGACTCGCTCTATCATGAAGGAATCTGTCCTCAAATTCCAATTGTGCTAATCATTCTGCAATCTGCCTCTGAAGATGAGTACTCTGTACTACTCTCTGAATTAGGTCGCTGACACTTGGTTTGCTTCATCTCAAGGTTCACCTCTCTGCCTGGAGAACGAAACTTCATCATTCCCGTACCATAATCGAAAGCTGCGCCTATGGTCCTAAGGAAGGGCCGCCATAATAATATGAGATTCTCTCCAATGATTGGGGGTCTCCATGTCCAATACTGTGAAGTCAACTTGGTAGTTCTGCCCCTCAATCGAGATAACTACGTTTTTCACTTCTCCCTTAGGTCTCTTCACTGAGTGATCTATGAATTGGAGTAAAGCTCTAGATTTGCGAAGTGGTCCCAACTCCAATTTCTGATATAATTCTACGGGAAGTAAGTTGATTGAAGAACCATTATCCAAGAGTGTGCGTGCAAAGGCAATGTCGTCAATATGACTCTCCACACAGTGAGCACCCATGTCTCTCTTTTTCCTTGGCAATGTCTGATTCTTGAGACAATAGGTTGTGGCTACTGATAAGACACGTGTCTTTATATTTTAGTTCTCTTTCTTCCTGCTAACCCTTGTAGGTGTGCATCTCACCTTAAGGTATTTTTGGAATGCAGGATGGTTAACCACATATTCATCAAATGGTACCTTTACAATGATGTTTTCTTTACAAAACCGTGCCATATCAGGGTCATCTTTCTGAATCTTTTTGATGCGCTTTCTTGCCGTAAGAGCACGGGGAAAGGGATTGAAGCTAGAGAAATAGAAGACGAAGAGTCTGAATCATGAAATGAAAGATCTATCTTGGCATTAACTGAAACAGAGTTCTTCATACAAGAATCTTTTTGATGCAACATGGAATCAAAATCAAATCTATCTACTATAGGTTGTGGAATAGAAGCTGAAGTGGTATCTGCCAAAACCGGAGATGCAAGGTCCTCCATAGAATCAGAAGTGTATCCATGTTGCCGATGCTGCATGCGCGCTCTCCTCCTCCTCCTCTCGGCTCCCTGAGCAGCAATCCTCGTATGGTGCTGATGGGGCTTCGGAATATGCTGCCTCTCCTCCTCGTCCTATGAAGACTCCTCAGGTAGAGCTCCAGAGATGCCCCTCCTTGTGTCCCTTGCTCAGTCAAGTACGATCACAGTCCTTCTACACCTGAGTGACATATGATTAGCCTCGTCACATGAAAGAATCTCATGTTCAGATCTAGGAGATGTTGAATAGTATACCTGACCAAAGTGCTGCTGAGAACTAGATCGATTCAGGCTACTATTGGGATTAGCCTGAACTTGGGCTAGTATCGAGGTCGAAGGTGCAGTCTGCTCGTCTCACCATCTTGGCAGGATGTTGGCATCCACCCATAAGTCGTGAATTTCATTTCTGTAGGAACGGAGCTCGTCGAGTATCTACTGCTGAATATCCATGGGTCCAGATGATGAAGGAAGGAGATAAGACTGGGAAGAAGAACGAGAAGACTGGCCCTGTTGGCCAGGGTACTGCCTCTACTGCTGCTGTTGGGGTATCTGCTGAGATTGCAGGCCCTGCTGGCCCGCCTGGTAATGGCCCTGTCGGCCATACTATTGATCCTGCTGTCGCTGCTGCTAGGGTGGCTGGAATCCACGTCTCTGCTGTGAAGGAGGTGGTGCAAAGGTGAATGCGGTGTTTTGAAAGGTCGGGGGATGCTGGTAGGTCTGTCGGTCTCCCGTACTTCCCTGCCTGGTAGAGTTCTGAGTATACCATACTCCAGTCACCTCCCAAACTAGTGGAGGCTCCTCCTGAACTGTATCTGCTAATGGAGGTGGTTGCTGGAAAAAGTTGGCATAGGACTGGTCCTGCTCCCACGACTAGGTTTGCCCTGATACCAACTGCTCCTGAATATGGTGAACTCGATATACAGGTGGCAGAAGGTGCAGTCACGACGGGTATCCTTATCTTAGATACCTTCTCGGTCAACTCCTCCATCTGTTTTGGAAGTTTGGAGACGCTCCAGTCTAACTCATCAATCCTCCTGTCCATCTTCTCGACTACTATAAGCTTGTCTGTAAGGAGTCCCATGCTAGGGGTCACGTCCTGAGAAAGATCGACTACAACTGCATTTTCCCCTCCAGATAAGAGTGAACCGATGGATGATGTATAAGCCCTGTTGGCCATCTGTGAGCGGCTAGTTTCAACCATTTGCTCGAATACCTTCCAGATGGTATCTGATCCTCATGATGTATAGCTGCCTCCACATGCAACGCTCACTAAACCCTGCATCTCAGGGTTGAGACCAGTGAAGAATGACTGGACCATGATGTTATCATCTAAATTGTAACATGGACACTTCTGCAGGATGTCCTTGAATCTTTCCCAAGCATCACAAAAGACTTCATGGGGTAACTGGGAAAAACTCGTAATGTGCATTCTCATCATATTAGTTCTACTCAACGGGTAGAACTTCTTCAAAAACTGGTCCTTGAACTAGGCATAAATGGTGACTGTAACTCCCAAGTTCTTTACCCAGTAGTCAGCTTTGCCACCCAAGGCAAATGGAAGGGCTGTGAGCCTAATATATTCCTGGTTAACATTAGGATGTTTGAGGTTAGCATAGATGAGCTCAAAGTCCCTTAGAAATGCATATGGCTCCTCTGATGCATTCCCATCAAAGTGTGGCAGCAGGTTTAGAAAGTATGACTTCAACTCAAAATCAACTGTGGGTTCTGTCGGACTCAAGTAGTTCCAAATTTTGTATTGTTCGAGGTTATACGCCGCATCCATTGTGGTTCGACCCCAACATTTAACTATCCTAACTGAGCTCGGAGTAGTGCATGTTGCTGCTCAAATGCAACTAATCTGACAAGTACCATTCTCATCGGGTCTTCATGGTTTTCTTCTTCCTCTTCTTTCTTCTTTGGAGGCATGTTTCTTGTATCTTCTTTAGGTCCTGAATCAACCAGATGTTCTTGATTAGAAGAGGATTTATGAATCAAGATATTCTCATCGAGGCGAAGGTCTTCTTCGGTGAGGTGGGAAGAGAGAAAGGGAATGGTTTGAGAGTAGCCATACCAAGAATGGGTTATCATGGGCTCAAGAGGGTCATGAGTCCAGGTTGGTCCAAGTTGCGCCTGTACCTTTGAAGACGTACTTCTTGGAGGGTTCAATGAGAGATTCGCAAAGTTCGAATAAATATCCCCCCAATTGGTCATCTTCAGTGTCAAAAGAGCCGATTCGATATTCAAAGAGGCGCTAGTTCTATGGTGCACGTAAATGTGTGGAGTAAACTCACACAATACAAACACAATTCAAACCCTCAATTTCACCAACTCGACATGTGATGGCCATAACAGTTCGACCGAATTATCTTGTCAATTTTAGTTGGTGATAAATACAATCTTGGATAGATTAACGAGCCGTTAGGTGCCCATATTTTGCTATAGAATGGCTCGGTTCTTACGACTAGTGGGACCTACTTTCATCAAGTATAGGAGTAAGTACGGACCACATAAATACGGCTACCCGTTCCTTGAGGACTAATGCGCCCTCTAAACCTCCCACTCTGCTAAGGAAGTCCAGACCGTATAAATACAGCTACCCGTATTCCTCACTGAAAGGTAGCTAATCGCCTAAAAATAAAGAACCAGCAGCATGTAAGAAATCCTGGCTTGGCTCTATCCTAAGATCGTCTCTCCCTCACTTGCAAGTAAATCAAACAATGAGGGCTTTATGCACCCGCAAACAAGGTTCTTTTTATTCCAATTTTTTTAATCGACTTGCTCAATTCAGTCTCAATTTTAGAGTTAGGTTATCACTTGAAAATTAATCTGAACATAAAAGCATGTCTACCGTTCATTCCCAATTTCCTTTTTGACTTTAAGTTATAAAACAAGAGGAAAATTGGAAATCAGAATGCAAATGAGAAACTATGATACATGCTCAGAAGAAGGTATACTTACAGTGAATCTCATCACTCTCCGTGCGTTATGCAAAACTGAGTTTGTAAATTTTACATTAAATGCATGCAGATCGAGAAAACCGCACCTAAACAATATACTATTAGCGGGGAAGAATTGATTTAATTTTAGCTAAGTAGTACGTGTCTATGTGCGTCTCATTATGAATCTTATAAGATATGTGTGGCGTAAATTACGATGGGAACAAACAAATTTGATGCTAAACTACAGTGTGCCTAATCCTTAAATTCGCCACTCAAGTCGAGCCCCACTCTCATCGGAGAGTGAAACAGGTCTCGACACACCACAAAATAAAAGTCTAAGTCTCTTTACATGCGCGAGCTCTCAAACAAGAGTCTCTATAAAGGAGCAAGTTATCTAAATAATTACAACACAATAAGTACGAAAATTACAAAAAACTCTCTCAAAAATAAATTAATTCTCTTCCCTCTTCAACAGTCGGCGCACGTCACGTCCGTCAACCTCCGATGTACTCCAATTCCACCAGGCTCTCGCGAGGAAAATAAAATTTATGTTAGTGAGATCAACAATAAAATATGTATAAAAATGAGCAGAAAAATATTTGCGAAAAAAAGAAAAAATGGAGTAATTACAAGTGGCTTGAGGGTCAGACTACCCGATTAAGTGAAAATCTAAATCTAATTTTTCAAATTAACCCCTAAACCATTTGCGTCCCCGACTATGGCGTCATCTGACGAGTCGCTTTGCACGTGTACGTGTACTTAGAGAATCAATCAGAATAGAGAGAAGATCTCCGTGAAGAGGGCTCGACTTTAATTTATATCTCGGGCAAGTCCTGGGTCGAACACAGGGATGCAAAGGAACAACGTCGGGTTAATTCAGATAAATTAGATCTAGAATTGCTAAGTTGAATTTTTAGATTTTTTATTACAAAAACAAATGCCAATGTAAAATACAGGTGAATTAAGTTAATAAGAAAGCACACAACTTAGCCAAATTAATTTTAATGTGAAATTAATCTAATTTAGTCAAATTATATTTTTCCACTAAACTTAAATGATGAATGCAACATATATTTTTTTTGGAATTTTCAGGGTTAAAATGCAATAATTAAAAATACACACTTTTATGGGTTTTTATGCAATTTTTCAGACATACAGAATTCAAAATTTACGAAAACATCACTGGAATTTAAAAATGATGAAATGAGACTACAATATCTTTTTTGTATTTTTTAAACAAAATATGATGTTTTAGTGATAACAGAGTGAATGTGAGTAATTAAATCCTAATAAATCCACAATGTCAAATTAGACGGAGAGGGAACTATCCCAAATAGATATTTAGACAAGCAATCCATAAGAGTTGAAATTTCTGAAAAATATGATGTGTGGATTTAAATAAAAATCAATTACCAAAACCACTCTACGATTTATTTTAGGCACATGACAACTCCAATTTAAAAGATATTTGGATACTAATTCAAACACATTTCAAGGCATCATCTCATTTTTGTGTGGAATTTCTAGAGCAATAGTGTGAGATATGAATTTAAGAGAACGAATTGGGTAAAATATGCAGATTTTCAATTAAACAATTTTAGTTAATTCACAATATCTCACAAAAATATAAATAAATATTCAGATGACAGAGACTAAGTTGGTCAGCGCAATGCTATTTTTTATTGAAATTAAAGATGCAATAATGAGGTCCAAATTAAAACATGAACATAGGGTTATCAACGCAAATCTAGAAAACAAATCTTATAAACAAAACATATACATGGATTGCTTTGTAATAATAGAAACTTGAAATAAACAAATGCAATTTTTACATTTAAAAAAGAATTAGAGGACCTTCTACTTCCTAGTAGTCGGCGGTTAGGGTGCGAGGTTGCGCCGCCCGCGTGGGGAGGCGGCCGGAGGGAGGTCGTGCGACGGAGGAGGGCGGTGGGTCGACGGAAGGAGGACGCGGGTGGCGAGCGCGGGTGGAGGACCTGCGCGTGCCAGAGCACGACTGGGGAGGGGCCGCCGCTGTTGGAGGAGGTGTGGGGTGGTGCGGCCTGGAGGCAGCACCTGCAGCAGGCACAGGACGGTCCGGTGGGGAAGCTGAGCGTCGACGACGAGGCTGCAGGGGGCGGCGGCGCTGCGGCTGCTTCCCCTGTCCTTTTTTTAAATTTTTTGATCTTTATTTTTTTTTAATTTTAGAAACAATATATACACAAAAGGGGAAAATGGTAGATGGGGGTGTAGGAATAATGAAAATGATGGTGATGGTGGAAAGATGTAACGGTGGTGGTGTAAAAAAATTTGCAAAAATAACAATGATGACAACATGCAAAGAAAAATACCTACGATGGAGATGGTCGCCTATGATGTGCTCACGAGAGCATGATCTTCACTCGAATCGCCGGCGAGCGATGAGCTCGAGCAGCGCACGGATGTGGCTGCGATGTTGGCCAAGAAGCCAACGGATCTCACCGGAGAGAGGGTCGTCGTCGCTCGACCGCGGTTGCGTCGCTGTCACTGCTTCAACTCTGCGATCTAGACTCTCCTCATATAAAGATGGATTAAGTATAAATTGAGGAGGATGGGATGTATAAAAAGAGATAGAAAATGGAGGTTAGAATGGAGGTGGAGTAGAATGGAGGTTATTAAGATGGTGGAGTTGAAGTAGAATTTAGAAAAATGGTGGAATAATGGAGTTGAATGGGTGGTTATTGTAGAGAATGGGAATTAGATAATAAAGTAAATAATAAGATAACATAGGCTACTAAAATACAACAGAATATAAAGAAGAAAAATAGTGAAGAATTTACAAAGGAAGACATACAACATGTATATTTTTTGTTTGCTTTTCTAATTTACATTTTTTTTATCTTTTTAGTAATAGATATTTAGAACAGAAAAATAAAATAAAATACTAGAAGTAAAATACAACACAACAATGATTTTTTTGGATTTTTTAGTAATTAAGAAAGATAAAATAAAAATGAAGAAAGAATGAATATAGACATAATATACAATGTACATCTAGTTCCTAAAATCCAACTATTGCAAATGACCTCCGATTTAAATGAAACCACTTCTGTTGGCTAGATAATTTTCTAACTTGAACTTAAAAGTGAGTTTGGTGAATTTGGAGTTCATACGGAGCGGGAATTTGGCCAGAAAGTTGGACTTTACGGCTTTTTTCTCTTTAGGATCTAGGAGCATTTATTTGAGGTGAAATTTATTTTGTATTTTCGTATTCTTATATACATTTTTATGAACAAGTTAGAGAAAGAATTAGCCAAAAAGAAGTTAAAGTGAAATTATTAAAAATACATGAAGTTTTAGGCTATTTACAGGTGAAAAACTCCTTTAATTTTTGCGGCTTTTTATTGTTAATTTATTTTGTACAATCTAATATACAATAATTAGTGTGTTTTATTTACAAGAGTCATTTTGTTAATTTATTGATTTTATATACATTTATTTGAGAATTTGCTCAGGGATTTTGCTAAGATCAAGATATTGAGATGATGAATCGCAGGTTCATCAGTATACATAAATATGGGCTATGTAAAAGTATTGTTACTCTATAAATTTATAAGTACATATGGTCAGAAAAAGTAATTGGATGATTTAGAAAATAATTTTAGAGACGCAAGATTTTTCAGCAAAATATAAGGGATGTGGCTTGCTACCTACTTATGCGGCAAAAAAGAGAGTTCCTCAATAAACTTAAAATTTACCTAGTAATTTATTGAATTAAAACAAGCATGAACTTATATAAATTTTAGGAAATGCCTAAGCATGTAAAAAATAAAATGTCCACACGATTAGGGATATAATACCACCCCCTTAAAAATATGCATGCAAAAATATTAAAGACGATGATCCAAAATGAAGTTTCAAAATATATGGATAAACCATAAAGAAAATAATTAGCAAAAGCTTACAAAATGGTCCTAGAGGAACCTTTTTGTAATTGTTGAAAACTTGCAACCACTTGCCAAACATCTCCCAATGAGGGCTCTTTTGCATTACCTGGAACTCTACAAGAGTATGATTGTAGAGTTCTCACAGGTTTGTGATCCAATGGGGGAGATTTCAACATGTCATTTTTGGGCTCTTCTTCCCGATGATCCTCACCTCAACGAGGGTAGCGGTCGTGTCGATAAGGACCTTTTGTTAAGTGAAGAGTTTAGGAGTGTTGATATGCCTTGAATCCTAACCATCTAATACAAGTTGAGGAACTCGTTCTGCACCCCTTCTTGTCGTTCCATACCCCTACAAGGCGGGGGCCTCGCTGCCTGATGAACAAGCCTGGGGGGGTTTACGGGGGAACATGGATATGTCTGTACGAAAGTAATATATAAAATACCTATGGTTATGGCACTCAGTATCCTCTATAATTCTTTCTTTCTCCACAAAGTAAAAATGATCATCGTCGTCCAAGGATGTAGCCCAGTTACGGATGAACCTTGTAAATCCGTGTGTTTGCATCTTTCTTATTTGATTGTGTTTGCTTCTGCGATCAGCAACAAACTGGTATCAGAGCTTCGAGTTCCGTCATGATCATCCAGTAAGATGACATTCCACAATCTAAAGATCGAGAAGTTCACTGGGAAGAACATATTCAGTCTATAATAGATTAAAAGGCACATCCTTCTAAACCAGCATGGCTTCTAGGTGTCGTTGGACCAGATGTGGTCGAAGGAACTCGAACCCTTGGAGTAGATAGTGTAGGATGAGAAGGCACACTTGACGATCATGATGTGTTTGGCGGACGAGATTATCGCGGTGGTTGTCGATGAGGATTTCATGGTCGGTTTGTGGTTGAGACTTGAAAGTCTATACATGATGAAGTCTCTAACAAACAAGTTTCTCCTGAAGCAATGTCTATTCTCTCTCTACATGCAGAAAGGTACATCTCTTAAGAACATCTAGATCACTTAATTACATAGTTGATGGATTTAAGAAACATAGATGTTAATATTAAAGATGAGGACTCTGCCTTAAACTATTGTCATATGAGAATTTTTTCGATCATTTATTGTGGGAAGAGAATGGATAACCCTAGAGGAAGTTCGTGCAAGTCTACATACCTAGGAACTTCAATATATGGCTATCTAGAAGTAGGAATCTAATTTTGCATGTTTAGTTATGACTCGTGAAAAGAGTCGTGCCAGTTATGGCTACACGAAGAAGGGAAAGTATAAGTCCAAGTCAAAGAATCACAATTGTAGGGGCATATGCAATTACTGCAAGGAACTTGAACATTAGAAGGACTCTCTGAAGAAGAAAAGGAAAGCCACGGTTGCTGTTGTGGCTCATAGAAGTGCAGATTCTGAAGATGATATGGTTCTCATTGTCACAGATCATAAATCGTATGACTTCCAATGAAGATGGGTTATGCACCAATGAGATAATGGATAGTAGAAACATCATCACAAGGAATGATGCATCATGCAAGATTGTTGGGATCGACTCTGTGAAAATCAAGATGCATGATGGAGTCATGTGGACAGTGACAGAAGTACGCCACATTCCTAATATGAGTAAGAACCTGATATCCTTTAGAGTCTTGGACTCTAAAGGATATTGGTACAACGTTGAAGATGGAGTCATGTAGGTTGCTATAGGCGGGGTGATTGTCATTAAGTGCAACAAGAAGAAGACACTATACATCATGTAATAGCCTACAGTTATAGGTTCGGTTGCAATGGTGTCCCAAGTCATGAGATCAGAGTCAGAATTGTGGCATATGTGGTTGGAACACATGAGTTAGATAGGGATGAATATCCTCAATCAGAATGGTCTCATTGTGGATCTCAAGGGATCGAAGATGGAGTTCTGTGAGCATTGTGTGTTTGAGATACAATACATGAAGTAATTTAGTAAAGTTATCCATAAGATGAAGGAGACGCTCTAATACATCCATATTGATTGTTGGGGCCCTTCATGGATCCCATCTTTAGGAAATGCCATGTATTTTTTTTATCTATTACTGATAATTACTCCAGGATGGTGTGGGTGTACATGATGAATCATAAAAGTAAGGATTTTCAGACGTTCAAGCAATGGAAGATCTTTGTGGAGAACTGGATTTCTAAGAAAGTGAAAAGTCTTCGTAAAATATAACGGGTTGGACTCTTGTTTGTTAGAGTTCAATGAATTCTGCAAGGAGGAGGGTGTTGCAAGACACCTCACTGTTATACATATACCACAATATAACGAAGTTGCAGAACAAATGAATATGATGTTTTTGGAGAGACAAAGGTACATGCTCTCTAATATTGGACTTGGTAGAGCATTCTAGGCTGAAGCTCTGATGCAACTTGTTATTTGGTGAATTGGAATCTCATGTTTGCCATTGATTGCAAAACATCCATGGAGGAATGGTTTGGTAATCATGATGATTGTTCTATTTTATGAGTTTTTGGTTGTGTTGTCTATCATCATATTAGTGAAGGAAAGTTAGAACCAAGAAAAAAGAAAGGGGCGACATGCTATGGTGCAAGAGTAAAGGGGTAGAAAATCTAGTCCCCTTCTGAGCATAGAATTATTGTTAGAAGGAATGATACCTTTAATGAGAACTCCATGCTTCACTCGAGTAGTGAGTCTGTTGACGCAGAGACAGGTGATGATGTGCCCTGACAATTGGATTTCGAATTGACACTAAGTAGTGATCGTGTAGTTGATTACACCACTCCTGATCAGATTGTTGTTGAACAACCTGAAGCTAAGCAACCAAAGGAGAGGCAACCAAGTGTTTATATTGATGAACCCTGTAGGGAGATACATCTGCTTCAGAGATACATATTTGAAGCCAAGGTCGCATTTGCACTACATGTCGTGTAGAAGGTAAAGTCTCCAGAGCCCTTCACTTACAGGGAGGCAATAGCTCGAGCAGAATCTGGGTAGTGGATTGCTGCTATGGGTGAGGAGATGGAGTCTCTTCACAAGAATTAGATATGGTATCTTGTCAAATTGCCAAAGGGGAGGAAGGTCGTTGGATGAAAATGAGTCTCCGAGAAAAAGACAGGAATATCATGCAACATATACAAGGCACAACTAGTTACGAGGGTTACAATCAGAAGGAAGATGTGGATTACAATGAGATATTCTCCCCCGTTGTAAGACATACATCCATCATGGTGCCACTAACTTCTGTAACACATCAAGACTTGAAGCTGGAGAACTATTCAGATCATATGTATGCCATGGTATGCGCTAGACCTGACATTACTCACGATGTGAGCATTATTAGTAGATTCATGGACAACCTAGGGAAGGAGAATTGACAGACAGTCAAGCGGATTTTCTGCTATTTGAGAGGAACATCAGAGAGTGGCCTCATCCACAGAAGAGATTCAAAGTGTTTGGTTGCTGGATATTCAGGTTCTGACTATATTGCATATTTCGATGGTCGGAGATCAATGACATGCTATGTCTTTACTTTTGGGAATTCAGTCATCAGTTGGAAGGCTACCTTGCATCATCGATTACCGTGTCTACCGTAGAGGCAGAGGACATGGTTTTAACAAAGGCTGCAAAATAAGGCATCTAGCTAAGGGACTTAGTTGGATATCTAGGTTTACAACATGATAAGGTTGTAGTATATTGTGATAGTCTCAATATGATATGCTTAGTCAAGGATCGTGTGCATCATGAGAGGACCAAGCACATAGATATCATACATCACTTCATTTGTTCTTAGAAGAGGATCAAGGTGAAGAAGGTCGGCACATCAGATAATCCAACCGATATGTTCATAAAGGCAGTTCTTAAGAGTAAGTTCAAACACTGTTTGGGCTTGCTCCATGTCGACAGTTGGTAGTAGTGTTGGACTTGTAAGCCATTGGCGACCCATTAATGCAATAAACGTTATTGTTTTATCATGTCCATATGAAATGAAATGAATAAATAAATATGAATGCAGTTTTCTATTAAGGTCCCTTTATACAATTATAGTTATGTACCATGACCATATTGAATACCATGTAGCTGGGAGGATTCATCTGACTTCAAACATGTGATATTAAATAAAGATCTCCAGTCTGAGTAAGAGATGACAATCTTTCTCTGTAGACTGATTTCCAACTAACCTCTTGATGTAGGTCCTCTACACAGGAATAGAGATTTAGAAGTTTTAAAATAATCAAGTCAAAGAGTTGACTTGATGAGGTAGAGATAAACTAAGACCTGAATTTTAACTGTCACGATCATGCACCCATTCTTTGACATAAGACAAATATGCATCTATATGCCTGAGTATGCACATTTGAAAGACAAATAGGTTGGTGACCTAGACAAGGTCAATATATCGACACATTGGTGTGCATATTAAGACATATGATATGATGATCTCTCAAAGGAATCATACATGTTCATAATGATGAACCGGGAGACAGAGCTCACTCATGAGACAATTTGAGGTCAAAATAAATTCCATGCATGATCGTCTTGTTTATGAAATAAGAAACAAATTCGAGATATTAATATATGCCTTTGGACAGTATAATATTAATATTGCCCCCCACATATCAAATGAGAAATCTATTGAGTTATTCTGAAGAGGACAATCAACTTAGGGTTTGAACTTCAGATATATCAAAGTTTTTCCAATATGAAGGACGAATGAGTATTGGGAATACTCAGTGTTAACTCTATCATAACATTCATCTACCATGACACTTCCATTCAGAGTGAGGTATGAAACATGATGGATTCTAGTAACTCCGCTTAGTTTGATGATTTGAGAATTAATTGAATTAAATCTTAATTCCAAATCCAGATGATTTGGAATTTGATAAGAAATGGTAAAGGAAGCTGGGTTCAAATCATAGATACTTTCTCGAGCTCACATAGAGTGGCTTGCATTTCGTTGAGTTCATTTAGCATGTGAAGTGTTCCACTCATCTCAATTGATAAGAGTGTATCAATTTCAAGATAAAATGATACAAACCCTAAAATTGAATTGATATCCATATTTAAAGTCATTGTATGTGGATCACATGATCTCCCCGACATTATCTCCAGGTATCTGCATTTGTATCTCATGAGTCCTAATTGGATTAGGACTCATACTTAAAGGTGTCAATGCTGTAATAATTGTTGTTGTTACATTTTTTTCATAAGGACATTTTTATGTTTGATCTAAAAATATATTTCATTGATTAACGTGGATGATAATTCACAATAATTAATACTTATATGAATATGATTCATGTAAATAGTGTGTATGTAAATATAATTTTCATAATATTTCCAAGGCAAGAAGTTATGTGTGAATTTGATTCCCTATAATTTCATAGATATAACTTGGATTTACGTTTTTTGTGATTTGAAATATGATTCATAAGATATAGAGATTATTTCCATAATTTATTCAATAATAGCGATGTGATTATCAAGATAAATGATTGATAAATAAAAGGCAACAACCATGACTATATTTAGTCAAGATGGAGCATGTACAATGGTTGTACACGACACCATTATATTGAGCCCTATTGAGAATAAGGCTCTTAATATTGTTGCATTATTCATTGATTATAAATTAATAAATTATCAATAATCTCATTCTGTAAATGGAATTTGTTAGGCATGTTTATTGACAAATGATACCACTACAAAGAGTCCTTGAATTAAACTCTTTGTTGATTTGTTGCTTGAATTATTAATTAAATTAATTGGAGATAAATAAGAAGATATTTGTATTATTGAACAAGACTTGGTATTAAGCCCTTGGTCAACAATCCAAGGGCCATCATTGTACACTCCTACTTGAAGAGAAAACTCTTCAATTGGCATGTGCAATGTCTATAAAAGGAGAGTGAGACTCTCTCTTTTATTCACTGAGTTTTGGAGAGCCTAATCCCTTAAGAATTTCGTGCCCTAGAGAAAGAGAAGAGTCTTGAGTTTATAGAACTCATACATGCCTCTTCTTGAAGCCATGTTTGTGAAGACAACATCCAAGTTCATAGGAAGTAATTCATCTCCACTCCCATGAGAGAGATACTCCAGATCCGACTTGATTCGGGAGGTCTCTTGATTTAGAAACTCACTCTTCATTAGAATATTAGAAACCTAGTTAAGAAAATACTTTCCCTAATTTAATGGTTTCGAAAAGTACAGATCATTGTACTGAAATTTCTTACTCATATAATGAACATACAATGCTTTATGCAAATAGTTTGTTAATTTTCCGCGTCTCTGTGATGCGGAGTTCATAAATAATTTATCTACTTTCTTAAAGCAGACCCAAGGAGGGTCCGTCGATGGCACGACGAAACTTGGCAAAGCTTCTCAGAGGATTCAATTCAAGGTGGAGATTGTTGATATGCCTTGAATCCTAACCATCTGACCCAGGCTGAAGAACCCTATATGCAACCCCTCCTGCCATACCATACCCCAACAAGATAACGGTCTCCCTGCCTGGTCAACGAGCCTAGGTGGGGGCCTAGGGGGGAGCATGTTTGCTCTCCCTTGCGTGGGTGTGGGGTAGTGCCCCCGGTGAAAAATTTTAGGAGCGATTCTATTTGTATTTAGGTATATGGATCCATTTTTTTCAGGGATTTGTCTGTACGAAAGTACTATACAAACTCCCAAGGATTAGGGCTCTCATAGTGAAAAATGATCGTTGCCGTCGAAGGATGTAGATCAGTTACAGGTGAACCTTGTAAATCCGTGTGTTTGTGTCTTGCTTGTTTGATCATGTTTATACATGTTTGCTTCCGTCATCCGAAACAGGGAGTAACATACGTCTGTGTTGATCTCTAAGAGAAGCTTGACAAAGCTCTGTCATGTATCCCGACCACTTAAAATGTGAATCCAACTTGAATCATGAAAGTCTCCAGGGTACTTGAAAGGAAACGGCATCAAAGCAGCATGGTATTCAACTCAAAATCAAAGCAAATACATCTATAATGATGGTACATGGATCTCGAAATCTCCAATGAAACGTGGTCCGATCAGATCCGACGTTCTTGGGAATGTGTCCTACTCTTACATCTATAATCGTATCTACATGACATCAATGTGCTTCCTGGGCATCTAGCAATGAAAGATGTCAGCTCTACAAGATAGAGGCTTGAGATGTTGGTCTACAAGCTCAATGATACAACAACTGTAGCATGCAGTAAGAGCAAAGGTGGACAATCGACCATGATGGCATGCACCTCAAAGTAGAGGGGAGATGTGGTGGTTGTGGATCGAACAACCTCTGATGATCGTGAGGTCAAGTCTTGTAGATACCCTAACTGCATGGGCATGAAGGAAGAGGACGGACGGTGCGAGGGCTACAACCTATATAAACCTCCCATATCGAGGAGAAATCAACATCATCAGAAGCCCCCTTCCAGTCAAACCATTCTCCCATCCCCGCCATCTTGAGTTCTCTCTCTCTCTCTAGAAGGTCATCAGCGACTTACCTCGATTCGAGAGTGGCATCACATGATTTCACCACAAAATTCCACAAAAAAATCTTGTAATTTTAGAATAAATAATAAATGGTCTTGGATCAAAACGTTCTACATAAAGTTTGTAGACTCGATGAGATCTATAACTTTCGTTAAGGGAAAAAATGCAAATTCAATCATTGAGTAGTTATTTTAGGAATATTTTTTAGGCATACAATATATGGTTTCGTGTGTTTTTATTTGTTTCCTTCATTTTCGTGTTTATATTGTATGTATTTTACATTTTATTATAATCATCAATACATTATATACTATTTTTTTATTTTCATAGGAAGAGATGCATGCTTCTAAAACATGTACAAGTACTTATGAATGTCACATATACCTATGTGCACACGTTCCTATTTTTGTTTCCTTTTTTCAAACTTTTATGGGTTTTGTTTTTATATGATAATATACCATCAACAAATATTTACAAAAATAAAAGAAAATAAAAATATGTTAAAATATAATGTACATAAAATGTTAGAGTTTGATTTTATAACATGTATTTTCCTTCAAAGTGGTCTTAAATTTTAGACAATTATTGTATTAATTTCAAAGGTGAGTAGAGGCTAATAGGTGCTCGTATGCTTGCGGTATGAGTTTCTTGATATAGTCGTCCCTAGAATTATGGTTTGGATACTGAGTATATTACAAGGTGACATTCTTAGAGTTTTTCATATTTTTGTGCTCATTCTTATCTATAAAATGCAACCGAATTCATGTCAAAGGACTTGAATATTGCACATATTATATATGCGTGCATTTTGTATACTATGTAGCTTTCTTCGTATTGTTTGAATTTTCTACCTTATTTCTTTGTCAGCTTGAACAGTCTCACCTGGTCTCTGGGTTACAATCCATAATAGTATGCAACATCCTATTTTTTCCGCTTTTATTGATCAATATATACATATTCACATATTGTAGGTCATTTGTTGTGGTTTATCTTTTTCACTTGATTTTTCCGCGGAATTTGCTTGATATTAGATCTATCTTTCCCGGCAATGACGCTTGCAGGGTTGTTTCTAATTTTGTTCCTTTTTTACGTTATAAGTGTTAATATGAGGTTCTTATTCTTGAGGGAATATTTACAAGAAGATGATATCTGGTTGGATTTACAAATTTTCGCTGAGGATAAGAATCTACGACGCCGGTATTAAGCAAATGATTCTTGGATTCATCACTTAACCACATTTGGATGCTAAAATCACATTTCAGACAAATCTAAGTATGATTTCATGAAATTGCTACTTGAGTAGCCCCTATTCACATTGAGTAAATAAAACAACGTGATATTATCCTATCTTAGTTAAGGGCATGAAAGGCCATATCGGTATCGATATCGGTACCATGTCGATACGATATATCATCGATGTATCGATGTCATATCGCCGATATCAAACTGAGTTTCTGAATAAAGTGGAAGACGAAATGTCGGCTATATCAACGATATATTGGTCACCTATGTTGTATTAAAAATTGTATTTAGATTTTAATTGGAAAATCTATGTAATTACAATTGGAGTTAATTTGGTTTCAATTGGGAAACCAAATGGTTTGGAGGGAAAATTGGGAATTCCCAAATTTGAAACATGGATAAGTTTGGGTTGAAGTTTAGTACCATACCTTGGAGCTCTAAACTTTTGATGGACTTATATATGAGTTCACGCCCCAAGCTCTTGTAGTAATAGTAGAGAGGAGGAATGGAGGACCACACACGCGCACGCGTGCGCGCTCCGCTCCGTCTCCGCCTCGGACTCGGGCTCGGGAGAGTCAATTCGGATATCGATACTTTTGCTGCGAGTCATTTGGCCGATCGATTAAATTAATCAAACATTAATTTGATTTCGATCACATTGGGAATCTAACTCGATCCAAACGGCTCGATTTAGCCGTGGTTCTAGAATCCGAAGGGATATGCCTGTTGAGGGGCATTTTCAAAAACCAAGGGTCACCGCGTGCTAGGGCACGCGAGCCTCTCTTTTTATATCCCTCACCCGACGTCGTCTATCTTCACTCGCAAAAAAAACTCCACACGCTGTCGTCGTCGCTCTTGTTCTCATTCCTCACGCCTGCGACCCTGTTGTTCTCGGTTGCAAGTTCTCAGAGGTGCTTTCGAGGACGGTCTCGTCAGTGTGCGCGGACGAGGACCGTGAACTGTCGTATCCTGAGAGCGGATCGTCAGTACCCTTCGCACCGGTATTGTGGGA
Source organism: Ottelia alismoides (assembly GCA_037367405.1). Lineage (NCBI taxonomy): Eukaryota > Viridiplantae > Streptophyta > Magnoliopsida > Alismatales > Hydrocharitaceae > Ottelia > Ottelia alismoides. Next base: position 76,420 of record JAZKJV010008075.1, on the reverse strand, counting down.
GTGAAATCCTCTCTAAGGACAGTCCATTTCGTGGACGCTTCGATGATCTCTGACCTAATCTTTCTTATATTTTGTTTTCCTCAATTTGTTTATTGCTTACCTTTTCCTGGATCTCGCCCGATTGTTTCTTTCCGTGTGATTAATCGGTTCCTGTTTGCATGTCGTAATCGGATAACAGATTGGAAATATATGACGTTAATGATATTAATATGTGATACGTTTATTTCCGTTCATTTGGATCCGTGTAATTACTGTTTATTATATGCTTGGTTGATCCTGTTTACAACAATCTTAAAGAGGATTTACGGAACCAATTATAAAATGTCAGAAACCATGTTTAAATCGAGGGTTGATATGACGGGTATGCCTGAAAAGTTCGGTGGACAGAACTTTAAGCGTAATGGCAACAACGCATGAAGATCTGGTTAACCACCATAGGATTAATCTCGATGCTTGAAACCGACTACCCTACGATGGAAATGGAAAACCCCTCACCCGATAGCCAGAGGGCACAATCTGCGTGGAAGGAACGCGACCGTATATGTCATGGTTGCATCTTGCTGGCTCTGTCCAACACATTGTTTGACGTATACTGTTCATCCACTGATAAACACGAAATTCAAGGGGTCTAATGTATCTCACGAAACGGAGACAACCGTGTCGCTGTGGCGACCCTCAATGAATCCCATATTTAATCAACAATTAACCCACACTAGAGATATCAAGATATGACAAGCAATGTGAAGTTAAAATTTATTTTTAACTCTGCACAAAAGATGTATAGGAGCAAGTATGCAGAGAATTCGAACACAGGGAGCAAGGCAGGGTAGATCAAACACGTGTGTGTGTGAATGTGACGTGATTGTCTACACTATGCAAAGCAAATGTTTTTGTGGATTTTTAATTTTTTTATATATTTTTTTATTTTTAGTTTTTAATTTTGTATTTAGATTTTCTTTTTACTGATTTTGTATTTTCTTTTTATATTTTATAATTTTTAAATTTTCTTTTTCAATGTAGGTATATATATACAATATAAGATAAGAGGGGGTAAGGTATTTATACAAATAGTGAAAAATGCTCAAAAATTAGGAAATAAAATCTTTTTGGTCTTTTTATAGTTTTATACTATTTTTGTGATTTTTGGGAGTTTTTCAAAATGTTTTTGGTATTTTTAAATATCAAAATAAGGGAAAACAGTGGACTAGGTTGCTGGCCGAAATCAAAATGAGGGTGAAAAATACTAAACAGTACCCAAAATTCCTCAAATTAATTTTAAAATATAGACAATAAAATAAGGAAGACACAACAACTGAGTTTATATTATTCTGAATTTTCTATGATTTTTTTAGATTTTTATGAAGATTTTTAGGGTTTTCTATTTCTATAGAAATTTTTAGTAGTTTTTGGACTAACACTAAAATATGATAAGACAAACAAAATATATTTTTTTTGGAATTTTTCAAAACGTTTTTATAATTTTTAGGGATTTTCTAATGCAAATAGTGTGAAATATGCATGTTTTTGATTTTTAATAAATATGAAAATGCAATAAAAATGAAATGCAAAAATATGGTGAGAATGCGAGTTAACAGGAGCCTAACATGATTTTTGTGGAATTTTTCAAGTTGAGATGATGCATGAAATAAATAGGGAAAGCAAGCAAAAATATTAAGGCCTGGCAGGGGTATTTGTGCAAATAGTAAAACATCCAGGGGCCTACACACAATTTTTCCACAACATAATACACTGAATAGGCGATTTAATGGACCAAATTTAAATTCCAGAACCCGCTAGGGTATGCTTACAATTTTCCCCAACCCCGCACGTGCTATACACGCACCTGACAAGGACCTACGTGCAATATACAAAAATCCCAGGGGCAATAAAGCAAAATACCCAAAAGTTTTACACTTAATCACAAAATTCCTGGACTAAAGTTAAATAACCAAACCCCAGGGGGGTCCTTGCAAAATACCCCTTCCCCTCACGCGCACAGGCACGTGAGGTGACGTGGCACAGGACCTAAGTGCAAATAAAGTACGTTCACGGTTCTAAATGCAAATATTACAGAAATTTTACACTACAGGCGAAAGTTTAAGGACTAAATATTAGATACAAAAAGTCGCAGGGGTGGAGGTGCAAAATACCCCTTACGCGCACGATCCAACGGTGGAGGGCTTCCCACTTGAACACGTGGCGTAATCTCCTCGCTCGATACCGCTTCGGCTTGGACGACTAGGATTAGATCCTAGCGTGAAGATCTGACGGTGGGGACCGGGCACGATCCAACGACTGTTGTGTGAACTGAAGCTCCTCCTCGATCCGACGGCTGCAAAGGCGGGTGCAGGAACCACGGAGGAACTCCGGCGAGCCGAGGTTCTCCGAGGTGCTGCTCCTCCTCCGGTGGACTTCGTGGCTTCAAAATGAGGCTGGAGGTTCCAGGAGGTCTAGGCTATCTCCTGAGAGCTTCAAAATGCCTCGGCGGTGGTCGAGGCTCGCTGTGGAGAGCGACGGAGCTCAGCTGGGCTCCGGCGAGGGTCCAAAATGCTCCCAGGTATGCGTCAAAGGACGTTGACCTGCAAAATAGAGTGAGAGGGTCCAGAGCAAGTTGCCTGGACCCCGCGGTGGCGAAGAGGCGGCGCGAAACGACGAGGCGACGCTCGGCCGGAGGTGCGCTTCGGCGAGGGGGGTCTGATGCGATGATTCGATCGATGAACGTGCTAATTTTTTTGAGGGTTTTCGTTCCTAAGACTATGGTGAATGAAACACAATAAAAATCAGAGGGGAAAGGGGTTGCCTCAACGGTCAATGACCGGAGGGAGGGTACCTCGACCGCCGGAGTTGGGGGAGGTGGTGGAGCCGCCTCCGACTTCCTTCGCCTTGGCTGAATGCACGGCACTGGACCTGTCACCTCCAGGTATGCGTGGAGCACGAAAGGAACAAGGAAGGGTGGACCGAAGGGGCTCCGAATTGTATCGAAAGACCGAGGTTCCATATATGTGGTTTGACCATATGACCAAGGCGCTCCAAAGACCAAGGAAAAATGCCTCGCGCAGCGTTCCACAGCTCTAGGTTTCCCTTGGGCGTGAATCACTGAGAATCGAGGAGCAAAAATGCCTCAGACTCTGATGCGGAAGAAAGGAAGATGCGATCTCGATAAATGGTTGAAACAGGGGTCAAAACTCACTCTGTCAGAAGCTACAGGGTCTAGGACACCTAGTTGACCGGGGTCAACTAGGGTTTGCACCTGGTTGGTCCACGTGGACCAACCAGGAAAAACCCTAGAAAATACTTTTATTAATTCATTTTAAAATATTAAATGGCCGAATTAAATTATGATTATGAAATAAAAAATTATAGTTATTTTATGTATTATTTTATTCTGAATTTTAATTATTTTTATGAAGTATATTTTTATAAGTTTACTTTTATACCCCCTATAGGTATATTACCTATATATTTTATTAATTAATTTTTATTTTAGTATTTTTAATTCCTTTAATTCTATTTATTATTTTATAAAATTATAAAATACTTTTATACATGTAATTATATTTTTATTCTATTTTATTAATGAATTTTGTATATTTAATAAAATATAAGTATGTTTTCTATAGGTATAAGTATAGGTCTGATACCTATGTATTGTATTTACATATATTTTATTTTTTATTTTATTTGGGTTTTATTCTTTTTTAATGTAAATACGTATTATAAATAATATTTACAAAATTGTAAAAATATAAAAATATAAAAATAATGAATAAATAATAAATTGAATATTTTAATCAGTACAATTATACAAAGTGGGTCCAAAACTCAACTTTCAAACCGTAGCTCCGCCAAATGCGAAACTACCGCCATTGAATAACTTATTTTATTCTATATACAATTAAAGGTGAGTTTGCTGCATTTGGAGTTTTCATTTGTGAGATACGGGTCTGGGAAGTTGTGATTCTGGATTTTTATTCAGACCATAACTTTTTATCTGTACATCATTTTTTAGTGAAATCAATTTTGTATTTTTCTTTATTTAATTATCTACAACTTTCATGTTCAATGTTTCTTTATTTGATGTATAAAAAGTGGAACCAAAAATAGGTCTCAAAATGAATAAAGAATGAATTAAAAAGTATAGGTATTTGACCCTTATCTCCCCCTACTTTGTTCCTTGTCGACCTATTCATCAAGATGCCTAGGTCTCGGGGTTTTGGGTCATAAAATATTTACAATATTTTATTCTTTTTCTTTTCTTTTATTTATTCTATAATTTTGGCTTTAATTACAACATTTTATACACTAATTACATGTACATGCATGAATGCTAATATGCTCTTTTTAATGCTATTTACAGGCATTTGCCTGGGTTTTTGAGGCCAAAATGATAGAATAAAGATGATGAAATGTGGATTCATCATCCCCCTATACTTTACCTTTGCTAGTCCCTAGCAAACACTTATGCAATAAGTGCAAAAAGAAAAAGGAAGAAAAGAAAAAGAAGAACCTGGATTTAGTTTGATTATCAAACTTGTCTTCACAAAATCAAAGTTTGGAGCTTAAGTCGGACCTTTGGAATTTTAGTGCGGGCGGAACCTTAATGAGAACCGAATCTGAAATCCAACAGTCCTTGAGAATCCCAAAACCCTGCTCAAGTCTCCTCAATAGCCAGGTCAGAAATATCTCAATTCATACGCAAACTCTTACGACTATGAGTCTGACTCGTACAGTGTAAGTGATGGTGGCTCTCCCCAACTGAAATGATAAAGAAACTGACTTCTCCAGTACGACAACCCACTGATTCCCCAATCCAATAACTCCATCCTCGAGGAGCGGGGTATTCCCTTCTAAGTTCAAGTGGCAACCAGCTCAAGAGGAGGGGGTGAAGAGAAGAATGGACGGTAGCCAGTGTAGCTACCTATCCTGAGATGCAAGACCGGTGTAGTCAAGTCATCCAACTGCAGGCTTACATTTTTTACTTTGGGACTCAAGCTTGCTTATTGACTTTACAACATTTGTACATACTTTGCAGGCTTTTCATTTTTGTACATGCCTGAACATTTTTTTTGAAATACTATTCACAACAGCATTTACATCAGGAGTTTTTCCTCTTGAGCCACTAGGCTATCCCTTTTTTGAAGCTTTCTCGCATCCCACAGCCTCCTGTCTTTAGACTTCCTTATCACTGGATGGGTTGGGGTGCACTTCCCTCCCTAGAGGAGAACAAGTGTTTCCACTTGTGCACGTCTCATACCGGCAAATCCAATCCCCTCACCACTCCAACTGAGTTGAGCCATGTGAAAGGTGCAGGTGTCCAAGTTAGGTCATTATCACCAAGAGTCGTGCGTGTGCTCCGAAATACTCTACTTAGACAGTCAAGAATCCATTGAACCAAGTCCCTTGATCCACAAAGAATTAAGTCAACTAGACCTGAAGTACCTCAAACCCAGTTCTTATAAGGTTCCTGTTATTAGTAGATTTTAAGGTCCAATCAGGCTCCAATCTCCGGATTTTACTTAGACTTGTTCAACTATCAAACTCAATCCGAAAAATGCTCATGCTATGCAATGCTATGCAAAAAATGTTTTTGTGATGCAATTTTCAAAGATTTTGAACTTTTTATAGATTTTTGAAAAGATGATGATGATGCATATGTATTTTTTGTCTTTTTTAAAAAGATTTTTCAAATGTTTTTGGATTTTAATTTTGCAAATGTTTTTGGGATTTTTGAAAACAAGAAGATTTTGGCTAAAAACTGGGTACAAATATTTACATGAGGATGCTTCTTATATCTACAAAAAGTGGATTTTAAGAATTTACAAGGGTAAGTGATCAATTTTATACATATATATAAAGTGGATTTTGGTGAGATGTATGTCTTCCTCAAACTTATTTGACACAAGCTTTTCAAACATTTTTTTGAAAACTATAGTCCAAAATAATTTTTACAAACATTTTTATAACATGTACACACATTTGAAAATCATTTTGCAAAGGTTTTCCAAACAATATATATAGATTTTCCAAAAGATTTTTGCAATCATTTTTCAAACCATTTGCAAATCATTTTTCAAATATTTTAATTCACACAAAGAAAATAAACTTTTACAAACCACATATTTTTACAAAGGTTGAAAACATGTAACAAAATATTTTCAAAATAGTTTTCAATAGATGTTCACAAAGATTTTCAAACTATTTTTCAAATATTTTGCAAAAAACATTTTCACCTGATTTATTAATCAGTATATACAAAAAGAATTTGAGGAACAAAACACCTTTTTATTTAGGTTTTTAATGAATTTTAAAGAATTATTAGCCATATTATTAAGAAAATACGAAAGTACGAGTTATGGCTAAAGTCTATACGCAGTATATACGGACCCCCCTATACTTAGCTTGAGCTATGTCCTCATAGATCGGAGAGAAAAGAGAAGACATAACTCGTACTAAGTATAGACAAGTCTAAAGAATAGATAAATGAACCAATAAGAAGTTAACCGTCCCCCTATACTTAGGATCAAATAATCCTAAGTATAGCAGACTGTACACAACGCAGGGAGGGTCAAGGGTGGGAATGAACAGATCGTACTCAGATTGTCTTCCCCTATACTTAGGGTAAAATATCCCTAAGTATAGACAAGAAGAGGAGACAATGGAGAGGATCGAAATGTATAGAAGAAACTCGGGGTGCACACCCCCTATACTTAGGACAAAGTACGTCCTAAGTACAGAAAACTGACAACAAGGGGCGGCACCTTTTTGATGGATAAAGAGAATAGAAAAGGAAAAGAAGAAAAGAGGAAAAGAAGAAAAGAGATTAACATATGAAAGCATGATATAGACAGATGATCTGTACAGTGGAAGATAGAAGTGATCACCATGTATGAGATGCAGAGGATATGAATCAACGAACACATCTCATACCAGAAGAATGGGGGCAACGTCAATGGTCGGCTGATCATGATCTAGATATAGTTTCAGGCGTTGACCATTGACACAGAAGGTAGAGGAAGATGACGGTTCGGATATGTCAATACTGCCATTGTCATGTACCTTCCTGACTACATATGGACCTTTCCACTTGCTCTGTAATTTCCTTGGAAATAATTTCAGCCTGGAATCAAACAACCATACTCTCTGATCTGGCTCAAACTGTTTATGGCTGATGTGGGAATCGTGCCATATCTTCACTTTCTCTTTGTACTGTAGGTTGCTAGAAAAGGCTATGTCTCTCAGTTCTTCCAGGGCTGCCAACTCTGCTCTCCTCTGATCTCCTATACTCCTGGGACCTAATAATAGTTCAGTTACTGCCCAGAGTGACTTGTGCTTTATCTCCACAGGAAGATGGCATGGCTTGCCATAGACGAGACGAAAGGGAGATGTCCCCAATGGATTCTTGAAGGAAGTCCGATAGGCCCACAAGACCGAGTCCAAAAGCTGTGACCAATCCTTTCGGTCTAGGTGGACAACCTTCTGCAAGATAGTTTTTATCTCCCGGTTCGATACTTCGGTAAGACCAATAGTCTGAGGGTGATACGGTGTGGCAACCCGATGGTCAATGCCGAACTCGTCTGCAAGGGTCCTAACCTTGTCATTGATGAAATGAGACCCCCCGTCTGAAATCAAGACTCTAGGTATCCCGAACCGTGAAATGATATTTTTCCTCAAAAATTTACACACAGTTTTAGCATCTGCGGCTCGGGCAGGGATGACCTCAACCCAACGGCTGACATAATCTACAGCAAGCAAAATGTGTTCGAATCCCTGACTCTTAGGAAATGGGCCCATGAAATTAATCCCCCATGCATCAAAAACCTCACAAAAGTGAATGGGTTGCATGGGCATCATGTCTCTCTGTCTGCAGGTTCCCATCTTCTGACAGTCAGTACATCTCTTCACAAACTCATCTGAATCCTTGAAGAGAGTAGGTCACCAAAGGCCAGATTGAAGCACCTTCTGTGTTGTCCTTCTCCCAGAATGATGTCCTCCTGCCTCAAGCTTGTGGCAATAGGTGAGGACGCTATGCTGCTCTTCTTGAGGAATGCACCTTCTCCATATGCTATCCCCTCCTTCATGATAAAGGACGGGATCCTCCCAATGGTAAAACTTGGCCTTAGCTAGGAAGGTCTCAAGTTTCTACCTGGGCCAACCCTGAGGGACCGTCTTGGCAACAAGATAGTTTACAAAGTCGGCATACCATGGGAGTGAGGTGACCGCCAAGATCGCCTCGTCTGGAAATGTCTCCGTAATAGGTGCGCTGGGCTCAGATTCCTCCAGATTCTCTTAACGGGAGAGATGATCCGCCACCACATTTTTAACTCCAGGCTTATCCTTAATCTCAATATCAAACTCTTGGAGCAGAAGGATCCATCTGGTGAGATGATCTTTGGCATCCTTCTTGGCCATTAAGTACCGGATGGAGGTGTGATCTGTGTAGATAGTCACTCTAGATCCGAGGATATAAGATCGATACTTATCCAAAGCAAAGACTACAACCAGCGTCTCTTTCTCAGTCACAGTATAATTCTGCTGAGCGGCATCCAAAGTCCGGCTGGCGTAGTGAATGGTAAACGGCAATCCATCCCTTCTCTGTCCAAGCACAACCCCAACGGCAAAATCTGAAGCATCCGTCATGATCTCGAATGGGGGAGACCAATCGAGTGGCTGAAGGGCAGGAGCCGAAACAACCATACTCTTGAGAGTCTCAAAGGACGCAAGACACTTATCATATACAATGAACTCGGTGTCTTTCGTCAGCAGATCAGTAAGCGGTCGGGCAATACGACTGAAGTCCTGAATGAACCGTCAGTAGAAACCGACATGCCCCAGAAAAGACCGCAATTGACGCAGATTGGACGGTGGATTGAGTTTTCTAATGATATCCACCTTAGCCGGATCGACCTCCATGCCCCTGTTGGAGATGATGTGACCAAGGACCGTCCCCTGAGTCATCATGAAGTGACTCTTCTCCCAAGACAATGCGAGATTGACCTCAATGCAGCGATGAAGCACACGGTCTAGGCAGTCAAGACAAGCATCAAACCCGTCGCCATAGACTGAGAAGTCATCCATGAAGACCTCTAAACAGTCACCCACCATGTCCGAGAATATGGACAACATGCACCTTTGGAATGTCGCGGGAGCGTTACATAGACCAAAGGGCATCCATCTGAAAGCATAAGTCCCAAACGGACAGATGAATGTCGTTTTCTCTTGATCTTCGGGCGCAATGGCCACTTGATTATATCCGGAGTACCCGTCAAGGAAACAATAATGACTCTTCCCAGCTAGCCGCTCGATAATCTGAGCAATGAATGGCAGCGAGAAGTGATCCTTCTTGGTGGCCTCATTCAATCATCTGTAGTCCACACAGACCCTCCAAGAAGTGGGTACTCGGGTAGCGATCTCCTCTCCAGACTCATTCACAACTGTAGTGATACCCGTCTTCTTGGGTACCACATGCAATGGACTAACCCACTTGGAGTCGGAGATGGGGTAGATAAAATCGGCGCTCCACTACTTCGATATTTTCTTCATAACCACATCTCGAAGATTAGGGTTCAGTCGTCGCTGGAACTCACGCGACGACCTAGCATTTTCCTCAAGATAGATGTGGTGGGAGCACAGAGCTGGACTAATCCCCTGGAGATCAGCTATACTCCATCCTATCGCCTTGCGGTTTCTTTTGAGAACCTCCATCAGACGAGATTCTTGTTCTCCAGTCAAACCTGCTGAGATAATGACTGAGTGCATATCTGGCTCACCCGCAAGGAATCTATACTTCAACGACTGCGGTAGAGGTTTCAGTTCTGGACAACTGGGAGGTGGCAGATTTGGCTTCTGATAAGTCTGTGTAAAAGCCAACAGGTCTGCATGGGAGAACTCTCGCTCTGCATGAATATTTGACGAAGGGAGCACTGCTGAATCTTCAATAAACTGAACCGGCTCGCACTCCATCCTAGCTGTCGGCTCAGAAGGAATCAGACAAGGCAAATAGTCATCAAAATCATCCCAATCAATGTCTGAATCCGAGGGATCTGAATTGGAAGAACAAGATTGAAATTCATCGGCACCACTCGTCTCAACACTGTCAGCCACAAAAGTATCCTCATCCAGGTGTGTGCTCTCCATACTCTCAACTGCCATGAGCTGTAAAGAAGGTGAATCTGTAGGCAGGGCGAGGGTCTGTGGTACGGGATCTGTCCAATTGGATTCATCATCTGTCATCACAAAGTCGCACTCCTGGTGGATGTCTAGCTCTTCCTCTGTCATCTGCGCAGCTTCGCTGGACTGCTCTGGGCATTCTAACTCTCTGACTTTGGTTTCTTCGATCGTCTCTATTTGTATGGTTTCGCCCTCTACGCGAAAACATACCTTCCCGCTATCATGATCGGTCACCGCCTTGGCTGTGGCCAAGAATGGGCATCCAAGTATGATGGGGGCATCGGTTACCGACTCAGGGATCTCCATGTCCAAGAAAACAAAGTCCACGAGGAATTTCAGGCTCTGAATGGTAACGACCACGTCTTTCAATAACCCCTTCGGCCTTCGACCTGTCAGCAAATGAAGGACTGTCCTGCTCCTAAGAAGAGGACCAAACTCGAATCGGTCGAGTAGGGCTGCCAGAAGAAGGTTAATCGAAGAGCCGCTGTCTAATAGAGTACGATCAAACTGCTGCTCCTGAATCTCGCATCTGACATAAGGAGCTCCTGCATCTGGTCGCTTGGCTAGCAATTTGTTTTGAATGGTGCAGCAAGTGGAATGAGTGAGCACATGGATTTGATCTCTGTGGTTCCTCCTCTTCCTGCGGATGATAGTTTTCTCCTTCAAGTTCTTTTTGAAGAGGGGGATGTACTCAAGTGCTTCCTATAGAGTCAGCTGAATGTGGAATCTGTCTATCATCTGATTGCTGAACTCTACCTGCTGGTTCTTTTTTGGATTTTCTCTTTTGTCCCCTTCGCTCGGCGGAGTGCTTCTGGAAAGGGGATGGTAGGGGCCTCCTCAGATGGAGGACTAGGAATAGGTCCATGTCCCTGTGAAGGAATGGAATCCATACAATGATCATCGTCATGCAACACATATGGATCTGAAGTGTGAACAGAAACCTTTCCTTTATTCATATTTTTGTTCTTTTTGTTGTTACCACAGTCCATAGATACAAAAGGTGGTAACACCACAGATGGAAGCTCAACAAAAGCAGATGTGGTGGCCTCAGTACCACCACTGGCACCTGTCTTCGCGGCATCAGCACCGCGCTCTGGCATATCATAAAAAATGGTGGCTTCAGCACCACCGTCTGCATCTGGTGTCACGACGGCCTCAACACCGTCGTCTGGATCTTCATCCTTGGTGGCCTCAGCACCACCGTCTTTAACGTCATCATTAGCGGCATCAGCACCGCTACTCTGCTCCTCTGGCGCTCCCGATTCTGCATATGGTTATCACTCAGAATAGGCACCGCCAGCTGGCATCCTACCGCTCCTAGTAGTCACAAAATCAGCATCATACATAGAATAAGACATATCGCTCAAATAGTCACTAGGAGAGGTGTCCTATGCAAATTGTACCTGCTCAGACTTTCTTTTCAAGTTGTTTGGATTGGGCTCAATCTGAGCTGGTATGGCGGCTTTGCCCTTAATCAAGTCCCTCACCTCCTGCCGGAACTCATCCATGTCTCGCCGGTAGGACTCCCGATGCTCAGAGAGTAGTCGGGCGAGGTCATCTAATGCGGGGTTCTCAAAGGCAGGTGCCTGAGAACCGAATGTACTCCCTTGCTGGAAATGAGGCTGTTGCTGTTGATACTGGGGCGGATGAGAATATGACTGCTGAGGCGGCTGACGCTGCCTCCACTGTTGTCCCTGATAGGCGGGACGAGGACCATTCTGGTTCTGCTGCTGGGCATATTGGGGCTGCTGCTGCTGTGGCTGGTTGTTCTGATATCCTTGAGCGGGAGACTGCTGCTGGGATGAGGAGCCACCATTACCCCATCAGAATCCGGGGTGATCACGACGAATCCCGGGCTGAGGGTACCGGTCATACCAAATCCCATTGACTTCCATCAATGGGTCCTGCTCAAAGGACGGTGGTGGGAGAACTGTCAGTGGCTGATCCGGCTGATATACCACCATCTGAGTGTCCTGAGATGGTGGCTGCGATGGGTCGTACGGTAGCTGCGGCATCGACTCTTCCTGGATGTGATTGACCTGGCGGTGTGAGGCAGAGGGCTGGATGGAGCTGCTATTGCTCGGATCGGCCCGTGGCCTGGAAGGCTGCTGAGTGTGTGCCTGTGCCTCCTGAATGCAGAGAATTTGAGTCTTCAGGTCACTCATGGTTTTGGTGAGAAGGTCCATCTGGGAAAGACCTTGGTTCTGCTTCTTCTCAAGGATCTCCATGCGGTCCAACTTCTCACTTATGATTCCCATGTCGGCTGCGGCGGATTCGGCTTGGGCTGCGGCTATCGACGGAGTGTTGGAACCGGCATCGATGCGGGCGATCCTTTGAAATGATCCTCCTCCTTGGGGTGGCTTTTGTTGTGTGCAGACTCTGGCTTGGGTCATCACAGTTGAGTTTTCTGCCATGACTTCATAGATGGCCCAGACGTCGTCTTCACCCTTGGAAAAGTATGATCCACCACAAGAGGCATTTACAAGCCCCTGCAGCTCCGGTGTCAGCCCACAGAAGAAACTCTGCACCAGATTGGGCTTAGATATGTCATGGTGTGGACACCGGTCAATGAGCTCTCTGAATCGATCCCAGGCTTCATGAAATTGTTCATTAGGGATCAAGGTAAAATTGTTGATCATAGCTCTGGCTGCGTTCGTCCGGCCGAGAGGGTAATGCTTCTTCAAGTATGCGGTCCGGAGATCTGCCCAAGTGTCGATGAATCTCCCCAAATGTTTGAGCCAGTATGCGACTCTGTCAACCAAAGAGAAGGGGAAGGCTATCATCTTGATAGTATCCTCGGTCATCAGCCTATCATGAATTGTGCTGCAGATCATCTCAAATTCTTGGAGGTGGAGGTGGACTCTTCGGTCGGCAACCCATGGAATTTGGGTAGAAGATGAATGGTATGTGGCCGAAGCTCGAAATCTCCATGGATAGGAGGAAGTCTGATCCAACGATGAGTGAGGGATGCTGCGGGATTGTGCAATTCCCTCATGATGGTCTGTGGTGGTCTCTCAGCTTCTGGATCTCCTCCTTCTACGACGGGTATATCTTCTCCACCACCTGCGGCTCTGTTCTCTCGATCTGCTCTCATCTGGGCCAGCTCCCGCATCATGTCACCCATGAATGCTCCTTGATCTCTGATTTGTCTCTGCATGGTCTCTAAGGAGGCTAATAGTGAATTGTTGATGGCAGCTTGATCAAATAGGAAATGAGGTTGTTCTTGCTCATCTGGGTGGTCTCTGTCTGCCATGTCTGGATTCTCTGAAAATGCAAAAGAACCCATCTCAGGTGCCGTCAAATGCTCTGAGCTCTGTGATGCACTAAATTCTGAAATTCTTGGACTGATGGAAGGAGAATGAGAAGGGTGGTCGAGGGGAAACAGGGCGGAAGTGAACTCAGGCTCGGAGAGAGGACTCTCCGAGGTTGTCATAGATGAGTAGGGAGGAGTGCTGGAAAGCGGTGCCGAAAAGGTCGGCCTAAGAGATCTCTGTCCCATCATCTTGATTATTCGAGAAGATGGAGGCTAAGAAATGGAGAAGAACAAGGAAGTGACAAAATTGCGCACGATTGTGCGGTGTTTTTGATCTTGACCTAAATTCAACTAGCAATCAAACACAAGGCAAGGGGATTCACCAACTCAACACGTGAAGCCGTTAGGGTTCGGCTTTTATCTTTGTAGTTTTTAGCTTTAATTCAGGAATTTATCTTTTAACGAGTCCTTAGAGCACTACGCCTATAGGAGAGAGTACTGCCGGAAGAGTATCCCGTACTTGTCCTCCTCCTGTGTATCCTGTAGCTTGCGCTTTTTGAGGTCCTTGTAACCCTTCCTGGATCCCTACTCAGCCAAAGAAATAGAGAAAGGAAGCCAATAGGCGAAATCGATACTTCGGAACTCGCTCGCAACGGAATCACCCGTGAGCGTGCAAGAACCTACTCGGACGCGAAACGATGAGACAGACACCCCCGTGAAGGCGTGGCCTAGGCTCGATACTTCGGACAAGGTCGATGCTCTACACAATAGAGAGTCACCAATGTTGACCAAGCCCTACTCGTCTACGTACGATAAAAGCGCCAATACTTCGGAAATCCAGGCGATACAAAAGGCAGCTACAAGCTGGGATTTGGGCTCTAATCCTTACGAAGCACTCAACTCACTTGGAAGGAAACCTTCCCTTGCAACCTGAATACAAGTGAGGGTGTGACTCTCCCCAATCAATGAGTCCAATTACCAATTTTTATTTAGGTAAAAGTTTTCTTAGAGTCCCTTTTTTAATTTTTTTGGTGTTATCGCTTCTTTTGAGTAGATTCAAACAAGCGCCTAACGTTTTTGTTTTTTCTTGATTCCTATTTGATCCAAAAACAGAGTGAGAATAGAGTCGGAAAAGTCAATGCAAGTGGCACTAAGATGGAAATCTCACCTTAGTGCCTAAATGATGAATGCAAAGATAGAAGACTTACAGTGACTCCCAGCTCTCTCCATGCGGGATGCAAAACAGGAATTTATAAACCTATACTACATGCCGATATGCAAGCGGAAATCGTCCTAAGCAGGCAATTGCTAGCGTGAAGAACCACAAGTCAATCACCAATCCTCGATCCTAATGGTCCGATCTAGACTCACCCCTCCTCTTCTCGACAAATCGAGTTCAAGAGTAGCGCTTGATGGGGTGGGCTCGCGGCGCAGCGGATTTAAGATGATGATTTAACTGTTTAATTAAACTAAGTCCAAATACGCACTATAGGTACATGCAATGGTTATTAGGGTGTTTGGACCTAATCTAATCGATCAAGCAAAAGCCTAGAACTAAGGGCTCAATCCACAAAAGAAATGAAAAAGAAAACAAAATCGGAAAATGACTGCGGAAAACACGACAAAATCCGCGGTGAGCCCCCGGGTGAACAAACACCCGGAAATTAGGCCCGGAGTGTCTGAGTGTCCAAGTCCTGTATTATTACAAATTAATAATCACTCTCTCACAAAATAAAATGCAAACTAATCTAATCACTCTCTCACTCTTCCTGCTCTTTCCTGCCGGCTTGGCTTAAGAAAAGCCGGCTCCGCTTCACGTGGTTGCTCCGGATCTCCTAGGCGATCCACCTTGCTCCGCGGTCCCTCGTAGGAAGACAAAAAGAGATGGTCAGAAAAGCTCAACAATATCTATCAAAAATGCAAGAGAGATAAAATGAAGCAATGGTAGACAAACAAACACAATCAAAGAAAAATGTGATCTACTCGTTGTTGCTCTCCGGCAACGGCACCATTTGATAAACACAAAATTCAAGGGTCTAATGTCTCTCACAAAGCGGAGACAACCTTGTCGCTATGGCGACCCTCAATGAATCCTGTATTTAATCAACAATTAACCGACACTAGAGATATCAAGATATGACAAGTAATGTGAAGTTAAAATCTATTTTTAACTCTGCACAAAAGATGTATAGGAGCAAGTATGCAGAGAGTTCGAACACAGGGAGCAAGGCAGGATAGATCAACACGTGTGTGTGTGTGTGTGTGAATGTGACGTGATTGTCTACACTATGCATAGCAAATGTTTTTGTGGGTTTTTAATTTTTATATTTTTATATTTTTAGTTTTTAATTTTGTATTTTGATTTTCTTTTTACTGATTTTGTATTTTCTTTTTATATTTTATAATTTTTATATTTTCTTTTCAATGTAGGTATATATATACAATATAAGATAAGAGGGGGTAAGGTATTTATACAAATAGTGAAAAATACTCAAAAATTGGGAAATAAAATCTTTTTGGTCTTTTTATATTTTATACTTTTTTTGTGATTTTTGGGAGTTTTTCAAAATGTTTTTGGTATTTTTAAATATCAAAATAAGGGAAAACAGTGGACTAGGTTGCTGGCTGAAATCAAAATGAGGGTGAAAAATACTAAACAGTTCCCAAAATTCCTTAAATTAATTTTAAAATATATACAATAAAATAAGGAAGACACTGCAACTAAGTTTATATTTTTCTGAATTTTCTATGATTTTTTAGATTTTTATGAAGATTTTTAGGGTTTTCTAATTTTTAGGGTTTTTCTTTTGAAATTTTTAGTAGTTTTTGGACTAACACTAAAATATGATAAGACAAACAAAATATAATTTTCTTGGAATTTTTCAAAACGCTCTTATAATTTTTAGGGATTTTCTAATGCAAACAGTGTGAAAAATGCATGTTTTTGATTTTTAATAAATATGAAAATGCAATAAAAATGAAATGCAAAAATATGGCAAGAAAGTGCGAGTTAACAAGAGCCTAACATGATTTTTGTGGAATTTTTCAAGTTGATATGATGCATGAAATAAATAGGGCAAGCAAGCAAAAATATTAAGGCCTGACAGGGGTATCTATGCAAATAGTAAAACATCCAGGGGCCCGCACGCAATTTTTCCACAACATAATACACTGAATAGGCGATTTAATGGACCAAATTTAAATTCCAGAACCCGCTAGGGTATGCTTACAATTTTCCCCAACTCCGCATGTGTTATACACGCACCTGACAAGGACCTACGTGCAATATACAAAAATCCCAGGGGCAATCAAGAAAAATACCCAAAAGTTTTACACTTAATCACAAAATTCCTGGACTAAAGTTAAATAACCAAACCCCAGGGGGGTCCTTGCAAAATACCCCTTCCCCTCACGCGCACAGGCACGTGAGGTGACGTGGCACAGGACCTAAGTGCAAATAAAGTACGTTCACGGTTCTAAATGCAAATATTACAGAAATTTTACACTACAGGCGAAAGTTTAAGGACTAAATATTAAATACAAAAAGTCGCAGGGGTGGAGGTGCAAAATACCCCTTACGCGTGCGATCCAACGGTGGAGGGCTTCCCACTTGAACACGTGGCATAATCTCCTCGCTCGATACCGCTTTGGCCTGGACGGATAGGATTAGATCCTAGCGTGAAGATCTGACGGTGGGGACCGGGCACGATCCAACGGATGCTGTGCGAACTGGAGCTCCTCCTCGATCCGACGACTGTGAAGGCTGGAGCAAGAACCGCGGAGGAACTCCGACGAGCCGAGGTTCTCCAAGGTGCTGCTCCTCCTCCGGTGGACTTCGTGGCTTCAAAATGAGGCTGGAGGTTCCAGGAGGTCTAGGCTATCTCCTGAGAGCTTCAAAATGCCTCGGCGGTGGCCGAGGCTCGCTGTGGAGGGCGGCGGAGCTATGGAGCTCAGCTGGGCTCCGACGAGGGTCCAAAATGCTCCCAGGAGCGCGTCAAAGGACGTTGACCTGCAAAATAGAGTGAGAGGGTCCAGGGCAAGTTGCCTGGACCCCGCGGTGGCGAAGAGGCGGCTCGAAACGACGAGGCGGCGCTCGGCCAGAGGTGCGCTCCGGCGAGGGGGGTCTGATGTGATGATTCGATCGATGAACGTGCTAATTTTTTGAGGGTTTTCGATCCTGAGGCTATGGTGAATGAAACACAATACAAATCAGAGAGGAAAGGGGCTGCCTCAACGGTCAATGACCGGAGGGAGGGTACCTCGACCGTCGGAGTTGGGGGAGGCGGTGGAGCCGCCTCCGACTTCCTTCGCCTTGGCTGAATGCACGACGCTGGAGTTGTCACCTCCAGGTATGCGTGGAGCACGAAAGGAACGAGGAAGGGTGGACCGAAGGGACTCCGAATTGAATCGAAAGGTCGGGGTTCCATATATGTGGTTTGACCAGATGACCAAGGCGCTCCAAAGACCAAGGAAAAATGCCTCGCGCAGTGTTCCACAGCACTAGGTTACCCTTGGGCGTGAATCGCTGAGAATCGAGGAGCAAAAATGCCTCAGACTCTGATACGAAAGAATGGAAGATGCGATCTCGATAAATGGTTGAAACAGGGGTCAAAACTCACTCTGTCAGAAGCTACAGGGGCTAGGACACCTAGTTGACCGAGGTCAACTAGGGTTTGCACCTGGTTGATCCACGTGGACCAACCAGGAAAAACCCTGGAAAATACTTTTATTATTCATTTTAAAATATTAAATGGCCGAATTAAATTATGATTATTAAATTAAAAATATTAGTTATTTTATGTATTATTTTATTCTGAATTTTAATTATTTTTATTAAGTATATTTTTATAAGTTTACTTTTATACCCCTTATAGGTATATTACCTATATATTTTATTAATTAATTTTTATTTTGGTATTTTTAATTCCTTTAATTCTGTTTATTATTTTATAAAATTATAAAATACTTTTATACATGTAATTATATTTTTATTCTATTTTATTGATGAGTTTTGTATATTTAATAAAATATAAGTATGTTTTCTATAGGTATAAGTATAGGTCTGATACATATGTATTGTATTTACATATATTTTATATTGTATTTTATTTGGGATTTATTCCTATTTTAATGTACATATATATATTATAAATAATATTTACAAAATTGTAAAAATATAAAAATATAAAATAATGAATAAATAATAAATTGAATATTTTAATCAGTACAATTATACAAAGTGGGTCCAAAACTCAACTTTCAAACCGTAGCTCCGCCAAATGCGAAACCACTTCCATTGAATCGCTTATTTTATTCTATATACAATTAAAGGGAGTTTGCTCCATTTGGAGTTTTCGTTTGTGAGATACGGGTCTGGGAAGTTGGGATTCTGGATTTTTATTCAGACCATAACTTTTTATCTGTATATTATTTTTTAGTGAAATCAATTTTTTATTTTTCTTTATTTAATTATCTACAACTTCCATGTTCAATGTTTCTTTATTTGATGTATAAAAAGTGGAACCAAAACTAGGTCCCAAAATGAATAAAGAATGAATTAAAAAGTATAGGTATTTGACCCTTATCTCCCCCTACTTTGTTCCTTGTCGACCTATTCATCAAGATGCCTAGGTCTCAGGGTTTTGGGTCATAAAATATTTACAATATTTTATTCTTTTTCTTTTCTTTTATTTATTCTATAATTTTGGCTTTAATTACAACATTTTATACACTAATTACATGTACATGCACGAATGCTAATATGCTCTTTTTAATGCTATTTACAGGCATTTGCCAGGGTTTTTGAGGCCAAAATGATAGAATAAAGATGATGAAATGTGGATTCATCTTCCACGCAGACTGCGAAGGGGCTATGGGAAGACTTGGATCGGAAGTATAATACCGAAGACCTTGGTATTGAGAAATACTCCGTGGCCAAGTTTTTGAAGTTTTCCATGGTCGAAGGGAAGTCAGTTTCTGAACAGGCACACGAGTTTTTACTCCTACTCCATGGTTTAGAGGATGCCGAAATGAAACTTCCAGAGAAGTTTCAGGTCATGTGCATCATAGAAAAATTCCCCAAGTCATGGGAAGACTTCGATATGACCCTGAAACACAGAAAGGGGAAGATTTCTATGGATGACTTGATGGTGGCAATTGCCATAGATGAGGAACACAAGAAACACAAACTTGTGCTTCCTGTCGATATCTAGGCTAAGGTCAATTTCATGACCTCGAAGGGCAATGATAAGAAGGGAAAGGGTCCTAATAACAATAAAATGAAATCAAAGGGAAAGATCCAGAAAAAAGCAATGAATAAACCCTGCTGGCACTGTAATCAGGTTGACCATTGGAAGAAGGACTGTCCGTCCTTGAAGGCTCAACCTAAAGCTGCAGACGGAAGTCCACAAGTGAATATGATCACTATGGGACTCTGGGCTAGCGAGGGGTATGTCTCTGTAAAACCTGAACTATACCATATCCATGATCCCAATGAGTGGCTCGTGGATACGGGAGCCAATGTAAATATTTGTTCTAACAGAACTTTATTTTCTTCTTATCAGACCTGCAGTGGTGGGACTGTGAAGATGGGGACCGATTCTGTAGCCAAGGTGCTACGGTCAGGACAAGTCAACTTGAGGTTCTCCTCTGGACGTGTCTGGACGTTGCACAGGGTGCTGCATGTTCATGACATCAAGAAGAATGTTTTATCTGGCTCTATCTTAGTTAGAAATAGTTTTGAATTAAACTTTAAATGTAATAAAGTTGTCATTCTGAGACATGGTACTTTTTATGGAAAAGGCTATTTGGCAGACTTTGATTTGTTATTTAGAATTAGATGTGATTCAGTAAACATTAATGAAATGAATGTTTTGAATTCTGAATGTTCTAGTCCTGTGTCTCATGTTGTGAATAATCTAGAAACTTGTGATCTGTGGCATGGTAGATTGGGACATGTAAACTTAAATTCAATTAAAAGAATGATGAATTTAGAGTTGATCCCTAAACACACTATTGATAAAACTCAAAAATGTGAAATCTGTGTACAAGCTAAGTCACCTAGGAAGTCTTTTCAGTCTGTCTCTAGAGATAGTGAGATCTTAGATCTAGTGCACACGGACATCGGTAAGTTTAATGGTGTGTTGACCCGAGACAAGAAGAAATACTTTATCACCTTTCCTCCGCCTCATCCTCATCCTCCAACCACCCCTCCCGTTCCAGCCCCTCCTCCTACCACCCCTCCCCTTCCAGCCCTTCCTCCTCCCCCTCTGCTCCATCATCCTCCTCCACCGCCTTCCCCTTCACCTCTAGCCTCTCCTCCCCCTCCGCCCCATACTCCTCCTCCCCAAACATCCCCTCCTCCTCGCCCCCATCCAATCCTTCCTCCTCCTCCGCTCCATCCTCCTCCTCCACCGACTTCCCCTCTGCCTCTAGCCCCTCCTCCTCCTCCTCCTCCCCCTCCACCCTATACTCCTCAACAGACATCCCCTTTGCCATCAACCCCTCCTTTTTCAACCACCCTCCCCTTCTAGACCCTCCTCTACCCCACCCTTCTCCTCCTCGAAGATCCAACTATTGTCAAACACGAAGAACGTTGTTCATCATCATTAATCTATTCGCGCGAATAATACGTAACATTCTTGAGCTACAAACCTATTCGCAAGAAATGCAGCATGCTCTCTTCGATACCACCATGAGGCCTGAAAGAACTGCTTGAGCACAAGCCACCATTTCTTAGAGAAGACCTTCGCCACTGGCACTAAAAAATTAAGGGAAAACAACCTCCATCTGCACATCCAGGTGAGGTCGTGCTGGGGAGGAGGGTTTTTTTCCTATTATGCCCCTCTTAACTACACCATGGTTTGAATAAATCATGATTTAGTTCAATTAACTGACAACCAGACTAGCGGAAGGGCACAAGTGATCATTGTGGAAGAGGTCGGGGGCAGAACTGATATTTCCAAAAAGGAAGATGCATAACTGATATTGCAATATCTCATAGGAGCATGATCGATAAAAATCAAAATTATAAAATACTCAGCATCCAATCATTTTTTCAAACGTCAATACAATCACATCACAACAAACCCTACCAACAACAAACCTTTCATCCAAACACCAAAACACACAAAAGGATCATCCACAAAATAACACTTTTTTGGGGAGTATAAGATAAAGAGGATAACCCTCCATCCAGACGCCTCCCTAGATTTTCAGAGCAAAGACAAATAAAGCACTTAGAAACTCTTTCTGCGGCCACATTCTGGAGCTTAAGAATTCGATGGACTTTTGCAATGTCTAAACTTAGGTGTCTTCAGAGGAAGCAAAGAGGAGAAATAGTAGTGCTTTATTCCTGTCTTCAACATCAGGAACAATGTTGCTACGAATTACGAGAAGGAAGGTGCCGACACTGTGATGGTGTTTCTGGAGGAGCATACCCTCTGGAGATAGAGGTCACAACAAATCTGCCTCTCTGGACTAATACAAAGCATCAGACAAGTCTATAATAGCTGACACTACTTGGAACAACACTGCTGGTCTTGATAACTGAGCTCTCATTACTTGATCCTTTATGTTACAAGAGCAAGAAAATAGCTTACAGTCTGCTTCGACTTTTCTTAGTCAAGCTTCCCATGGCTTTCGCCTTCTCCCTCAGAACAAATTTCTGTACCTTCCCAGTTGAAGTCTTTGGGAGATCATCAAACACAACAGTCTGAGGAGCCATGTAATGTGGCAAACGAGAACGGCAATATTGGATGATTTTCTCAGCACTAGCATGGGAGCCTTCCTTCAGCTTAACAAAAGCACATGGTGTCTCCCCCCAGTAATCATCTGGTCTTCCAATAACAGCTGCCTCAAGCACTGCTGGATGGCTGAATAGAACTGCCTCAACCTCCACTGTGCTTATATTTTCTCCACCAGAAATTATGATGTCCTTGGACCTGTCTTTGATCTTTATGTAACCATCCTGTTGCCTCACTGCTAA
This sequence comes from Ottelia alismoides, assembly GCA_037367405.1. NCBI lineage: Eukaryota > Viridiplantae > Streptophyta > Magnoliopsida > Alismatales > Hydrocharitaceae > Ottelia > Ottelia alismoides. Next base: position 54,014 of record JAZKJV010008075.1, on the reverse strand, counting down.
ATCCCCAGTTCTAAACCAGCCATTAGCTAACACTTCTTTTGTTGCTTTCGCATCCTTGTAGTATCCATTCATCACAGTGTTACCTCTAAACATGATTTCACCCATTGTCTTACCATCAGCAGGAACACTCTCCATAGTCACAGGATTTTTTATGTCAACTTCTTCCATCCCAATGTGTTGGAGTCCCTGCCTGGACTTAAGCTCGGCTCTCTCAAGTGCTGGTAACGAGTCCCATTCAGGCCTCCACGTGCATACTGTGCCTGGTCCATATGTTTCTGTGAGCCCATATGCATGGATCACTTGGAAACCCAACTCTTCCATTTTAAACAAAACCTGAGGCGGGGGAGGCGCTGCACCAGTCATGATTGTCACCCTCCTAGGAAGGTATTTCTGTTCTGAAATCAGAGCATTGACAATCATATTAAGGACAGTCGGAGCACCACCCATGTGTGTCACCTTGTGAGCAATGATCTTGTCGAACATAATTCTTGCTGTGACATTTCTTATGCAAATGTTTGTACCACCCTGAGCTGCAATGCCCCAAGGGAGACACCAACCATTGCAATGAAACATTGGCACTGTCCATAAATACACTGGCATTGCGGTCATGTCATTCAAAAGAACGGTCATGATAGCATTTAAATAGGCACCTCGGTGACTGTAAACGACACCTTTGGGGCTTGCTGTTGTGCCAGAAGTATAATTTAATGAGATCGGGTCACACTCATCAACAGGCCATCTTATTTCAAATGAAGACTTCCCCATATTGAGGAGACTCTCATATTCAATGGATGCAAGACTAACATGATTTGGAATCACTGGCAGCATATCACCAGATTCTGCAATGTTGACCAAAAGCGGGGGCTTGATCTTTTGCTGGGATAGTAGATGATGGGCTTCTTCAGCAACTTGTAGGAATTGATAGTCCACAAAGATGATTTTAGCTTCTGCATGCCGAAGTAGAACCGAAACCATTTTTGGATCATGGCGAGTGTTAAGGGTACAGAGAATCGCACCAGCCATTGGCACACCAAAGTGCAGTTCATATATTGCTGGGACATTTGGGGCTAATACAGCAACCTTACAATAAACATAATTTGCCATTAGCAACATGTCAAAAGTATGTAATAGAAAAGAGGGGAAGGAAAAAAAATGAACTTTTAGAAATTCTACACACGAATAGTAGGGCTGTTGTGATCCATAATACACATCATCCATTTGTACAATCCGGGTCGTGTATCCAGTTAGTTTGATCCATTCACTCATGTTTCATGACCAGTTGAGGAAAGTGGATACCCAAATGAACTGATACTAACCCCTCTCAGATAATAACAAGCAGTGCTTTAATTGCCCGATTCCAATCTCACAGCAATCTCTTGTGAGGTATACATATTCAATAGATAGCCCATAAGAGAATGTGCAGGAGAGATACTGTTTCCGAGAGCAAACTGGAAAAATTGACGCCAGTCTAACTAGAAAAAGATAAAATGTACTAAGCCTTCTCCCACTAGAAGTAGGGTCGACTACATGGATTTTTGCACAAATCCATGTTGAAAGATTCGACTATTTTTTACGTTGGCCGTCGACTAGCTAACGCAACCCCTGCAAGAGTGGGATTTGAACCCTTATCTTTTGTGTGGTAGACATATTGTACTACCACTAGACCATCTAACTAGAAAAAGATAACATGAAAAATAAATTAAGAAAGAAACTGAACCCAATTGAGCTCGGAATCTATTTAACTGAGAGTTATCCTTGCATAACGAGAATAAATGATCAATCAACACCACAACTGCCCTGTATAGATCGATAACAGGCATTTTTCCGATTGGAGCTTCAGCATTTAAACCATGGAGAACATATAATTTAATTAGTAATCGAATGACTTAGTTGGTAATCAATGTTGATTTTAAGTAGGAAATTTGAATATATAGGACATGTACTACAAGGAGAATTTAGTTATCTTTACTTATTATCTAAACAGTTTATGTTTTGAAAAAAAGGAATCGATATTATTAATAAAACAGAGCACCTATCAACAACAACAACAACAAAGCCTTTTCCCACAATTAAGTAGGGTCGGCTACATGGATTCTTCGCATATTCTTCGCCTCCATTCATATTTTGAGCCAATCCCGGGCTTATATCCACAAAACTAAGATCCCTTCGTATGGTCTCTTTCCAACACTTCTTGGGCCGTCATCGCCCTCTCTTAGCCGGCTCAACATCCCAACACTCGCTCTCCTAACTGGTGCATCAGCTGATCTTCTTTGCAAATGTCCAAACCATCTTAAGCGGTTTTCTCGCATCTTATCCTCGATCGGAGCTACACCAACTTTCTTTCTGATTGCATCATTCCGAATCCGATCTTTAAGTGTGTGTCCACACATCCACCTTAACATTTTCATTTCTGCTACATTCATTCTCTGCACATGTCTATGGTTCACAGGCCAACATTCAGATCCATAAAGCATAGCAGGTCTCACGGCTGCTTTGTAAAACTTTCCTTTAATATTTAAAGGAATTTTCTTATCACAGAGAACAACATAGGCTCCTCTCCACTTTAGCTAGCCTGCATTTATTCTATTAGTAACATCTCCATCAATTTCCCCATCATGTTGCAGAATAGATCCCATATATCTAAAGGAATCTCTCTTCTGAATGTTATCGTCACCAATCTTCACCTCGATTCCTTCACCATTGCGTCCATCAAAGGTGCACTCCATATATTCCGTCTTAACCCTATTTGTACGAAATCCTTTAGTCTCTAACTCATGTCTCCAGACCTCAAGCTTCTCATTTACTCCATCTCTAGTCTCGTCAATTAACACAATATCATCAACAAATAACATACATTAAGGTAACTCATCCTGAATGTGACTGGTCAACTCGTCCATAATCAAAGTAAAAAAAAACAGAGAACCTATGATAAAAGAAAATATTAAAAGATGATCAAGCTATAATATAATTCTCAATATTCCCCTTCAAACTGGATCATATAGATCCATTATGCTCAGCTTAGAACAGCATCTCTAAAATTTGCTCTAGATAATGACTTGGTGAAGATGTGGTTGCCTGATCAGTAGAGAAGACATGAGAAGTGGTCATATACTCTTTCTATATTATGTCCACATGTTCGATTTTCTTATGACGAGTAGGATTATTGACGATGAACAATGTCGCGAGATTATTGCTTGTCATCTGCATTAAAATAGGCACCTCGACAAGAAGATTTATCATAACATATCTGTCCCACATAACCTAAGCAGTGGCATGAGTCATAGCTCTATATCCTGACTCAACTTTAGATCCAGCAACTACATGTTTTTTTGCTTCTCCATATAATCAGGTAACCATTAATAAACACACATTTCAGTAGTGAATTTTCTTCCCTTAGGACAACCACCACAATCAACGCCAATATAGAGATGGTGACAATATAGAGTGGTTTCTGTTGAGGAAGAGAAATCCCTTTTCCGGTAAAGCCTTGAGGCATCAAAGTATCATCTCAGTTGCATCGTGCCTTAGGGATAAGCATTGGATTGGTTGGCCTAACCAAGCCCATCAGCCCAACCAAATTTCTAGTGGATCAGGCTTAGTCCACAAATTTGTCCCATTAAATAAATATGCCGGGCCTGAGCCGACCACGTCCCGAAAACATGATCCCATCAACCCATCCCAAATAAGGGCCCAATCGAGGAGCCATATGGCAACCCGTGATCCTATATAATTTCTTTATATCCATAGATATTCTAATTAATAGATGTTACCTACATACAAATCCACTCTTGCCTCTTACAAAACCTCTATGGTCAATCATATCTTTCTCTGTGTTCTTTATCACAGTATCTTTCTCCTTACCATGACGATTGCACTCCTTGATCCACATATTTGTATCTTGCACAATCAACCCTCTTCTATCGATGAATTATCAGTCTCAAATTTACATTTCATGCACCCACCATCCTTGTGATAATTTCTCAATGCATTAATTGAGGAGAGCCTCTAAGTAACTACTCTTGTTTCTTCTCCATATTATCATCTTAAAAAAATTAAATGGTTTGGCTCAACCCAAATCCCAACCCATGTTAATTGGCCTGGGTTGTGTTGTGGCCCTATTATACCTTATTCAGTTTGCCCATAATCTGGGTAATTCATCTCATTACAGAAGTAATGTCAGGATGAGTAAACATAGCATAGAGTAGATTTCGAACCAATCCATTGCATTCCTTGGCATGAAAGTCCTCAATATCACCATCATAGAGGTGAACATTAAAATCCCTAAGAATATGGCAGGACGAGATTCCGACACTGAAGAAGATTTGTAACAACTATTACGGAATTTCACTTCAACTGTTTTGGTAATGAGACAATTATCAATAGGAACTTCACCAAATCATCTTTATAGTTTGCAGGACCAAATCAAGTAAAATAACTTCGGCAAGAAAGCCTCAAGAAGATTACAGTTTTTCTTATTTACAGTATTTTGTAAAGTCTAACAGATATATACGATTGCAAACTGGGAAAATCAAGATTTGTCCTTCAACTGAATTACATATTAACCATAGCCGATCAATCACTTTTTTGTTGCGATTGATCACCTATCGTTTTCTGATTGATCAGTCACCATAATTGTTATAATTGACTACTTAATCCTCATTTTTATCAAATTGATTGATCATTTGAAGCTACTCTGATCAATCAATATCACGTATTACATATATTATGATCAATCACTCGTAATCTTCGATCAATTATAAGGACCGTTGTATTAATCAATCAACCGTAGCTATTATTTCTATTCGTGACTTTTGATTGATTGATCATTAATCTTGATCGGTCAATCACTTCTTCGTAATAATCAATTAACCATACACTTCTTCGTAATAATCAATTAACCATACACTTCTTCGTAATAATCAATTAACCATACGTGATTGACTGATCAATGGATATTATTGAATATTTTAAATGTTGATTGTTGAAATATTTATTTTTTGTTTTTTTATGTATTCTCTACTTTCCCATCCTTTTTATGTAATTTGTCCAATGGCTCTCTCCGCTATATAAGAGAACCTTAGGATCTCATGAATAAGTAATCGTTTTCACCCAACATGGTATCAGAGAGATGGTCCTAGATCGAACTTCTAGTATCCCACCTGTGCCCTAGCCCCCACCCACCGGCCTCCGCACCGACACATGTCTCCGCTCATGCCACCAGGTCCGGTCAGCAGGACTGTCCAGCACCTAGGAGCAACGCCACTCTGCCACAACAATGCTACAATGGCCCTAGCATCGCCGCAACAACACCATAATGGCCCCAGGCCCCAGCGCTGCTTTGTAAAATTTTCCTTTATTTTTTAAAGGAATTTTCTTATCACAGAGAACAACAGAGGCTCCTCTCCACTTCAACCAGCCTGCATTTATTCTATTAGTAACATCTCCATCAATTTCCCCATCACGTTGCAAAATAGATCCTATATATCTAAAAGAATCTCTCTTCTGAATGTTATCGTCACCAATCTTCACCTCGATTCATTCACCATTGCTTCCATCAAAGGTGCACGACATATATTCCGTCTTAGCCCTACTTATACGAAATCCTTTAGTCTCCAACTCATGTCTCCATACCTCAATCTTCTCATTTACTCCATCTCTAGTCTCGTCAATCAACACAATATCATCAACAAATAACATACACCAAGGTAATTCATCCTGAATGTAACTTATCAACTCGTCCATAATCAAAGTAAAAAGAAATGGACTCAAAGCTGAACCTTGATGTAAACCAATGTTGATGTCAAAATAACCAGTCTTCCCAGACAGGGTCCTTATACAAGATAAAGCCCCATCATACATGTCATTTATGAGGCTAATGTATAAGACAACAAGTTGTCTCTTCTCCAAAACTCTCCACATTATCTCTCGTAGGATAGAATCATAAGCCTTCTCCAATTCAATAAAGATCATATGAAGGTTCTTCCTTTTAGCTCTATAAATCTCCATTGTTCTCCTCAGCAAATGGATGGCTTCTATAGTTGAGTGACCTGGCATGAATCCGAATTGGTTTTCTTTTACGTTGGAAACTTACCTCAACCTTCTTTCGATCACACGTTCCCAAATTTTCAACTTGATACCTCTGTAATTTGAACAATTTTGAATGTCTCCTTTATTCTTATAAAGAGGCACCATGATACTCCTCCAATCTTCAGGCATTTTCTTGCTTCGCCAAATAACATTGAATAAATCCGTAACCCAAGTCAAACTACGATCACCTAAAACTCTCCATACTTCTACAGGGATGTCATCCGGTCCTACACCTTTCCCAAGTCTCATAACCTTCAAAGCCTCCTCTACTTCCTTTCTTCGTATCCGTTTATAGCTTGCACGATTCAAGTAACTTTCACTACTAGTTAGGTCACCCAAAGGTGTGAAATTCTAGAGCCTAATAGGTGTATCCATCTATGTTTGTGGTTCTTATATGGTATGAAATTCTAGAACCTAATAGGTGATAAATATATAATAGTACCTAACAGGTTACAAATGAAATAGAGAGCAAAGAAATAAACTAAACAATGAAAAACTAACATCATGGCTATATTAGCCAAGAACATCAACATAGTATTTAAAGATTGTTATAGGAAATATTTAAAGATTGTTATAGGAAATATTGCATGTCATTTCTTTCATTTATTGTTTCTTTTTCTCCCCTTTTTATTATTTGCCCTACAGGGTTTCTCCTCCATATAAAGGAGCCCTATGACCTATAAATAAACACCTCGTCCATTTCTTTCTACATGGAATCAGAGAGCTGCCTTTTTACATTTGTCGAAGCTCATGCATCACCACTACTGCCCGAATATCTCGGCATGTAGCCCCCTAGGTATCGTTGGCTATCCTATGTGGTCCCTTAGGCGGCCATCACCGCCCAGTGGCTATCGTCGTAGCCTGGCTGCCGTCGAGTATCTCGACGCTGTGACCTGCCAGCCAAGGCCACCCGCATGGCCCCAACACAACCCATTACTAATGTCCTTGACCACAAGTGGCAGTTCATGTTGACAAAGGTCATGGGAAAGGTTGTGCTTTTGTCGTTGATGGCAGCCAAGACTACCTACATTGTGGTCCCAACAGTCGCTGTTCGTCGTTTACACATTGATTTTGTGGCAATTCATGTTGACAAAGGTCATGGGAAAGGTTGTGCTTTAAGTCTGCACACAGAACTTCTTCCTACATGATTATATAGACAAGGACAGATCTTTCAATCCCTCGGTTGTGCCCTTCTTTGTCTCCTTTCGACATGGCAGAAGATAAGGTTTATTTTTCTCCATCTTTTGAGGCATTCAAAGGGTCATGTCCCATCATCAAGATGGATAGGAGCAACTATGAACTATGGGCGATGCGGTTCATGAGCATCATGGAGAGTAACAACAAAGAGTACATCATGTGACGAAACCCAAACCGTCTGACAAGACTGGAGCCAACACTTCATGGAAGCGAGATAATGCATGAGCACATGTTTGGCTTTCTAACATCCTCACAATAGAGATAGCCAATAATATTAAACATCAACCCTACAATAAAGGTCATGTGGGATATTCTTGCCTTTAAATAGTCCCATGAGAAGAACAAGATGAAGGTTCTTCATCTTCAGTATGAAATCATCTCTACAAAGCAGGAAGGTCATCCTCTTCACACATTCTATTCCAGTCTGAGAGGCATGTTTGAGAAGCTTCATCCCCCTGGTGCTAGTAATGATCATTAGATAGATTACATGAACCATAGTGGTAGATGTTTTTCTTGCAGCTCTTTATCCTCAGTGTAATGTTGTCTGCATCTAGCTTCTTTCTGGTGCTTCTTTCATCGAAGATGCATATAACCATTCGAGCAGAATCACTATGCCTCCCAGTTCTATTACTCGGACCTCCTCTGCTATGGCAACATCATGCGATCGTGGTGTTCAACTAGTTTATAGGAAGTAGTGTCTGCGACAAAGGAAACGACAATCATCGCAATCAGTGCACATACAACAACCATATAGGCACTCCGAGGATACATGCTATTAGAAGCATGGTCATGCTGCATTTGCTTGTGCTGCTAAAAAGTTTGAGATTACTGGTACTTCTACTGATCAAAATCTTGATGATCTTGTCACCCGTCTGAGGGAGATCATGAGCCCTTCAACATGCATTATTAACGCTCATTTGGCCTCGTTTGACACTCTTGCCTTCACGAGCCCCTCTTATACTGATTATATCCTTACCACATATCACCATGTCCATATTACAAAATGAATCATGGACTGCATAGCATCTCATCGTCTTTGCAACAACATAACATTTTACATCTCACAGCAACATTCCTCCAGTTAGTATGTAGTTATTGCTGATAGGAGACGCTCTCTTATCATTGGACATGGAGAGATTCGGTTGACGCCTTCAATGTGTTTGCAGAATGTTCTACATGTACCAAAATTTTTTATGAATTCATTGTCCATCAATTCGATTGCTAACGAGCTAAACTGTTGTGGCATTTTGACTTTTCTTCTCTTGTACTTCAGGATTTACTTACAGGCAAGGTGATTGGATGTGGTCACGAGTAAGGAGGTCTATACAGACTGGTCTAGTCACCTTATGTTGGCAGATCTTCTATAATGGCCTCAAATTTCAGCGAAATTCAGTCGAATTTCTTTCGAATATCGATATCCAGTCGAAATTGAAATTTGACTGAAATGACCGAAATATGGGGGTCCTAGTACAAAAAATGACTGAAATGGCCGAAATTTCGGTCGAAATTCCACTGAAATTCTGTTTTGGTCGATACCGAAATGTTAACCGAAACCGACATTTAGGAGATCCCAACAGAATGGTGTTGTCGAATGCAAACATTGTTATTTACTAGATGAGACTCTAACCCTTTTGATTCAGAGTTGCGCTCCTCACTCTCACTGGGATGATATGATCCTCACAGCTTGCTACTTGGTGAATCGTATGGCATCTTCTATTTTAGGACAAAAGGTTTAGAGACGCTGACGAACGAATAGTATCTATAGCATTATGTTCAACTCATAGAGTCACGGAACACAACGACAGACCGCGGAACTAGAAATATCACTCCATCTAGGACTAACCGGACCAAGAAAGCTACGCCAAACTCTTAGGTATGCTAATTTCTCTGATCATAACACATGCAAACAAACATTAGAAATATCACCTATTTATTATTGTCATCTCATAGGACAACTTCAATAGGTGGAACATTTATATTAATCTTTCATTATTTGCGATATATATCCTCTCACCGGGCTAACTCCAACAGGTAAGAAAGCAACCACTCATGTGAAAATCATCGCTGAACCACCCAAATCCGCTACCCATCGGTGAAGGCCCACAATGGCGTAGGGCACGAGTCAAGTACAAGATCACACACTGATCGTTTTAGTCATTAAATCCCAATTAGTAGAGAGAACCTACGATTAGATATCGGAATCAGTTCCTTCTTGTAATCATTTCAATCTACCTCAAATCACCATATATTTTATATCCTTACAATTGCCGTATAATTTTCCATATGATCCAAACTTAGCTCTTTAAGTCAACTCATCATTTATTAAGACTCTTGACAACCGAGTAAGTTGATCCTCTAGGATGCAGACATTAACCTCTCATGGTGTGTCCATTTATTTATCGAACTTTAACATCATGGATAGTCTATGGTCTTGAACTGTGTTCAGATCTCACGCTATGACACCAAGGAACTTGGTACCTTAGGGTTGGGGTGCCTCTGTAGGCATGCATTAAGGTACGTGCATCCTAACTAAGTTCCTAACACTCCATGTATTCCATTAGTTATTTTTATTATTGTGGTAAGTCTGCAGTATTAAAACATGCCAGGTCTCATGCTATGACTCTAAAGTACTTTGTACTTTAGGGTTGGAGTGCCTCCGTAAGCATGCATTTGAAGTACGTGCATCCTAGCTAATTTTCCGACACTCCCACAATCGTTATTGTATTTATCCATAAACATCTTAATGCTTATACTTCCAGGATCCTCAAGCCCTTAATGTGCATATTCCACTCAAAAATTCATAGATCACATTTAGGTTTGTTCCACTCTTTGGAAACCTGATGCCTGTTAGATCATCTCTCTCAAGTAGGTTATACACCTATTTGCTTAGATAACTATTAACCATCAACCATGATTATTAGGCTAACTCATGTAGAAATCATAGTGTACATCATTAGAGTAACATATCTACCTGCTATTCTGCTAATGTATTTCCCAACTATTCAATTATACTTCGTGAAAGTCATCTTGACTTAATTTGATCACTCGCGGGAATAATATTTCACTAATCTTATATAGTTATGATAATGACCGATCTGAGATGAGGTTTACACTAACTACCCATTCAACATGGGAAGACCACATTTGTGGAAACACAGAAACATTGTTGAAACCACATTCATGACACAAGCATCGAGATATAATGCTGATTCATGTGTAGTCGCAGATCTGAATATCGATAGGTCATGAGGATGTTTATTCCACTCATAACACTTGCATCATTCCCTGCAGAATGTTTCCTTATTTAATTCCATATGGGATCCAATTTTATCATATGATTGCTTAATAACAGATTTTTATCTAATAATGATGTCTCATGATGTCCTACACGCATATATCATAGTTCCATTTCATTTTCCACATCTAAAACATATTTGGATACGACAATCAAAGTGGCATTATCAATCAATTCAGTATGGATATAATTGATTGATTAATCAAAGTGGTCTGATCAATCAATCCAATCTGGGTCCAATTGATTGATCAAAGTGATCTGATCTATCACTCCGATCTAGGTCCAATTGACCGATCAATCCGATCCGGGTCCAATTGATCGGTCAATCAAAATGGTATGAATGATTAATCTGGTGACAATGAGTTGAGCTTGAAATTTCAGGTTCAAATTTCTGTCCTGGATCCAAAAACAAATAACGTGGATTATCATCATTCTATCATGATCAATGTGACATAAAGATCATATTTTTCCACCCAACAGATCTCCCGAAAAATACAAAAAACCGTGAAGATACAATTTGGTAAAATGACTTGCATGCGATGAAAAAAATAGATCTGACCTCAAAAAGATGCACAAGTGATGTACAAGGAATGTGGCATTCAACAACAAGGCAGAAAACTAAATCCGTACCTTCCGGTTGCTCCAACGGATTCCTACTTACGCTCGGAAACTGTGTTTTCAGAACGCTTCACCCAAAACGTGCATGTCCACGGCGACGACCTTGTCGCCCTCTTCGCGTCGATGCCTTCAGATCATCAAACAGACGTCGAAAATTTCTCTAGTGATGCAGCTCCAATGAGGATTCCGACGTTCGCTCCAGCGAATCGTGGAGATCCGAAGACCATCTCGAATTGGTTCTGACCAGCCCCCTATATATAGGCTTGAGTTTGGTTAATCAGATCCGGTTCGGGTCCGTATCCAGTTACCGACACTTGAACGTCAAATTTGTGTATCTCTCTCATATGATATCCGATTTTGATGTTATTGGACTCGTTGGAAAGGTCTCGATGAGCACTACAAGATAGAGGCTCATCACCAGATCTGGATCATGGATCAGGTTAGAAATTTAGTTTTAATGAAATTAAAACTTATGAGTCTTACACTAGTCTTTCCCAGTAATGCTCAGGTTTAGGCCCGATATATTAGAAACGTATCAAAGTAGATTCCCTCTAATAGTGGAAAAGGCTATCCGAGAGATGGCATCACCCCTACGAAGAGATAGGAGGAAAAATCTATCTGGAGCTTGCAACAACTACTATTACTGGGAATAATTGATAGGCCATATTGCAACGAGAACATTGCAAATATATGTGGGAAAGATTATAACACCTCAAACATAGCCCCTCATCTAATATTCATAAAGTATAAGAGTGGGTTATGAGAATGAGAAATCACTACTTGACAACTCGGGCTTAAACATATGTCAATAGGTCAAATTAAGCGTGAATCCAACAAGTTGTCAGGAGTCAGTCTTGTAAAACAATAGCTCAGGTCTAAGCCCAGATGTTACATAAAGGAATTTTGATGGTGTGTCTACCAGTGTTAGGCAACATCGACCATGAAGGAGCACACCGCTAGTAGATGCACGAGGGCAATACTAGTCACTAAAAAGAGTAGTGGCGGTGGTCGTTAAAGAGGGAAGAGGCTAGTGAGAAGAGGGTGTCGTTTAGAGGAGACCAAGATTTTTTGGATGAACAAAAGACAGGGGACAAGTAATTATGTAATCTTAGTCTAAAATCGCCATATCAAGTAGAATACATTATTCATATTTATTTGATAACAAAATTATAGTAGTTTTTCATTGAAGAAGAATTACATTGTAGTCTAAGAAAAATACGAATAATTTTTTTTAAAAGTAAAATAAGAACAACATGAGGGTATAAGAATAAAAAAACAAATAATAAAGGAGACCACAAGTCGGGTCCCAAAAGTAAAGTTTAGTTCTTTAAAACATTAAGGACCATAAGTGAGGTTGCCATGCAAGATCCATAAATTTCAAGGAAGATGGCAATCAGCCAAAGCATAGTTCTAACTCGGAGTATTCCTCCTTTGGCATCTCATGAAAAAAAGTAAAAATTAACATAGCCAGCTAAAGGCTGGAAAAAGGACAATAGTATTTCAAAATTAAATATAGCCAATGATTTCTATGTTAACATAAAGGAGTAAGAATAGGCAGTCATCCAGTTGTAAAGGTGTAGGAAATGGAAGGCCTGATCTGGTAAGGTCTAGAAAAAGGGCCTTTTTCTACATGGTGATGAAAGAACGATGAATATATTATCAATAAGGAAAAAGGGACAAGAAGGGGAAAACAAAGGGAAACAATGGTGAAATTTTTCCAAAAGATAAATCCACCTCAAATTTTTACAAAATATATTAAGAAATTAATTACAACTTGTTTTGAAGTAGAATAAAATGATAGAGAATCTTTTCAAGCAAATAAAAAAAGGAAAAAATATACAGTAGGCTGCATTCCAGCAGTGTTTTCAACAAAGGTTCGCAACATCAGGGATCGGATTGTGTCGCCAGACTATCAACATGCAGCAAATCTGGAACTCCATGTTTGGAATCTCCCATGTCTGACTAGCCAAGCTGATTTTGGTCAAAGAAGAAAGATTTTTCGGTGCTCAACTTCTTTTCTTGAACCCAAAGAAGTACAGATAAGGCATTTGATATTTCATATCGCATCAGAAGTCGTCATGGGACGTTTTTCCCCAAATGCAAATACGGAGCAAAGGCACTTCAGATGCGCAGTGGTCAAAACAGTAGTTAGATCCGCAAGACAGCAGCAAATCGTTCGTAGAAGATATGTGAGGAGATGGGTAAATAAAGAAGAAAAATATACTATATATATATATATATATTTGAAAGTTATTAAGACTAGGTAGAATCATTTGATATAAATGGAATATTGAATAATCAAATTGTTATTAATTTGGTATCGATCTGGATTCTCACTCAAACAGTTCCAATATAAATAAAGAAACAATTACAGAACAAAATTAAAAAAAAGGCTCACGCACGACGTCGCCGCGGGAGACACCGAGCTGCGACAGCGCCGAGGCGAGGCGCAGGCAGCGGTTACGCGTCTCTCGCCAGGAATAGCTCCTAGAGCCGTAGACAAGGGACGTCTGGTCGGGATACACGAGGGCCGCTCTCTGTAGGAAGCTGATGGGCGTTAGAGGCACGTAGTTGGCCGCACACTTCATCGTCCCTTCCATGTCTCCTCTCTCTCTCGCTCTCTCTCCCTCTGTCTCTCTCTCTCTCTCTGTCTGTCATCCAGAGAAACAAGCAGAGCGTAGACCGTAGTGATCTGTAATAAGAGCTCAAAGGGGTGAATGACGTTGTCGAGGGAAACGTAGGTGAGTACGTCACTCCGGCCTTGTACATTTCGGCTGTTTTCTCCACCGTATTTGAGCATTCCCTCAATTATGGTAGGAGGAATCTTATTTTGAAATTTGGGTTTTTATCACTTGTGCCCCTATGACCCTATGAGATGTTATAATATCAGTTATACTCTTATCTTTTTGTTAATATCACTTGTGCCCCTCTAAAGTTTCGTCGTTAGCAATTGTGCCCCTCCTTAACATCGTCGTTATTGGGAATGGTCTAACAGTGGTTAGACATGACTCACGTGCAATAACTCCTTTGATTCCCAAGGTAAAATTGTAGGCGGGAGAAATTAAGGTACCCACGTGTCCTAACCCCGTGCAAGTAGTGAAGAAGAGGACTCAGAAGTATCGTTTCCCCCCCCCCCCCCCCAAATCAGCATGCCATCGTCTCCCTCCCAAAGAAGCTCAACAATCTCCAACTTTTGTCCCCAGTTTTCTTCCGCATCAGGCTGAGGAGCTTTGCAAGCTGATCGAATCCTCATGGGTGGGGATTTTCATATTGACGGTTGTAATTGAGCGGGGAGCTTCTCCATTGCCTTCTCCAGGTTAGTTAGGGTTTGGGGATTTTCGTATTGACGACGTTAATCGAGTGGGGGAGCTTCTCCATTGCAATCTTACTAAATCTTATAAGAGTTTGGGGTTTACCTGTATTGATCGATTTTAGGGTTTTTTGATTCGATGATTTTTGGGTTTTGATCATACTTTTTTGGGTTCGATTGGGAGCAATTCTTCTCGAAATCAAGTTTTACGCATATAGAAGGAGCACCATATATTTTGTTGATCTTGAATGTAGGATGGGTTGGTACAATGGAGAGCAAGGTGTGTTGACGGTCCGTGTGAGACACAGCGGGCGGTTTAAGGACACCAAGGGATGTCGGGGTGAAAAATATGTGGACTTTGTGGAGGAGGTGGTTGGAATCGACCCCGATTTCACTTGTTGGTTTGACCTGATCGACACTATGTCGAAGATTGTTCCTTGGAACAGTTCTTCTATCCTATCAATGCGATACAAAGACCTAAAGTCGAGAGCAAGCCGTTTCGTTGATCTCTCAAATGAAGCAGACATGATGTGTATGTTCAATGGCCACATGGATGGAACTGATGTGGAACTCATTGTCGGGTTCATCGACATCGGTGCTCTCTCGTCTTTTGAAGCCGAGAAGGCAGAGAAAGCGACGAAGAGCAAATTAGACTTCCAAGGACATGTACAATCATCCAATACGACATCAGAACAGGTGGGGATGTCTGATCTCCCCGATGACTTCTTTGATGCTCTATGGGGAGGAGGTTATATGGACGGGGCAGTGGGTGATATGGGAGGAGAAGGGGGTGATATTGGGAGGAAGGCAATTTGGCACATGAAGAGGTGGGTGCACAAAGCACTGGGGTGAATACTATGGAAGATTTGGGACAAGAAGAAGTTGATGGTGGAACACATGCCGATGCAGAAACACCAAAGACACTTAGAATGCTCCGCAAAGCAGTGATTACAAGGACGCCAAGGTCTGGAAGACAGAAGGCACAAAGAGAAGAAACAACAAAGAAAGATGTTGCCTGGTATTGGGAAGTCAGCACAATCTGGTACAAAGAAGCCAGGATAGAGTAGTTCATCCATAGCACACGAAAGAGAGAAGACACCAAGGTCTGAAAGACAACAGGCCCCTCAAGCTGCTGCACGTGAAAGAAGAAAATCCACTAGAGCAGGTTCAAAAAAGAGAAGGCGCTCATTGGAAGAGGAGTTTCATGCATACCCTGGAATTGAAGATGTTTTCAGTGTTGACGACAATTCAGATGACGAATGGATCGCCAATTCAACCGAAGATACATCTGAAAGTACTTATGCGAGTTTTGCTAGTGATGATGCCTTCGACTTAGAGATCGAAGACATACATGACTATGAGGGTCCAAATTTCGAAGTTGAGAATCAGGACTTCAAAGTGGGCAGTGATTTCGAAGATCATGCGGCCTTTCGCTTCCAGCTTGCTGCGTACTGCCTAAAGAACGAAGTCAAAGTGAAGTTTGTCAAGTCTGATCCTACAAGAATCACAGCAAGATGTGCCAGTGATGGGTGAGTGTGGCGCATCCATGCTTCTATGCTTGCAGGAGGAGCCACATTCCGCATCAAGACCTTGTCGGGAATTCATACTTGCAACAGTATAAAAAGAGTTGATACGGGGATGGCAAAGCAAAGATGGATTGCCAAATTTTGTGAGAAGTGGTTGAGGGAAAATCCCACGTTGTCAGTGAAGGATATTTCAGGTAGATTATGGGAGAAATTCAATGTGAGAATTCCCTATATTAGAGTTTACAGGGGAAGGAACATTGCACTAGACTCGATCTTTGGGAAGGTTGAGCTTACCTACCCTAAGGTACCGAGTTTGGTATGCGAATTAAAATCGAGGAACCCAGGATCTGTGATTGATTATGTCACAGAGAAGGATGATGCATTTCTACGAATCTTTATTTGCTTCAAGGCATCCATAAGTGGGTTTAAAAATGGTTGTAGGTCTTTCCTTGGCTTTGATGGTTGTCATTTGAAAGGGAAAATACCTTGGGACCTTGTTGGCAGCCACGGCTCTTGATGGAACGAATGGACTTTTTTCCGTTGCTTTCTGCATATGCGAAGATGAGTCCATTGATTCATGGACATATTTCATGGAGAAGTTGTATGTAGCGCTCGGGTTTGAATGTGGCAGAGGGTTGGCAATCATTTCTGATGCACAAAAGGGCCTCGAATGGGCAATGATGAAAATTTTTCCGGAAGCAGAGCATAGGGCATACGGGGATCTCCAAGGCAAGACATCTTCCCCTTTATGAGCTTGTGGATTGGATTTGTCAGAAAATTATGATAACGATGGATGCGCAAAGATGTAGAGCAGCACAACTAACAGGTGATTTGGTCCCTCTAGCATCAGAATACGTAATGGGGATCTCAAGAGATTTGCAGGGATTTATTGTGAGACGATCCAGTGACCAAGATGCAGAAGTGGAGACGCCTTATGGGTGGTATGTCGTTGACATAGAGGCACAAAAGTGTACATACAATCGATGACAGATTTCTGGCCTCCCTTGTAGGCATGCAGCTGCTGTTCTCAGCAGCATTCGAGGGGTAAGGTGGGAGGATTACATCTCCCATCATTATGCCTTGGAAACATACATGAAGTGCTATGAGTTTGGCATAGCACCATTACCCGACAAGAAATTTTGGGCTACAGTTAAGCTTCCATATGTTGTGGGTGCACCTCATACCAAACGGCCTCCAGGGATACCAAAAAAGAACAGAATTCAATCGAAGGATGAGGTGGTTAAGAAACCTAGAGCTCGACATATATGTGCCCATTGTGGAGCCTATGGTCATTACAAGAACACCTGCAAGGAGCTAATTAATCAGCCACCAATAGTGCAGCCATACCAGAGGCAACAAGATACACAAACCTCCAACAATGCAATTGCCATGGCAAGTAGAAGATTAGTATTCAGACATGTCTTTTTACTATCAAATTCCAACATTTACAACATCCTTTACTTGGTTTTACATGTGACTTTGTAGTGGAATTGCATCAAGAAAGCGGCCGGTGGCTCGACCAAAAAAATATCGCCAAGAAGATTGCATGCCAAGGTGTCGTGGCCGTCCAAGCCAATCGCTTGATCCCACATCAGATGGTCCATACTGCACACTCGATTAAAAGGTATTCATGATATCTAAATGTCAATTTCATCTCATCTTATTTGATTGCTTATTCTGTTAATGACTTCCCCTTTTTTTATGTGAATTACTTCAAGGAGCCGTGGAAGTCTTAGAGTTTTTTGGTGTGAATGACTGCAAGGGCAGATTGCTGCGGAATCTATAGATGCGTGCACAGAGCCTTCTAGGGTGGTGACTCTTTGGATCTATTTTTTGGTTAGAGCCTACCACAAGGCTTTCAAGATCCTTGCAGTCGATTCTGTTTTTGGAGAGCTTTATACATATGATACAGTGATATAGTGAAATGTTTCATGTCTGCAGTATTTACTGAAATGTTTGATGCATGTAGTATTTAGTGAACTGTTTGATGTCTGTAGTATTTCGTAAGTGAGTTGCATATCTGGTTTGTAATTAAGAACAACTTTGGACGTATTTTTTGGGTAACGTCTGGTTTCTGATTTGTAAGGTTATGCATCCAAATGATTGTTTGTAATATTATGACTTTGGGGCTATGTTTTGGTATCTTCTACTATTTGGTATGTAACAAACACAACACAAGGGAAGTCTTTGTAGCAGAACACATACACATCCATTAGAGATATGCAACCAAACTCAGATATCTTTATTCATATAAAGAAATGTAGCTGCAACAACCATCAAAAATACAGTATCAGCTTCATTATAAAAATCATCTCCCTTAAATGCTTCTCTACTGGTACAATTTTACTAGATATTAATGCTAAATCTGATCTATGCTTGGTGACTGATCCATATGTGCAACTTCCACCCACTGAAAAAATTGCAGATCTTATGGTGGCATGTATAGAACTTCAACCCCTCTATTCCAAGGTTTTCCTGATGTTTTTACCACTGCAGGATTGTCGCAATGACACCTTATTTGGGCTCCAGAATCACCACGATATGTGTCGAACTTCGCGAAGCGGATGCCATCGAATTGCAACGCATATGTTACCTGTTTCAGGCTGCTTCAACTGTATATAGAATCATGAAATGTAACAACTATGTAAAGAAATACCTGAAAGTATTCGTGTAAACTTCCTTCTCAGTTTATTTTATGAAAGAAAGCTTTCTGATTTCTCCCTTCTTCATTCCTTCAATGTGAGGAACTGCCAAGGCTTTTGGTGCTCTTAAATAGATCCATGTCTTCCAACGATCAAGGGACTTGATTTCATATTTATTTAATACCCACCAACTGTCCAACAAACCCTATTAATATACTATATACAACGGTCTCCTGCTATGTTGCTGTCAATGGCCAAATGTCACATCTCACTGTCATAAACGTCCATTTGGGAGAGATGCAAACGACAACTAACCTCAGGGGCACAATTGATATTTCTCTAAGTTTAGAGGGACATAAGTGATATTACCAAAAAGATAGGGGTATAACTGATATTGCAACATCTCAGAGGGGCACAAGTGATAAAAACCCTTGAAATTTCTTTATCAGAACATTGATTGGTAAATGTGATTCGTTAATTGATAATTTATCGTGTATTTTTTTAATAAAGTCATTATTGTTTTCAGTAAATCATTCGTTGATCAGTGAATGATTTGCTATTTGAATTTGATTTTGTTGTATATATTAAACATATATATTATTAGAGGAAATGGAAGTTACTTCATAAAGTAGCTAATCTTAGCTGCTCTATGGATATTTTTCGTCATTTTTTTATTTTTTTTGAGAAATACTATATATATTTTCATAACTATATCCATCTAATATATCATTTAAATTTCATCAAAAACACATACTCATATGTCATCCATCCAGAACATGTAGTTATAACGGTCTTAGATTTGTTGTAATCGACACGTTCTTGATGGATGACATATGAGTCTATGTTTCTAATGAAATTTGAAAGACATATTAGAGAGATACACTTACGAAATCCAAGATGGTATTTTCCAAAAAAATGACGAAAATACCCATGGAGTGGCTAAAGCTAGATACTTCATGAAGTAGCTTCCATTTCCGCATATTATCAGACATATATAAAGTGTGGTTATATACATTAAACATATATATTATTGTATGAGAAAGGGGCAAACGATGAACCATTCGCCAATCGACGAATGGTTCATCGTTTGCATGTTTGTCATATATTATAATGCATATGCTTAATGTATATACAGACTTTATATATATTTAATAATGCATATGTTTAATGTATCAAATTGAAATGGCGAATCATTCACCGATCATCGAATAGTTTGTCGAATATGTCAGAGGATACATTGATTGGCAAATGGTTTGTCGATCGACGAATCATTCACTTGTCGATGCCCTAACACTAAATTTTAAAATCATATGCTGACACTAAATTTCAAAATTAGAAGCTCTGACAGGGCATTTGGGGGACATAGATGTCCCACTAGATAATCACTTACCTGCCATTTCTTGAGGAGGGATTCTCCAATCTCCAAACATCATAGGTCCAACATTAAGGCATGCATTTCACATTTAATCTTCCACCAAGATCCGCTTGGTTATTGGTTTAGGTTTAATTGGGTTATATTGGGTTGGGTTATGCTCTTTAAAATGGTTAATAAGATGGTTGTTATTTATATTATATATTAGTAGAGTTATTATTATAATATGGCTTTGATATTGAGTTTTAAGTTTATGTTAAAATATAATGATTTTAATATGAGTAGAGAATGTGAATACGTATGAGAAAACTTTTAAATTTGATAAATAAACCATTCTAATTGCAATAAAGATCAATCAAATATGTGTACGCACTTGTATTTACTTATGTGCACCTACATTGTTATAGACTTAATTTTTTCCATGCACTTAATAATCAATTAGATCGCATTAGTACAAAAATTACACATTATTCTAGGTTTATCTTATTATTGTGGAGATCATTGTCATTTTTATAAAACATATGAATTTCAATCATTGGCGTTATCGATATATAATATTATAAATATGTTCAAATACATATGTAAGATTGGATTTTTAAATAAATATAGTATATAAAAATTTTAGATTTTGCACACTCGTTTAAATTTAATAAATCCATTCATAAGTCTCGTAAGGCTGTGTATCAAAAACATGATTAGTGATGCAAAAAATACAAATACAATATGATACAATACACCCAACCTTAGATATGCTTGATTTTCATGATTTTAATATATCCCTATCATAAATAGGTCTAAAAACATCTGCAAAGTTGTTACATATATATATATATCACTTTCTAATTTTGGATTTTAGAATTTATAGGAATTATGATCTAAAGATATTTGAATTAATATGTTAGGATGGATTGTCAAAAATAATATTTATGATGTAAAAAAATGACAAAAAATGTGCTTTTGTGATAGATCTAATCTTATGAGTGCCTGATATTCTTTGAATGTGATATACTCATGGAAATATGTTTGAACATGTTAGTAAGGTTGAATTTTGATATAAACATGTTGTTTTCAAATTCTATTTTTGGATTTCTATACAGTTTTAAAGTAAAAATTAAATTCACCTCAAAGCTTAGATTATAAAAAACATGATGAATAATTCAAATAATTGGTAAAACAAAATGTGTGATTTACAGTATATATGATCTAATAAATTTCTGATTTTTGTTATTTTATATATCATACATATCAATATGCTTGAATACATATGTGTGGTTAGATTTTTAAATAGAAGTATTACGTTTGGAATTTATTTTTTAGGTTTGCATGTACTAAATTAAAATATAATAGATTCATCAATAAGGTTGGAATGTAAAAGAAACCTTACTATTGATGTAAAATGGAATTATTTTGTCTTTATAAAAATAAAAAATAAACGACATAATTGATTAATCTAATATCTACAATAATTATCAAATTTGATATAAGAGGGGTGAAAAATGAGCAAAGTGAAAAGACCAATGAGGATTTTTTTTCTTTTATTTGACATAATATTGATATGGTAGATGGAATAGATAAAATCATACAAGAGAAAGGTGCGAGGGACTGAGCATCATCCACATAGCAGGTAACTAAACTATCTAATAACCTAATACTCCATCTAATGTACTACCAAACAACTCCCAAAGTCTTTGATCGATAAATAATATATTGATTATCCGTACGATAAAAACCGTTATCGATATCATTATATTAACCATTTCTTTAAGAGTGTCAATATTGACCTTTAACTACTTAACCATGCCTTACTCGCAAAATCCATACGGAAGATATAGTTCTCCACTACATGGAGCTCTATCATTAACTGAGTATGATACTAAAAATAATTTAATCTAAAACCATTTAAGGAGATACCTATTGTCTGCATGCTTATGTCTATGAACTTTCCTTTTATATTGACATTGGAGATAATAACTTTAATACCTTTCAACCATGAGAACTTTTACATTCTGACCCATAATATAATATTGTAAAATCTCTATGCTTTTATGAAAAAAATTACTAACATGGATACAATACTCTCCACCTTAGATACTTGCAATAATTGTCTCAAACAGTAAAAAAATATTTGTCCACGCTATTTTTACTATCAAGTTGAATGAATTGCATAACTTATCTAAAACCCTCTCTTTTATATTCACTTACAACAATTTGGAGTTTCTTATATTTTTTAGTTGTTATATTACCAATTGAGAGAAGTATTTGTCCCTTTGGTGGTAATAATTTAGCACAAACTCTCTCATTACACTTCCCATTTCATATGGCTTGTCTTTAAATAATATATTCTTAACTTATAAAATTTAAGAAAGAAAGAATGTTCCCTCCCTGAATACATCCACTTTGCAAAAATGCTGACTAAATAAATTTTTATATATTTGATGAATCCCGTATTCATCATGCTAAAATCGGTCATTTAGGCTCTGTCCTCCATCATCCACTTGTAATTAATAATTAATAGAGCATTATTAACCATCATCCATGTGTGAATAATATCTGCATTTCATCATGCATAAATTGCATTTAAAATCCCCAATGTAAATTGGCCCAAAAAGCCGCTAACTTCTCACATTTTTAGTTAATTCATCCTAACTCCGATTGACTCGAAATCACCTCCATTGTGTAGATATTACTAACTTTATTAAATAAAAAATACAAAAAAAATTACTGACTCCAATAAGTGTCAAATAATCCCAAAGTCAAATTTCACATCTGACGGACTAAAATGAGCATATCTCCCACATACATGGTCCGATTTTGGTCTACTCACTTTTAAAGTACTCCATCTTCAAATACCTTCAAAACAAGACCAATTTCATAAAATTCGGAGCTCATATGTGAAAGTTGGGTTTTGGGCCTCTTTTGCGCATTTTAACTTCTTGCTAATTTTGACCTGAGATTTTATGTACTTAATTAACTCTTTTAATTTTATTTCTTTTCATTTGTGTCCTTTGATGAAAGTTTTAATAAGAAATGCAAAAATTTAAATCCAGACTAAAACTGAGATCAAAGAAATTGACCAAGTCCAAGTGTCCGTTGTCGGTCTGTGCAAAAGTTGAGAGTTTCTTACTTTTATTTTATTTTCCTAATTTATTATCCTTTAAAAATCCAAAAAAAATAGATTAATGTGTAAATAATTTTCTTCTATTTTATCGTATTTTTTTTAAAATTTTTATCCCCTCTAAAACCATCAAAAAAATTACAAATCTCAAAAATGCGATTTTTCGTACACATGGAAAGCCACCAAAAATACCACTTCACACAGGTGACCTTCTTTGCTCCCGAGTCCTTCATAAAAGTTGTAGATCTCGACGAGACGAACAACTTTCGTGAAGAAAATTTTTCAATCCAAGGTCATCTTCTATCTCTTTTGCCCACTTTAAAATCCAAAATTTTTTTGGTGCCACGTGGCAGCTCCAGGGCGTGCCACGTGGCACCCCGCTGTTCACTCTCTCCCCAGCCGCACCCGGGTCACGTGCCTAGCACGTGATCCCATCATCTTCCCCATTCAGCCGTTCCACCCCCCTGCCGTCACCTCCCCTTCTTCCTCCTTGTAACGGCCACCACCTCCAGCCGTTCACCTCCTCCTCGCCATAACGCTCCCCTTCCTCCTCCTATAAAGGTGCCGCGACCCTCAGCTCCTCGATTCATCCGCCATTCCATCAACGCCGGTGACAGCGGCTTTTCTAGGCGTGATCCGCGGAACCGAGCTCCGTGTAGCTTTCCCGTCCGGCAAGCACAAGCTTCGGAGCTCCATCGCCGACTCCTTGAAGCAAAGATCGAAGAGGCTTTTGCTTCTCCACACTTCCCAGGCGATCTCGTACATAACCGATTTTTTTATCTCCGTTGCAGGTTCCCGCACCACCACCTCCGTCTTCGTGCGGAGGCGCCGCCTCGACCGCGCCACGCGCCTTGGCTGCACGCTCCGGCACCTCCGCGCCGACCTCCTGCTGCTCACCGCCTCCGCCTTTGCGGCGGCACCGCTTCTCGTCTCCGCCAATCGCCCACCACCGCGGAGGCCAGCTCCGCCCGCGGTCGCCGCCTCAGCCCCAGCCCGTCTCTCCGCCGCAGCCTCGCCCTCCGATCGGCCTCAGCCGCGCCTCCGCCCACCAGCCCCGCTCGCCATCCTCCGCTCGTCGCCACGCCTCACCTTCGGCGCGCGGGGGTGCCGACCTCCGCGCCTCCGCCCTCGCCCAGCTCCTTTCGCCGCCTGCCCCACCACGACGCACAGGCGCCGTTGGATCGGGCAGAAGGCCCTTGATCCAACGGCTCCAGCACTGCCACGTGGACGGCCCCCCAAGCCGCCCCTCCACGCCTCTGGTTCGGGGCTCCGAGCCTCGGGCCGGGCCCGAACCATAGGCTCGGCCCCCGAACCTGAGGGTAGCCACCCGAGCCAGCTGCCCCGTCGCCCGAGCCTCCTGCTCTGGCCCGAACCTCGAGCCTCCCCACCCGAGCCTCAGCTCCGGGCCCTCCGAGCCTCCGCCTCGTGTCCAACCCTCCAGGCGCACGTGCAACGCACGTGCGTGGCTGGAGAAATTTCAGTGAAGCCCCCGCCTGTTTCAAAAATTACAATTATACCCCCGCCTGGGGTAAATTGCAGAGGAGGCCCTTCGGATTTTCTAAATTACAGATAAGCCCCACAAGGACCTTCTTGAAGAAGAAAAGTTTATTTTATTTACATTTTAGTCCCTGAAACTTCATTTTAGCATATCTTCTCCATCTGAACTCCGATTTTAGCATATAATATGTCAATCTGAAGCTATTTTTATGCTCTTTCATATTACATATCTTGTGGACAGATTTGAGGTTGTTTATTGATAATTATTATTTAAGACTTCTGTCGACACTTGTAGGCTAATTTTGACATATTTGTGCCACAATTACCTTGGAAAAATTGATGATTTCTTTTGCAGGAGCATGGCTGAGGATTTCACATTAAATAATTCCCTTTGAATCATTGGTTATTATATTTTGGGACTTAAATCACACGAATTTTGAGGATAAATCATATCCTTTGATATTCTCAATTATTGAAAATAGGATTAATCTATTCCTCTTATGATTGCAATTTGGGATTAATTTGATTATTTTTCTTGATCTGTATTGATTGATCTGTGATAAAATTTGAGGTTAGTGATTATTATATTTTGGAGCAAAAATCTTAATCGCAGATCCTGGGCTTAGTAGTCTCTGTTTATTTTCTTCGCATCGCTTCTCCATCATTGCATTGTGTATATTTTTCAACACAGAAATTAATCGAACATTGATTGATTATTAAAATTGATTCAAGACCATGCAACTAAAACCCACCGTTCCCTGTGTTCGACCTTGGTACACTTGCCAAGTAAAATACTCCACAACATTCAAAGATTGTGGTATTTTGACGACCGAAATCCGCCTCCTATACTACAATTATCGACTATTAAAGAGGTGGATTTTCGCGCTCATCAATATTCCTTTATCATAGTATTACTAAACAAGTTTGAAGTCTTTTCCTATCCATCTTCTCGTGTATTGATGCCTTCAATCACTTATCGACTACCACAACCTATTCCTTCATGTGATAACTTTGTGGTTTATGTAAGGAAAAATGAAAGTTATTCTTGAATTAAAAAATCATACAAATCCTCTATCAAGCATTAGTTGTGTTATATATTTTTATTTACGATCGTTGGGATATGATTAACCTTGGTCTATGATCTAAAAAACTTATCAATCAAATTCATGCATTATCAACCTACTTGCATGCATTTTTCAGAAGATCAATTCCCTTAATCAAAGATGTTGTTGTCTCCCTATCTCTCTCTCTATTAAAGATTATTTGGTTGCCTTGTAGATTTATTTCTGCCGAATGATTGAATATCCTACTAACTCTGGCTTTCATTTTGTGTGTATGTATCTATGTGTGAATTATATACGTATGTTTTTATGTATTTATTTGTATGTGTGTATGTATATGTGCATGTGCATATGCATGTGTATGTGTACATGTATGTCAATGTATGTGTGCATGTGCATGTGTATGCATGGATGCATGCATGTATGTGTATGTATACGTATATGTGTATGCATGCGTGCATGCTTGTATGTGTATAGTTAGTGGTGAGTGTATGTAAGTATTCAAGAGTATGTACCCAGGTTCAAATAATATCTGTGTACCCACTCCTTTTTTATTTTTTAAAAATGAAATCTTGGTTGGGGTGATTAAATTGCAATAATAAATGAAATATGTATTTCAAATTTCTTCAAGACAAGCATTCTTAACATGTCCATATATAAGGGGTCTATTGCATCAATCTAAGAATGTTAAATCTTGATAGTCATAATGAATGGGATAAAAGTTTCAAATTTACTTGAATTTGGACTAACAACATGGTGATCTAAATCCCGTAAGATTTCATTTAGAAAAAACAAAATGGAGAGGGATGGGGGAAGGCAGTGGGTGTACAAATGTTATATGAATTCAGATGCATGCCCCCCCCCCCCCCAATACACACTCTCATGATTTGGGTGTGCATAATAGTAAATGTGAGGAAGGAAAGGTATGGAATTGCAGTTTCTCATGGTTTGTTTATTACAATCTAAATCGTTAACACACTTTACAATGAAATTGTCCACATCAATTGTAACGGAACGGATCGTGACAATCGGCGGAAGTAGGCTATAGTTGACCGCACGATCGGCCCGTTACCAAAATATCAATAAATGGCATACAATGAGCAGAAAAAATATCAATTCCATAAATATCCATTCAGACTAGAGTTCCATTATTACAACTCTAAACTGGGAGGAAAAGAAAACTATTCTAGGAATTAAAATAGCATCTATGTAGTTCCTGTAGGCATACAGATATCCACTAGATCTTCACCGGCTAATTCGTACCACGTCAGAAATCTCAATGAGCCCGTAGCACGATCCAGAAAATGCAATCAACCCTATTCTTCATCTGAAATTGACAAACATAATTTCTATGAGCCTAATGCCCAGTATGCATCGGGGTCCATGCATGGGTATTCTAATGGTCCTTAACCCGTTATAATTCATATACCTGGATTTTTCATGTATACACATCATTCTGTGCCTAGATAATTCCCATGCATGTCTAAGTTCGATCCCTATCATGTATAATTTGGCTTCTTTCATAAACATAAATATGCATGTAAAGTATGTAAATTGCATAAGTAGGTACGTCAGCCATTTATTTCTACTTGTGGGCACATTTTATAAAGTTCCTAGCAAATTGCATACTTATAAGATATATAAACCACTTTACATATTAGCCCCCATGACTTTGATGGTTTAACTTCCTTAGACCAAATATTGTATAACATGTGATGGTTTATTTTCTTATTAAACCATCTCTTGCAATTTCATGATGGTTTACCCTTATAAACCATTTTCTTGCGTAACATTCATTTACGTATCTTGTAACGTTTTCAACTGCTGGCACTTGCCGTCCATGGCATGACATGACAGTGTAGCTACAACTGTAAAGGACTTAGCTTTTGCCTCTATGGTTCCTTGCAACCATACGCCCCTTGCGGCGTTGCTCCTTGCGGCTAACACGACCCCTTGCGGTCGTCCATACGACTCCTCATAATGAGTTCGTGCCTTAATTTTTCTTTGTAAACTTTGATTGCTTAATTGACTTGGTAATCATTAGAGGATGTTATGTATTTATAAATACATTTAACATAGGTCTGTTATACCACACCTTTCTTTTTAATTTAATAGTTTCAACAATTACTTTAATTGTAATTTAGATATCTGTGCCAGACGATTTTTTTGTACGAGTGGTTGATCTTCTTATCAACAGTCAATCCCATTTTGCACTTGAAGTCCACAACTTCTATATTAATAAAGAGAACCAAAATGTATTTTAATAAAGGAGAAAATAAGGTCTAATATGTATATGAAATAAATAACTCGTAATGTATGGCTAAATAAAAGTTCTCATGTTAAAAAAACACATTAGCAATACTCGATTTTCTTGTTCAAAAGAAAATTGTGAGTTAAAAAATTTATTATGTTAAAAAAATTAGTGAAGATTATCCTATGCTAACGTTTAATCCATATATACTTTGGGAGAGGCAATATCTGATTCATATATGAAGAAGATAGATTATACCTGCAAAATTACTAAGGAAAAGAACCAAGTATGAAAATAAAGTGCACTGACTATATACCTATTTCGCAGGTTATCTATTAAGATAATAAAACTTGGCATCCATTTTTTTTACGTATGATCACACTTTAATTACAGGCTTGCAATATCAATGGAAAGCATATACCAAATTATTGATAATATTTCCTCCAATGTATATAGTATAATTTGTCTTTCAAAGGATAGTTTGCTTCCCTTACGTCATCAAAGGTTTTGTGAAGGAAAAAAAATCAATACAAACATCTGATTCATTTGAAGATATATGATACGTATACACGAGTGACAATTTCATAATCACGAAATCAAACTTGTGATTGAGTAATCCGGGTTTTAAAGATCTGACGTGTAAACATACACGTCTTATTTCAAATCAGATTACTGTGTATATGTATTATCCTTTAAACCGACACAAAGTTCTACAAATCTTCTGTCAAATCAAAAGTTTATATATGTGTAATATCCTACAAACCGATACATACGTTTAGAAATCGAAAACCTAAAGCCGATACATACCTCGAATCCAACGCTTAACTCCGATTGTCGCAATCGTCACGACTCCTTCCGACCACGGATTCGTGCTCCTCTCCTCCTCCGATTCGACATCGTCTTCTCCTACGACGACGAACGGCGCCGGTAAGATATCCCTTCCTCCCTCTCTCTATCTAACTCTCTCTTAATGCAAGGTAAAGTGGCGTGAGGAGAAGGGATCTCTTGGGGTTTTTAAAGTTGATAATGAGAGGATTTAATGTATTAATTAAATCCATTTAATCCAAGATAATGGATTTGATTTTTTTTAAAACTCGGGCCATTACAATCTACCCCCTTAAAAAAATTTCGTCCTCAAAATTTCTTAGTAGAGGGACATACCGAAAAGTTGTGGGTACTTCTCCTGCATTTCACTTTCCAGCTCCCAAGTTGCCTCCTCCTTTTGGTGGTGTTGCCAAAGGACCTTGACCATCGGAACTATGCGTCAACGAAGTTGATGATCTCTACGATCGATGATTCGTACGGGTTTCTCTTCAAAGATCAAGTTTGGCTGAATATCAATGACCTCATGCTCGATCACATGTGAAGGATCAGGAGTGTACTTCCTCAGCATAGACATATGGAATATATCGTGAAGTTTCAACTATTGAGGTGGTAATGCAATACGATATGCCACCTCTCCGATCCGCTGCAGAATCTCAAAAGGTCCTATATATCTGGGAGCGATCTTCCCCTTTTTGCCAAATCGCAAGACACCTTTGGTTGGAGAGATCTTGAGGAACACATGCTCCCCAACTCTGAAACTCAACTCTTTTCTGTGACAATCGACATAAGATTTTTGTCTACTTTGAGCTACCAACAATCTCTTTCTGATTAATTCAACACCATGCTTACTTGTCTGAACAAGTTCCGGTCTTAAGATGTGCTTCTGGCCCACATCACTCCAACATGAGGGGGATCTGCAAGGTCTCCCATACAATGCTTCATAGGGAGCCATCTTGATGCTCGAATGATA
This sequence comes from Ottelia alismoides, assembly GCA_037367405.1. Classification (NCBI taxonomy): domain Eukaryota; kingdom Viridiplantae; phylum Streptophyta; class Magnoliopsida; order Alismatales; family Hydrocharitaceae; genus Ottelia; species Ottelia alismoides. The sequence continues at coordinate 24,248 of JAZKJV010008075.1, read as the reverse complement.
GCTATTATTGTAAGCAAACTCCACTAACGGAAGGTGTCTATCCCAGCTGCCCACAAAATCTAAAACACAAGCTCTCAACATATCTTCTAGTGTCTGGATGGTCCTTTCTGACTGACCATCAGTCTGCGGATGAAATGAAGTGCAGAACTTCAATTGAGTACCCATAGCATCCTGAAAACTCTTCCATAAACGAGAGGTAAATCGTGTGTCTCGATCAGACACAATTGATGCAGGAACACCATGTAGGCTGACAATTTCATTCACATATAACTCAGCTAAACTATATGTTGATTGATCCAAGCGGATAGGTAGGAAATGTGCTGATTTGGTCAATCGATCAACAATCACCCGTATGGTGTCATAACGATGTTTTGTGGTCTTGGGTAGACCGGTGACAAAGTCCATCGTTATGTGCTCCCACTTCCATTCAGGTATCTCTAAGGGTTGAACAGGTCCTGCTGGTCTCTGATGTTCAATCTTTATCTGCTGACATACCAAGCATCTAGCAACAAATTTTGCAATGTCATTCTTCATCTTTGGCCACCAAAAGTTTCATTGTAGATCCTTGTACATTTTTGTTGTACCTGGATGAATAGTATACATCAATCTGTATGCTTCATCCAGAATCTCCTGCCTCAACTCAGTATCACTTGAAATCCATAATCTGCTGCGGTACCTTATAGCTCCATCCATTCTGACGGTGAAATCAGAACCTTCCTTTGCAGATACTTCTATAAATTTAGGCATCTACTTTGTGCAGTCAAGATCTTCCCAATTATCTCTGGTTGAATCTTGAGCGCTGCAAATGATATCTTTCTCGATCCATTCAGTAAAGGCTTCCAATCTTCAAAATCCTTTATCATCTTCAATTGAAGTTTTAAACTAGCCAGTCTACCTTCCCATTTTCTACTTAATGCATCTGCCACGATATTTGCTTTCCCCGGATGGTAATTGATGGCGAAGTCATAATCTTTTAGGAAATCTAGCCAGCGTTGCTGCCTCAAATTAAGTTCTTTCTGAGAGAAAATGTATTTGAGACTCTTATAGTCACTGAGCACCTCAAATTGTTCACCGTAAAGTAATGCCGCCAAATTTTAAGAGCAAAGACTACCGCTGCTAACTCTAAATCATGAGTTGGGTGGTTCCTCTCTTGCGATATTAGCTGCCGTGAGGTATAAGCAATGACTTTCTCATTTTGCATAAGAACACACCCGAGTCCAGTACCTGATGCATCTGTGTATACTACAAAAACTCTACTACCTGATGGTAAAGCCAAGATTGGAGCTGTAGTCAATCTCTGCTTCAATTCTTGAAAGCTCTGCTCGCACTTTTCAGACCATACAAACTTCACATCCTTTCGAGTGAGCCTCGTTAATGGTAGTGACATCCTTGAGAAATTCTGAATAAATCGCCGATAGTATCCAGCCAAACCAAGAAAACTACGGATCTCAGAAATATTCTTGGGTTGCCTCCAATTCATCACAGCTTCTACCTTCGTTGGATCTACCTCAATGCCATCCTTAGATACCACATGACCAAGGAATGCGACTCTATTCAGCCAAAAATCACATTTGGAGAATTTTGCATAAAGATGGTGTTGCCTTAGAGTTTCGAATACAATCTGTAGATGTACTCGATGCTGTTCTGGATCAGCTGAATATATCAATATATCTCCACGAACACGATGACAAACTTATCAAGGTATTCTCGGAATACCCTATTCATTAGCTCCATAAAGGCTTCAGGAGTATTAGTAAGACCAAATGGCATGACCAAGAATTCATAATGACCATACCTTGACATGAAAGCTGTCTTTGGTATATCCTCCTCTTTTATTTGGAGTTGATGATAACCCATACGTAGATCAATTTTTGAGAAAACCATTGCTCCCTGCAACTGGTCGAATAAGTCATCAATGCCAGGTAATGGGTATATGTTCTTCACTGTCACTTTGTTTATACCTCGATAATCAATGCAGAGTCTAAGAGACCTATCTTTCTTTTTCACAAAAAGAACGGGTGCTCCTCATGGAGAAATACTGGGACATAAAAATCTCTTATCCGGTTGTTCTTGTAACTGCTTATTTAGCTCCTCAAGTTCTGCAGGTGCCATTCTGTACGGAGCTTTGGAAATCGGAGCCGTTCCTGGGATCCCATCAATTGAGAAATCAACCTCTCTATGGGGAGGTAGTCCAGGAAGATCGTCTGGGAAGACATCGGCAAACTCTCTGACCACATCTAAATCTTCAAGATGCGTATGTGATGATTCATTGTTAATTATACTAGCGAGGAATGCGATGCAACCTTCTGCTAGTAGTTGGCTTGCTTGCAAGGATGAGATGACCAATATTCCACCCTTACAGGTGCCCTGAATAACTAACTCCTCAAGATTTGGTCTACTCAGGACCACATTCTTTTCTCGACAATAGACCGCTGCATAATGCTCCCATAACCAATCCATTCCCAAGATGACATCATAGGTTGTGATGGGTAATAATATCAAATTGACAGTGAGGGTGTCTTCTTTTACCAAAACAGGTACGTCCTTTAAGTACATACCCGTGGCAATAATATCACCCATTGGTGAAGAAACTGTAAGTGCGTAAGGAAGCTCAATAGCTTCTAAACTTAACTTTCTCGCAAAAGCATTCGAGATAAAGGAATGTGTGGCACCAGAATCAAAAAGAACATGACATAAATGGTTTTCAATTAGTAGAGTACCTTCCATTGTCGTGTTTGGCACCTTCTGCATCCTCAGGAGTGATAGCAAAGACTCTTCCTGCTACTTTCTTTTTCTGCTCGAATTGCTTCTTCTGATCTTTGAAATCTTTCTTGCAATCTTTAATGAAATGACCTTTTTCTCCGCACTTAAAGCAAGTAGTGGTTAGCTTGTAGCATTCTCCTAGATGCCTCCTATCACAGTGCGGGCACACCTCATAGGTGTACTTCCTGTTTGTTGGTGTATCATCGGTCTTTATCTTCTTGGCATTCATTGCAGTGTGATGCCTCTTGTCATTGAAGTTCGGCTTGTGAGGGTGCTTCCGAGGATTCGCTTGTTGTATTCTCCGGTATGCTGCATCGATCTCCAGTGCTGCTGCAACCGCCTCAGATAAGGTTGTGGGACCTCTAGTAAGCACTTTAATGCTCAGTCCCGCATTCAGGCCTTCTATAAAATTTCTGGCTCGTTGCTTTTCATTGGCACATATACCCTTGCCATACTTCTCCAATTCTTGAAATGTTGCTGCATATTCCTCGACTGTCATATTTCCCTGCCGTAGATTTATAAACTCTTGACGCTTAGCATCCCTAACATGCTCAGGGATGTAATACTCAATGAAGCGCTCAACAAAATCATCCCACTTAATGACTGGAGCCTACGAAAAGTGGATTCCCTTGCATGAAGTCCACCACTCCTTTGCGTTGTCCCACAGACGAAATGTCCCAAAGACCACTTTTTTCTTCAAGACAATCCGTTGCCTCAAAAGTCAGCTCCATCTCTCTTAGCCATTGTTTGGCTTTTTTCGGCTCATGCTCACCCTTGAAAGTGGGCGGATCATGCTGAATGAAGATCTTTAGAGTCAGTCCACCCGAGTTAGACGCCTGACTCTTCTGTTGCTAGGCCATTAGTGTCATTAACTCCAGCATCTGCCTCTGCATACCCATAACGGCATCTTGGCTTGTCGATGAGTCACGATCTCCAATGGCTTCAATTGCACGTCGAGGAACCATCTCATTCAAAAATTGGTAAGGTCAATGAGTTGTGATACTAAATCTCTCTCTATATATAAATCTTATATCACTAAAAATTGTGGATATTCCATGCCTAGAAGAACTCTAGCTCTGATACCATTTGTAACGTCCCGGCCTTAGGTCTCCGGTCTGTTATTGAGGAAAACTGGCACTGACAACTTGTTGGATTTAGGCCCAAATGGACCCATTGACAACCACCCAAAATGCTTAAGCTCAAGTTGTCAAGTAGTAATCCCCACCACTTATAAACCACACCCACACTTCGTGAGTTTTAGGTATGTCACTATGTTTGAGATTGGGGTGTTACAACCTCCCCCACTTATATTTGCAACGTCCTCGTTGTGACATAGCACATCACTTATTCCCAGTGACAGTGACGGCTGCACGCTCTAGGTAGCCTTTTCCTCCAACCTCTTTGTAGGGTGGCTCCACCTCTCGGGTAGCCCTTTTCATTGTCAGAGAGAACTTGGCTCTGATACCATTTGTAACGGAACGGATCGTGACAATCGGCGTAAGCAGGCTATAGTTGATCGCACGACCGACCCGTTACCAAAATATCAATAAATGACATACAATGAGCAGAGAAAATATCAATTTCATAAATATCCATTCGAACTAGAGTTCCATTATTACAACTCTAAACTGGGAGGAAAAGAAAACTATTCTAGGAATTAAAATAGCATCTACGTATTTCCTGTAGGCATACAGATATCCACTAGATCTTCACCAGCTAATTCGTACCACATGATGAGTGGGGATACCCGGACCCCAAAAATTACCAGGCTTACAATAAAAAAAATGTACCATGTAAGAAATCTCAATGAGCCCGTAACACGATCCAGAAAATGCAATCAACCATGTTCTTCACCTGAAATTGACAAACATAATTTATATGAGCCTAATGCCCAGTATGCATCGGGGTCCATGCATGGGTATTCTAACGGTCCTTAACCCGTTATAATTCATATATCTGGATTTTTCATGTATACACATCATTCCGTGCCTACGTAATTCCCATGCATGTCTAAGTTCGATCCCTATCATGTATAGTTTGGCTTCTTTCATAAACATAAATATGCATGTAAAGTATGTAAATTGCATAAGTAGGTACGTCAGCCATTTATTTCTACTTGTGGGCACATTTTATAAAATACCTAGAAAATTACATACTTAAAAGACATATAAATTACTTTACATATTAGCCCCCATGACTTTGATGGTTTAACTTCCTTAGATCAAATATTGTATTACATGTGATGGTTTATTTTTTTATTAAACCATTTCTTGCAATTTCATGATGGTTTACCATTATAAACCATTTTCTTGCGTAACATTCATTTACGTATCTTGTTATACGTTTTCAACCGCTGGTACTTGCGGTCCATGGCATGACATGACAGTGTAGCTACAACTGTAGAGGACTTAGCTTTTGCCTCTATGGTTACTTGCAACCATACGCCCCTTGCGGCATTGCCCCTTGCGGCTAACACGACCCCTTGCTGTCGTCCATACGACTCCTCATGATGAGTCCGTGCCTTAATTTTTCTTTGTAAACTTTGATTACTTAATTGCCTTGGTAATCATTAGCGGATGTTATGTATTTATAAATACATTTAACATAGGTCTGTTATACCACACCTTTCTTTTTAATTTAATAGTTTCATCAATTACTTTAATTGTAATTTAGATTGTAATGATCAATCCCATTTCGCACTTGAAGTCCACAACTTCCATATTAATAAAGAGAACCAAAATGTCTTTTAATAAAGGAGAAAATAAGGTCTAATATGTATGTGAAATAAATAGCTCTTAATGTATGGCTAAATAAAAATTCTCAATATGATGTTAAAAAAACCCATTAGCAATACTCGATTTTCTTGTTCAAAAGGAAACTGTGAGTAAAAAAAATTATTATGTTAAAAAAATTAGTGAAGATTATCCTATGCTAACGTTTAATCCATATATACTTTGGGAGAGGCAATGTCTGATTCATTTTATGAAGAAGATAGATTATACCTGCAAAATTACTAAGGAAAAGAACCTAAATATGAAAATAAAGTGCACTGACTATATACCTATTTTGCAGGTTATCTATTAAGATAATAAAACTTGGCATCTATTTTTTTTAAGTATGATCACACTTTAATTACAGGCTTGCAATATCAATGGAAAGCATATACCAAATTATTGATAATATTTCCTCCAATATATATAGTATAATTTGTCTTTCAAAGGATAGTTTGCTTCCCTTACGTCATCAAAGGTTTTGTGAAGGAAAAAAATCAATACAAACATCTGATTCATTTGAAGATATATGATACGTATACACGAGTGACCATTTCATAATCATGAAATCGAACTTGTGATTGAGTAATCCGGGTTCTAAAGATCCGACGTGTAAACATACACTTCTTATTTCAAGTCAGATTATTGTGTATATGTATTATCCCTTTAAACCGACACAAACTTTTACAAATCTTCTCTCAAATCAAAAGTTTATGTATGCGTAATATCATACAAACCGATACATACGTTTAGAAATCGAAAACCTAAAGCCGATACATACCTCGAATCCAACGATTAACTCTGATTGTTGCAATCGTCACGACTCCTTCCGATCACGGATTTGTGCTCCTCTCCTCCTCCGATTCGACGTCGTCTTCTCCTGCGACGATGAACGGTGCCGGTAAGATATCCCTTCCTCCCTCTCTCTCTCTCTAACTCTCTCTTAATGCAAGGTAAAAGTGACGTGAGGAGAAGGGATCTCTTGGGGTTTTAAAGTTGATAATGAGAGGATTTAATGTATTAATTAAATCCATTTAATCCAAGATAATTGATTTGATTTTTTTTAAAACTCAGGCCGTTACATCAATTCCTCTTAATTTTTCAAAGGGGATCCGCTCATAGGATCAACCCTATACATAGATACATACATACCTACATACTTACCTACATACATACATATATCTCTATATTTATAGACACGCATATATATAGGGGGACCTTCCATTAAGGTGGGTCTTTCCTATATATAGAAAGCCTATTATAGGATTCATTAGATCTCAAATGATCTCAATCTCCATTTTACTTATCCAAAAGATTATTTTAGCCTTCTTTTTTTCACTAATAATCGATTTCGTTTAATATCTCAAGCTGTCATCTTTAGCATGTTTCAATTGGCACTTTTTTGTTGCTTTTTGTGATTCATTCGCCAATATTTAATGAGGTTCTGTATTTCATTTTAAAATTCAAATTAGGCATCTTCAAAAATCCCATTTTGTGTACTAACGTCATGCTCTTAACTTTTTTGGCGAACAACCACCCACAACCTTTTTCAGCGATGTGAAATCAACTTAATTTGGCATCGTTCCTCTTATTTGTTGAATTCAGATCCCAGATTTTATCTCCTCCATCGCCTCTTTCCTCTTTATTTAAATACATTCATGGACAAGCCTTCATTCCACGCCTCTTCCTTCACCAGAAAGCTCTTAAATCATCTTTCTCCATGTCAATAGCATAAGGTTGATCGATCATCATGTCCAGTCTGATCGATCATCCCTTATCAATCACACGTTCTAGCTTATTTGATCATATGTATCTCCAGAACCTTATTTTTCCTATTTTCTTCATTCTTTTTTGGCTACTTGTTCTAACGTGATGCAAACCTCTTTAGGAACATCTATTAGACCTCTATGCATGGCGCCCACCTCTTCTCCTTTTCGTGTCTCACCTTCTTGACTTGTAAGCCAATTCTCTGTAATGTTTTCAGATATCACTTCCCAAAATATGGTGACATCTTCATTCAAAACCATATCCATTCAATTTTCAACCAACTTTCTATCCCAGTTCACCTCACTCTCTTTTTTACTGCAACTCTCTATCCTTAGTTGTGGAATGTTACGTGAACTTGGAAGATGTCGGTGGTTCTTCGACCTACCGCCTTCAGACTATTGTCCTCTCATGCACTTTCATGGTGGATGTTCAATAATCTTAAGTGACATAATGGAACATCATAATCACAATGAATGTTGTAATTCTTTAATGTTGCTACAAGCCTTGACATCTCATCACCCCCTAAATGCTCTATACACAAAGCCCATCTCAACCATGTCTCATCCTACAATTTCAGGAACATGACCATTAATCTAACTTATACCTTCAACCGGTGTCATTTCATTCTGTCGATATTAGCGATAACCCATGTTCACTATTTTTTTAGCAATCCCAGTCCTTCACATCTTGTCAGATGTCTCCGTGACCATGTTACGCGACCTTGAGCATGTCACGAAGGCCAGGTCCTTTGGTATAGAGGTCACATGCATTAGCAGAGAATTCTATAACAACTCTCCTCCTCTACCCCTATGGACCAAGCCAAGTTCTTCCTACCCATGTTCCACATTTTCGTGGTTACGTCCCTCCTCTCTTCTACCCTTACCCATCACAGACGATAAAGTTTGGGTTTATCATGATTACTAGCTCTCCCATGTGCTTGACTTCTCCTAAGGGATATGATTTACGTCCATTCTCTAGAATTTTATAAGATTTGGGAGAATGCTGACATGATGTTGTCTCACAACATCACCATGACAATTTTGGTAAACGACTATTTGCAATTTGTCAATTCGTAGGTCTAGTTCATCTATAAGCTCTTAGATGATGTTCAATAACTTCATCTCTCTTTGAACCGTGCTCCAACGAGACCTTACCTATGAATCCTCCTCGCCGCCATGTTCCTCCTACTAAGGCTTCTCATATTATATCTACTTGACCCCATCATTGCCCTTCACTTCTTAGACCACCTTCCTCTGGAGGAAATACGATTATGTTGCCCTAAAATGCACAAGAAGAAGAACAAGAGCCTAAAGACAGGTTTGTGAGGTTTTTGGGCCTCACATATCACAGATACTTGTGTATCAGATCATATCTAATAAAAACATACTTGTCATAAAAGTCGCGATAGAAGAGGAATTTAAAAAAATCACAGCCTGTTCCATCAATATCACATGAGTATATGATTACCTCTTGAAGTGTGAATGTGATCCCCATGACTGTAAAGCAAGAGACATCCTCTGAAGTTCGATCAGACAAAGACAACCCTTTGTGGATGTGGGGATGAACCATATACTCCCCACAATCCAATGAGATGATCTACGACTCCTTGATACAGATATCATCGTATGAAATCCTCCTTCTTCATCATGTTCTCGAAAGAATCAAAGACGAATAAGCTCTACACGAGATGGAGCAAATCAATTTTGCAATGCAACAACGTGCTCATCCACGGCTAAGGGTATTATCCCTACAAGGGGACGAGCTTGAGTGAAAGGGTGAGGGTGGGTAATATTAAGGACTTGATCCCAGTGAGGGGACATCCCTTGGAGGAGAGAGAGAGAGAGAGAGAGAGAGAGAGAGAAAGTTGTTGATTCATAGATGTGAATTGTTGTGTCAAGAAGGCATGGTATGCCTCTCCTTATATACTTTTTCGGACCGTTATGATTGCAATCATTATTGTTGAATGGATGGCCAAGATTAATTGCTTCTCAACAACTTGAAGATAAAAGTTGGTAATATATTATCAACTTATTTAGAATTAATCATTTCTAAAAATATCAACAACTTTATCTCTATCTTATTGACTAATTTCAGACTAATGAATAAACAAACAAATTTGTCAACAAATAGATAATAAAGAAGAATAAAATTATGTAATACCTAAGGTGGGGCGTCCACCATGGTGGGTCCACCATGGACGTACCCACCCCCTTTTAAATGTATTTTCTTTTTTCCCTTTTTTGTTGTATTTTTTCAACAGCAAGCATTTCTAATTTGTTCACAAATCTTGTAAACTAATTATCACCAAATAAATCCAAATTATTTGTGATAATTATAAATAATCCATCCAAAAAATATAAATCATATTCGTATATTCAAAATTAAAAGTGGATCCAATTTATATTTATAACATAATGTGAATCAAATATATATTAATATCATATTTGTGAATCCTAATCACAATAAAGCCTCAACTGGATATTGTGGATATTATCCTCTCTATTGATGATTGTTGTGGATTGCATTATCTATATTAATCTTATCCAAGACAATTAAATCCAATTTAATTATATCAAAATCCTCTCTATACATATCGAAAACAAATGTGAATCTTATCCACATTATTTTTGAATAACTATGGATAACGCTATCCATGATAATGTTATCCAGAATAACTTAATTTAATTTAATCATCGTAAATTCTCATACTCACTCACTAATTTCAACAACACCGAAAAGTTCAAATTCTTAGATTTATTTCTATAGGAACATTCCCCAAATTCCTGTAAGGATTGTAACCTTATTCACGAATACTTGGAGATAGGGTGACGAACGCGAAATCTGCTCCTTTAATTATCTAAAATTGTAGTATAAGAGGCAAAAAATGGTCGATCAAAAACAACAATCTTTGAATGTTGTCGAGCATTTTTAACTTGGTAAGTGTACCAAGGCTGAATACAGGGAATAATGATTTTTAGCTGTGAGGTTTTAAATTATATTAAATAATTAAATACTTGCTTGCTCAATTTCTTTATCGAAAAATAAGGAGAAAATATGTTGATGCAAATGAGATGCAGTGCTAAGAAATTTTAAATAGAGAGGAGGAATTCAACACAAGATCCGTGATTAAGATATCCTCAAATTTGATCACATATCAATTAAATATAAAATCTAGAAATATTTATCAAAATAACTCCAGAAGTAGGCAAGAGTGTAAATATTTCTATGAATAACCTATAAATTACAGAGATAAGGAAAATGATTCTATCGATAAATTTTTATTTTCCATCATATCTCTAATTGAATCCTCAATTAAATAAAATCTGATCACGTAAAACAATAAGAGATCAATTTCTATCCTTCTGAGCATACCCCTACAAGAATTGATTCTTCAATTTGTGTTATCAATAAATACGAGAGGAATAAATAAAAATATCCTCAATTGGGCGCCTACATTTATCGAATCCTCAAATAACAAACCACAACAATTAGAGGAAGATTAATTCAATTTAAACCCTCAATAGAGTCCCTGCCAACAAATCGTTAATTTCTCGATGAAACTATAGCACAAAATGTCAATGATAAGTCGCATTTGTCAACATAGATCCTCAATTAGTAAATCTCAACAAGTAGCTCATATCTGTTTACCAGAGATAATATGAAAGAGCACAGAAAGAGCTTCAAAATGACATATTATGCGCTAAAATTGGAGCGCAGATACAAAAAATAAGATTAAATGAATCTGCAAGGACTAAAATATAAAAAATAAAGTTTTTCTTTCAGTGAGGTCCCTGGAGGGTCTTATCTGCAAAATCAAGAAGTCTCTAGAGTTTCTATGCAATTTACTCTACCCTCACGCGTGGAACACATGATCTGGGGCGGTGGGGCTATTTTTTCACTTTTTGTAATATGCGGGGGCTTGGTTGTAATTTTTCGAATCGCACATGCTAGGTACGTGCGATCTGGATAGACCTGGAGGCTCGGGTGGGCGAGGTTGCGGTTTGGGTGGCTGAAGTAGAGGCTCGAGGGCGAAGGCTGAGGTGCGGTCCCGAGCCTCTACGTGACGTGCTATGCGAGACTCGGATAAGGTTTGGTCGACCAGACCCTCGAGTCTGAGGCCGAGGCTTGGGGGAGGGGACATATGGAGGATGCCTGATCGTTGGATCAGGAAATGGTCCTAGATCCGACGATTGTCGAGCGGCGGAGTCTGAGAGGAAGGGCGGGAGGCGATGTCGAGGGCGGAGCTGTTGTGTTGGAGCACAGCTGCCAGAGGGCCTCCTTGGTGGTGGAGGAAGGCGCTCGCACCGTAAAGTGTGAGGTGATGGTGTAGGAAGGCGTTGGAGACCTCGACCGGCACTTGGCCGAGGCGGAGCCAAGACTAGGGGCACGAGCATCTTGATGGCAGAGCGACCGCGCAGGGGGCGCTTGCTACTGGAAGGTGGCGCTTGGCAGAGTCGTCATTCTTCACCGCAGAGTTAGCGTAAAAGAGGGAGCGTGTGGAGGGTGAAGTTCAGAGGTTGTAGAGTTTGGACAAGCGATGGAGTTAGGCCAAGTGGGTGCAGAGATTGGGAGTCGCCTGGGTCTGGAGGGGCTGGAGCTCTCTCCAATGTCGTGGCTTAGTGAGCACTCGGGAGATCAAGGTTAAGTGATATCAAAGGTCGTTGCGACCTCAATCAACCAATCGGACTCAACAAGAAAATCAAGACCACCTAAACCAAACAATCAAGCACAAAAATCAATGTAGAGGTCTCCGCTATTTATTTAACCTGGTATATCGACCAGGGTCGAACACAAGGAGCATGAGTAAAACCTATATAAAAAAGTCGGTAATCAGATAATCAAAGGCATACTTTTGTTGTTTTTAATTTGCAATTTTTATGATTTATAAATTAGAAAACAAACAAGAAGAATAAGGCAAAGACAGATTTTAATAATTTTTATTGGGACTAAAGATACTCACAAATTAGAAATAAAAATGTTTTTTTTTATTTTTCAAATATGCATATGTTTTTGGTAATTTTATCGTATTTTTATGATTTTTTTCTGATTTTCTAAAAATGAAAGAAAGATGAAACAAGAAAACAATGTACAGCCTAGACCAAAAGGCAAATGTAAAATATTAGAAGTGCCTAAACGTCCTAATTTTGATTTTATGATAAATTAAATAAAAAGATCTAAGTATGGCAATTGAAATCCTATTTTTTATTTTTTAAGAATTTTATATGATTTTTATAATATTTTCAGTCTTTTGTGATTTTTAGGGTTTTTATAAATAATAATGCAACAAAAATTGTATAAGAATGAAAACAAACTAAAACAAACACACGGAAATTTTTATGAAATTTTTGAAACCATTTTTATATTTTTTTAGTATTTTTGAAAAATAGACAGAACACTTTTTAAGGGTTCTTTATTTTTAAAAAAGTCAAACAAAATTAAATTAAGTCGCAAAAAATATAAATATTACACGTTAACATGAGCTAATGGTAATTTTTCTGGAATTTTTGGAGTTAACTTAATAATTATTTTATTAAAAACAAAAGACACAGCACACAAAGACCTAGTTACAATTAACGTAAAGTTCTCGATCAATAAATAACACACATGAAAATCTCAGGGTCGAACATGCAAAATTACCAGAGAATAGACACACGTGCTTATAAAACCACGTACAGGGGCAGATTAGCATATATCAAAAAATTTCTACTCAAACAATAACATTCATGAAGTTCATGATAGTTCTTGCAAAAACACCATAATCCCACGTGAGATGGCGCGTGAGTCTACTCAAACTGGATTGAAACACAAACATACAAAATAACAAGGGTCCACATGCAAAATATCCAAACTATTTTAAACTAAGACAAATATTTACAGGACTAGATTATAAAATTAAAACAAAGAGGGGCCTAAGGACAAGTTACCCCTTATTGGGCGTGATCCAACGGTCGAGACACTCCACTTATGATCAAGCGGCTGACTGCGCGGATACCGCTTCAGCGATGAAGGAATCTGGTGAGATCTCCAGATGGATCCAACGGTCGAAGGCTCCCCATAGATGGATGTCTTGGATTAGAACTGGGGGATACCTTGATCCAACGGCTGAGACGTAACCTGGAAGAACTCCAGAAGAACTCGCCTCCAGCAAGTTTCAATCTGCTGATACGCGCGGTAGGCACGTCCTCAAGAGCTGTTGTGAAGGAGGAAACATTGACGTCGATGCTCCGCAGCTTCCGATGGGCTCAAAAGGGGCCAGGACCGAGGGGTAAGGCCGAGCGATCCATGACTAACGTGGGACCTTCCTCGTACATCCAAGAATTCCATATGAGGTCATCTCACATTCAAACCCTACAAAAAGAAGGGTCTTGCTCGGAATGTGGTTCTGGCATAGGTTAGAGCACAAAACAAGTCGCAAACCATGGGGGTCAGTGAATGGGTAGGTCTCCGACGAGTGGGGGATTCGACCTAAGTGAGGAGGCTCCCAACACAAGTCTGCAGCTCCGTGGTAGGTTGCGGAGCGAACGTAGAAGTGCAGGGATGTCAGAGTGAGATGAAAGGCCACGGAGGTGAAGCGAAAGGAGGTGAATGATGGGTGGTCGGAGCAACTCTGTTCTTTGGTGAACTAATGGATGAAATGGAGGATATGCGACAAGAATAGTACCTGGAGGTGGAATGAGATCGCTTGGGACCGCAGACAGGGGTCTATGGTGGTTGTTGCCTCTATGGATGGCGGTTCCATAGGCTAGAGCCCCTTGCGGTGGAGCTGAGGTTAAGACATCACCAGACCTAGGGTTTCCATGCTCAAGATGAGCCACTTGCCCTTCCTATCATTATCGTCACTCTAGGAAAGGAGGTCAGGTGCTCAGGAGAAGGTGGTGCAGCCAAAGGTGCACAAAAAGGAAGGAGAGCATGCAGGATATATAAGCGTAGGGGGTCCGAGAAGATGTGAGTGATGCCGCGAACCGACGCACGGATCAAGTAAGGATGGATCGGTCGAGGGTCAAGGACCCACGCTCTCAATCCGGAGCCGAATGGTGGATGAAAAGGAGCTAGGATCGGGTCTAGAAAAATGGAGAAATCAGGCAGAACCCGATGTGGCGAACAGAGGAGGTCCGGGGGGACCAGTTGACCGGGGTCAACCGTCCCCATTGGACCAATCAGAAAATTAGAATATACAAAATATTTACAAAAAAATATAAAATAGTAAATGACTTCAAAATAAAAAGTATATAAAATAAAAATATTTATTATTTTTCAAACCATTTTATATGTTTTTTTATTTTATTTTTATGATGAATAAATTAATCTCTATACAGTATAATGTATTATATACAAGTATAATATACCTATGTATTTTGTACAATTACTTTTATTTTGTTATTTTTACACAAATACCCCCATTTTGTATTTTATTTATCTACAACATGTTTTTAGGAGTCTAAAATAATTTTTATTTTGTTTTTATTGTTTATTTACATGTACCTAATAAATAGGGAGTGAGGCATGTATGCATGTGCCTGGTACAAGTAAGAGATGATTGTATTTTAATTTTTCTAATTTTTATTTTATTTTTATTTTATTTTTATGAGATACTACAAGGAGGTAAAAAGGACATTTTATTTTTATTTTGTGAATAATAATTTACAGATATAAGTTATATATACAATATAGAGTAGGCCCTATCTCTCTCTACTTATTTGGTTTGGCGATCGGGTCAATACTTGACCTTCTCTTGGGATTTGGGTCACTCTGTATTTATTCTAAATACCTTCCTACTTTTTCTTTTCCTTTGTTCTTTTATTTTTGCACAAATACATTCTAAGTATACAATCTTAACAAATGCATGCATAATGCTAACTTATTGTATCTACACCTATCTACATGTTGATTTGTCGAGATAAATAGCTAAAATAAAAGAATAAAGAGTAAGAATCAGTGATTCATCCTGGCTCAAGTCTCTCCGACGAAGGAAGAGAGAAGCTCGGCTGCCCGCATGACTGGATCAGCGGTAAGGTGCAAGAAGAGCGCCTTGGATCACGCCTGGAAGTGGCTATAGGCCAGAGACGAGGGTTATCTCACCACCTTCGTTCTTTGATGCTCTCTCTCTCTCTCAAGATGGAGATGGCTGATGCTATAGAATGCCGTCGAGGGAAGGCTTTATAGAGGTTGTCATAATGGCTGGTGAGGCTGAGAGGGTGGAAGGGCGTTACGCCGGTGGGGTGGAGGCACGTAACGACGAGGGTGATGGCAACAGAAGGGGATGGGGTGTTTGATGAAACCATGTTTCATGCCTTTAATTCACTGAAATTAACCCCTATCTTAGACTAGATGGCAATAAAAATCAGAAAATCCTTGTAATTATCAGAGTCTTTGAATAAATTAAAAACAACAAAAAAATGCAAAATTAAAATCCGTGGTGTTTTTAGCCTTAAAAATACCCTCAAAAATATTTTCTGCCCTTCAATGACCTCATCTCCATTTTTCGTCAACATGAAACTTGTAGATCTCATCGAGATCTATAACTTTCATGTTTTGAGTTTTTCCAAATTTGGCCATTTGCCCCTTCATATTTCATTTTCTTTATTCAAATAATCTGATTGGGCCATGTGGCTCTTTCTGGTTGAGCCACGTGGCCCTACCCCTTTGCCCTTGCCGCCCTCGCTCCCGGTCGTTGGATATCTTCTTGATCCAACGGTCTCGCTATCTCCACACTCTTTCAACTCCAGCCGTTAGATCTTGGCCTCCTCTGCAGATCTATGCCATTCATTAGCACATCCATTCTCCACCCTCCGATCATCCCCATATCACATCTTCACCGCCCGCTAGCGCCTCGCCCATAGCCCACCACATGGCACTTTGTGCACCATTCGATCTCGCATTCGCCCCTTTAATCACAATCGTCCATTGCCTCTGTGATCGTTACCCTCCGATCACCGTCCAGATGCGATCTGAGCTGCCCGCCAGCGCACACTATTAGCACGACACGTGGCATACCCACTCGCCTTCCGATTGCATCGCCCCAGATTTCATCCAAGCCGCCCATTAGCGTGAAGGATATTGAGAATCCTTAAGCGCATCATGGAAGCATGTCGATCGCATCATATGCAATCGGGGCGGCTAGTCGCACTAGTCGCTTGATGCGACGGAATTACAATTTTTTAAAACTAAAGATGAAACCACATGATCACGAGAACACTTCTCGGATCGTTTCATCAAACCACAAAGTATAAGGAATACCTCTTGAAGTGTGGTTGTGATCGCGAGATCTCAAACAAGAGATCCTCCTGTCTCAAGTCCGATCCACAAAGAACTCACTTGCGGGAATGATGATGAGATGCATTCCTCCCGCAATCCTCGATGAAGATCCAAGCGAGGAGTCCCCTAATTTTGTCAAATAAAATCCGCTGTCTTCCCTTAGAGCAAGTCGCCCCAAAGAAGAAGGAGATCCCCAAGTCATCGAAGGCGAAGGCGAGCCTCTCCTTCTCAACATACAAAGTGGACGGCCACTTTGAAAAGAGAGAGAGAGGCTAGGCGAGATTTAGAGAGAGAGAGTAGTAGTAGTCTTCTACAACTCTTGATGATGTACCAAGAAAGGCTACCCTAGCTCTCCTTTTATATTAGTTTAGGATCCAATGGATCTCAATCCACGGGACACATAGATCCAACGGCCATGCTTGGTATACGTAAAATCAATGGCTATGATTGTTGTTGGCTAAAACCAACAACATTAATTTATATTTAAATTAAATATATGTTGCAACATTATCAACATAATTTAATTTAACATAAATCAATTAATTAATAGATTAATCAAGATAATAAAATGGAGATAATGTTGCCTCCTAAAAATGGGGCGTCACCCATGACTTTTTCATGGGTGACGCCGCCTCATCAAAGGTGGCTATTATCTCCTTTTTATTGTGTCATATTATCTCTTAATAATATGTAATAATCATTATCACATAATAATCAACAAAATTAATTCCAAATTAATTTGTGAATATTTCAATCATGCCATTGAAAATATGTGAATCACATTCAAAGCCCAAACTAATTTGTAAATTACATTTCCAATTAATTACTCAATGTGAATCCAATTCACATCAATAATTAACAAATGCTATTTACATAGTTTCTCTCTCTAATATATTATAAATCATATTTATAATATATATATATGATTAATATGGATAGCGATATCCACATTATTCATATCCATGATAATTAAATCACATTTACTCATCTTGGATCTCTTTTCTCATGTGCCCAAATAACATGAATCGCATTCACGTTATTCATATCTTTGACAATTAAATCACATTTAACTATCTTAGATATCTCTTCTTATAATATGAATCAAATTCATATTATTCATGATAATTAAATCATATTTAATTATCCATTTTCTTGATGCTTGGATACAGAATTCATCAAATGAATTATTCTTGAACTCCTTAAAGAATAATGTGCTTTCTCCGCAGATACTTAGAGATAAGGACAGGGCGATTGTATTGTTCTACGTATAGTGACTTGGATGTTGAGATCTCATCTCAAATCCAGATCTTACGGACCTCCCACAGATGCTTGATTAAATCAAGACCACAGATCTAATCTTCTCATTGCATCTGAATCTCATTCAGACCAATGTCCAACACTTGGACCAAGATCAGATTGCTTCTCTACTGAGAGGAGTCACTAAAATACAGACCTGTTTCATCACTCCCTCGGAATGGAAGCGTCATGGTTATACAATCGTTTATGATCATATCACCCTCAGGTATTCCCAATACCTGTACATCCTGCATACTGGAAGACCTATGATCAACCCAAATATCAAGATCAATTTTATACTGTCTTCTTCAGGGTTTTATCAGTAAGTTTCTCATTTGATCATTGGGATTTGGTATCGATCATATAATTTCCAAAAGCATATATCATACCTAGGTCTTGATATACTTTCCAAAAGTATATATCAAACCTACAAATTCAGTCAAGCTTCCAAAGCGAGACGGCCGTGCACAGAATTTGATTCTTCCCAATATCTCATGAGTGAGCTCATGTCGTCCGGTTCTGTAGTGAACATTATGATCCCTTCGAGAGATCGTATTACTCATATGCCCTTACATGCACACCAGCGCGCCGGTGTATAGACCTTGGTTAGGTCATCAACCTATCGGTCTGCCAAATGTACATACTCAGACATATAGTAATGCATCTGTCTCCGGTCAGAGGATGCATGCCAATGTTGTGACAGCATTCAACATTGGACTTAGGTTATCTCGATCTCGTTAAGTCAACTCTTTGACCTAACTAATCTGACACCTCCGAATCTCTATTCCTATGCAGAGGACATGCATCAAGAGGTCGGTCAGATATCAGCCTATGTGAGAAAGGATTGCCATCTCCTACTCAGGCTGGAGATCACATCTTAACAATCATTTGACGGTGCTTGATGAGTCCTCAATCTAACTCTTTATATATTCATCCAAGCACCAGCCTCTATGACTCATTTAATGAATCAACAGCTACATGATCATCAAGATGGCCATGGTACATAACCCTAATTGTACAGAGGGACCTTATATGCAAATTATTTACTCTTTATTTCAGATCAGGGAATGATATGTGCAATAACATTTATTGCATAATGGCTCGCCGTGGGCTCGCATGTCCAACATAGCGCCCTTCTTTCGGCCGTTGGATCTTAAGATCCAACGGCCAAAACACTATCGTCTACCTTGGACCCCTTCTCTCCCCTACGTTCTCAATCTCGCATAACCGCCTCGCCCTTCCCATTTTCTCCACCATCTCCGACGACCTCTTCTCTTGCTATCGGCCTCACAAAGTTCCCCCATCATCCTCCATCCTTGCGGCCTGTCACTCCACCCTCGTCTTCCTCTCCACTACTCCATCTCGACTCCACAAATCGTGATGCCCGCTCCTGGAACTGCCATCTTCGCCCCTTTAAATACGCCATCTCCTCCGCCTACCACAACGGTCCACCTTCACGAGGGGTAAGGCCCAGCTCTCCTCCTCCTCCCTGTGATAGGGGGAGGAGTTAGGATCGAGCAACAATGACCTTCGAGAAACAATGACCTTGGATTCCCCGGTGAGACCCACAGCTACCCAGCTGTGTCGCTGTGGCTCCGCCCTGCCCGAGCTCGCTGGACCGGCCGCCCAGCATGTGCGACGATCCCGGGGTTCTCCAAGGACCTCAAGCCCAGGCCTCTGCTCCTCCATAGCCAGGTAAGCTTCTCCGACCTCCTTTGCATTATTCTTAATTCTTCTAGCAATTAAATAGGCCGCAACTCGTTTCCCCACACTTCATTGACCATCTCCCTAGCTTCGCACCTCCACCTCCATCTTCGTGCATAATCGAGATTACCATTCCCCCTTCTCCATAATCTGAGCACCTCCGCCCCACCTCCTCTCCATATCGCCGGAGATGGAGCTCTGGTCTCCCATCTCTACGCCCGTACGAGACCCCATTCCATTCCCTATCATTTGCATGTGCATGCCTCAGCTATTGGACTAACACTGCAGGCACCTTCGTTGAATGGCCTGAACCATCACCAGAGCAGATTTCGCAAGATACATCTCCGGCATCCACGCCTCCTCCGATTCTTTTAGGTCTTCCAGATGCTTCGCCAAGACTCCACGATGAATTCTAGCCGTTCAGGAGCTGCTGGGGATCTTCATCGCGCTTGAAAGGAGGTGGCGGAGCTCGACCCTCATCGCCGGAGGTCTGTCTTCGCCGCCCAATGCAGATGAGGAAGGAGGTACAACGATCGTTGGATGGTCTTATCCCGGTGACCATCTAACGGCCCACATGAGGCCACGATGACGTATTCTTCAGCTACAGCGACCGTCTGATCTCGATGGTCAGACGGTCCAGGTTCCTCCACGTGTCAGCAACTGGGGGGTGGCACCAGCCCTCCAGGCTAGGGGTGCTCGAGCCTTGTCCGAGCCTCATCCGAACCCAGACCACTCTCCATGCCTAGCCGAAGCAGCTCCGACCCTGCATAGCCTCCCAAGCCTGGCCTCACGTGTTCAAAACATGTGATGGCTGGGAATTTCGCATGGGCCCCCCGCCAACTTCTCCAGATGGCAGAAAGGTCCTGATGTCACACGCCTCCCACGCGTGCCTGGAGTGATTTGCATTCAAACCCTTGTGGGATTGAATAATTGCAAATCTACCCCGTACGTGTGGGATATTTACAGGGAAGGCCTCGCAGTTATTTTATTTGCATTTTTAGTCCTTCCCAGGGACCTATTTGCTAGTTATCTTCTTGTTTTCTTGCATTTAAGCCCCTATCTTCATTTGTGAATAACTTGAGCATCGCATCTCAGTTTTAGTTGATTTCAGTCTCGTTTTAAAGCTATTCTAATGATCTTCTTAATGGCATGCTTAGATCTCTGATTCGACACTCAAAATTTTGATGCCTCAGTTTAGTCTAAGTGTCTCATATATAATTACTTGTATGCCTTATATTAGTTCATTCATGTGAATAGTTTCTTAATTTGACCCTAAATCGATCACTGCTTAAATTGCTCATATATTTTACATGATCAGGGCTCATTTGCATTGCATTCAATTGCATCTCTTTGCATGATTAAAAATAAAAAATGCATAAATCCCATGTCTACTTGATGTATTGTTTTGTCTTCTTGCATTGTTTGACCTATTGTTCTTTAATTCAACACTTACTAAAATCAATAAAAGTATGAATATCATGAGGATCGTGTCCCTGAGTTCGACCTTGGTTACTTACCAAGTAAAATATAAATTCATGACCATCCGATTTCATTGACATATCAAATCTAATGGTTTTTGACGGACCGAATCCAACCCGACTACGACGATCTTAAGTGCTAATTCCGCACTCTTAAAGGGCTGAATTTTCGGCTCGTCAAATGGCGTCGTTGCCGGGGACACGACTCATCTCTTGTATTATTTGGATTTTTATTTATTTAATTAAGTGTTTCTTTTATATAGGTTAATTTATTCATTTATCTTGCATCGTAAAATTTTTTCTTCTCGATTGATCTTTAATCTTTGCTTTTTTCACAAGGTCCCTTGTGTTCAAGGAAGCGAGGAGAAGTTGCTTCCCGCTACGAGGAGCAGCAAAAGCATGCTTGAAGCAAGTCGAGAAGAAGGGAAAAAATGTTATTTTGCATATCATGTTATCATGTAATAATACAACAGTCTTCGATCGAAGACTCGCGATTGTAAATGAACGTGTGGGGATCGTCCCACTTGAGTGTCGACCTAGGGACCAGGCACGCGGCTCTTCGAGCCTCTTTTATCGTTTTAATTTTCATGTGCTTGCTCGTAGGTAGGACACACATTAATCAAAGGCGCACATAGCATCGCTTTACTTAACCAAAATTTCAAGATGTTCTTCCCCGCTAATAGAAGCATGATAGGTGCGACTTTCGACTTGCATACATTATTTTGGTTTTCAAAACAGTCCAAGATTTTTCATGTATTTTCGCCAAGGCACTGCATGTTTCTCACTTAGCTTAGATCATGGGTTTTATCGATTGCATGGTTTTTCTCGATTTCCCCTCCTAGCTTGATCACCTAGGTTTATGGAAAATGGGAATGAACGGTATACGATTATTGCTTGATTTATGTGCTCACCTTAATTCAGTGACAACCTTAAGAAAAATAATTGGGAACTGTTAATTGCAAGTCAACCTAAAATGGAGTAAAAATTTTGTTTTGGGAGAGCAACACCCTCGTTTACGCAGTGATTTTTACTTAACATTTTTCCGCGTAAAAATAGAATATTTTAATCACCAATAAAACCGATAATATAATAAACCAACATCTGTTGGTTTCATGTGTGAGCTGGTGAAATTGAAGTGTGTTGCATGCTTGTTTGAACCATGTTTGCTTCGACACTCTCCCCAGAGCCTTAGATACTCCATTTGATCTCCGAAGATTCATCCACTCACTTGTACATCCATCCATCTTCTTCGTTCACCTCGGGTCTCTCCCAACATCAACTCTCCATCTTTATACTTAGGCTACTCTCAGCCTAAGTATAGGGGAGACCCGAGTCCCCGTGATTTTCTTTACTCATCCTCCTTGCCTTTATACTTAGGTTATTTCTAACCTAAGTATAGGGGGAGCCCTCCTTAGTTCCCATATTTTATTGAGTTTAGGCAGTCATAATATCTCTTGAAGTCAAAAAAATATGTTTTTGAATGAAGGAGTTGGATTAATCCTCTACATTCATACTTCCACCCAGGATCTGAAATGTCAAGGAAACTTGGTTTATGAGGACTTGGGATTTTAGGTTAACCAGCCTTAGCCATCAGGGTCTTAGACTTAATCATCCACATTCCCCTAGATTTTTATATTTACGTGCTATATTGCATGCTTAGTCTCCGACCATAAGAATATAATCAGCACATCACATGCACGACTGCGATTTCGATGAGATGAGTTGACTCTTCACTTGCGGGACTGGGACGAGGGATTCGAGTCTGGACTTGATCTAATGATGCTCGAGGATGGGATAAAATCTTTGAAGGCTTCATGAAACCTGAGTGTCAGCAACTTTAGTCAGTATGAGAACTTGGTTCTTATACTAATCTCTTGACATTGACCTAAGTGCCAGGGTGTGAAATAAATAAAAATGTTGATCATTGTTCTCCAACTCTCGGTAAAAGCAGTGAAGCTAGCCAAAAATACTACAAATCAATGAAATGTCAAAGAAAAACTCTCATTCCACAAAGTCAAATATCAAAGAGCTTCCACCAAAGGTTAGCGCTCCCAAACATTTCAAAGTGTCCACTTGGCCACGCTATTAGGATCAGGAGTCGGGCTTGCACCAAAAATGAGCTCTGCATCGTAATGCTACAAGTATGGGTGTAGAAGGTACGATAGGTACTCAAAAAGGCACACCCTGGTGTACTCACAGGAAAAACAAGTGCAGCCGGCTCCAACTTCTCTTGACGGACGCACTGATCAACACCAAAAATATGTATTGTGTAATAAGGTACTAGAGCGAGTCCTTGTTCCAATAAGAGGGAGAGAAGAAATGACACAATCCCATGCACTCCATTACTGGTCATCCATCTACACTTTCAAGTTTGACAACTAAAGAGACGGTAGACTAAATGCAAGATTTGATTTATTCCCTAGTGTTGAGGATTGGGTCCTCAGGAGAGTTTCTCGGACCAAGACCTTGGGTGATGTTTTGACTCTACTCTCGGGTACGCAGTCAACACTAAATGTCATACCCTTAGTCTATATGTACATCAGAGAGAGTCTGGATAATTAGAGAAATTGGGTGCCTCTTTATTAAGGCTGGGTTAAGCTCTAAAATTTTGGACCTCTAAAGTTGAGTGGACTTGAACAGATCGGATCCTGCACGCACATGCACCAGGGGGTTAATTCAGTTCATTCACTTTCCTTGATGCTCGGGGACGAGCATAGTTTAAGTATAAGGGGTTGATGAAACTATGTTTCGTGCCTTTAATTCACTGAAATTAACCCCCTATCTTAGACTAGGTGACAATAAAAATCAGAAAATCCCTTGTAATTATCAGAGTCTTTGAATAAATTAAAAACCACAAAAAATCGCAAAATTAAAATCCGTGGTATTTTTAGCCTTAAAAATAACCTCAAAAATATTTTCTGCCCTTAAATGACCTCATCTCCATTTTTTTTCAACATAAAACTTGTAGATCTCATCAAGATCTACAACTTTCATGTTTTGAGTTTTTCCAAATTCGGCCATTTGCCCCTTCATATTTCATTTTATTTATTCAAATAATCTAATTGGGCCACGTGGCTCTTTCTGGTTGAGCCACGTGGCCCGGCCCCTTTGCCCTTGCCGCCCTCGCCCCGGTCGTTGGATCTCTTCTTGATCCAACGGTCTCGCTATCTCCCATGCGCTTCCAGCTCCAGCCGTTAGATCTTGGCCTCCTATA
>JAZKJV010008074.1:585000-753113 GCA_037367405.1 Ottelia alismoides | reverse complement strand
TTGGTGAGGCCCCCATGTGCAACGACACTTTGTGAAACAGACCCCGCAAACAAGGTATATAGTGTTTGTTTACAAGAGTTCAAATGCTAGAAATAAATAAATAAAAGTCTATGTAATTTTTTTTCAAATCTTGGTCTCCGTCAACTTTTCTTATCCTCCTCTTATGCTATCCTACGGCTCGATGAAGAGTCAAGTCGCCTTCGCTTTTCTTGGGTTCGTTGACTCTCCTAAGAGTGCCATCCTGGCTCATCGGGCCCTCGCTAGAAAGAGGAAATGAGAAATGTGTAAGAGATACAAATATAAAATATAAGCAAGAAAAAAATGAATTAGACACAGTGATATACAATGAATGAATTTAAAAATATATAGCAAAAATGTAAAACCAAGAATAATAGATCAAAAGAGAAACCTAACTACCCTCGTTGTGCCTCCCCAGCAGCGGCGCCATTTTATTGACAATGCTTTTCTTGGGTTTTAATTAGATGAATTATGAACAAGTCATTTGCAATCCAATCAAACATCAACACAAAATTTATTTTATTCACATGCAGGATTAATTACACAAAAATGTAGCAAAAGAATTTTGCTATTTATTTTACCTATATAGTAACAAGATCGAACTTAGGGAGGTTCTAAATCCCAAGGGTTATTCTAATAATAAAAAAAATCAAACAAAAGATAAAGGAATTTCAATGCAAATTATCTTGGTTTTGTAGGATTTTTTATTTTTATTTTTATTTTTTTATATTTTATTTTCTTTATTTTTTTGATTTTTTATTTTTATTGGACTTTAATTTTGCAAATTTTTTCTTTTAAAAAATAATTATTTTATAACTCAAAGAAATTTTATATACGAAATAAATACAACTTTTTGGATTTTTTACAAAATGATAAAATGATCAAAAAAGTCAAAAGAAAATATTTTTATACTTTCAATATTTTTAATTTTTTGTAAAAATTCAGAGATTTTTAGTTTTTTTATTTTCAAAATAAATAAAAACAAGGAATAAAGCAAACAGTGAACATACATGATTATTTTACAATTTAAAAATATAAAATAAATTAAAAATTACTCGATTTATTTTCCCTAAAAACTATGATAATTATCTGCAAACAGGATGTGGAATTACTATTTTTTTTAAATTCCGTATATGTTTTATAAGATTTTTTATTTTTGCAATTTGTTTAGGTTTTAACGTATTAATGTGTGAAATTTGCATATAAAATGAAATATACAAAAACAAAGTATTATATTTTTGGAATTTTTAACATAATAATTGCATTTTTATGGTTTTTCAACTTACAAAAAGCAAAAAATGCAATATTTTTATTTTTTAATAATATCAAATAAAAAAAGTAATACAAATTTTATGTTATAAATAAGTACACAACAGGAGCATAATATGATTTTTATAGAATTTATTGAGTAATAAAGATATCAATTTTAATAATGAAAACATGCAAATCAAGTATGGAAATACATGACTTAAATTTAATTATTTAATATTTTGGAAATAAAAATAGCACGAAATAAAAAATAAGGTAGATATTGTAATTTTACCAGTGCGTACGTGTAATGCACATGATATGGAGCTAGAAGGGGGTTTATTTCGAAATCAGGAAATGTCGGAGGAAGGAATGCAATTTCCCTAAAATAATTAGGTTAAATGTAGGACTTCTTCATGTTTCGTTTCTTATTTCCCTAGAACACGGAAATGGGGGGTGTCGTCCCTCTCTTCCTCATTCTCGAGCAAGGGTGACGGGCGATAAGTGGACTTCAAGGTAGTGGCCGTGACTAATTCTAGAGGAGCTCCAGGTGGATGTTGCAGGAGGAAAGTGAGTGTGAGGAGGCACGATAGAGGGCTACTCTCTCCTCTGGGCATAGACAGAGATTGTGCAGGGCGATGGTCGACTAGAGGTGGCTCTCGTGATGAGAGGTGACAGGGATCAACAATGCTATTGCACGAGCAGTGGGCTCTCCACCGGGCTGATTTGGCAGTGATTGCTTGATGTGATCCTCGTGCGGGGCACATTTATATGCTTCAGGTGGCGGAAGGTGAATGATTGGAAGCGATGAGGTGGTTAATGGCTAGCAGTGTAGGTTGGCGACGTAGATTCACAAGCGGAGTGCACCGGGCGGTCGATCGAGTGGGGGAGGTGAGACACGTCCCTTGCGCTCGTGACTGTAGTTGGTAGATGTTGGACAGGGTGGATTGCGAAGGAGTTCCTTTGCCAATTGGAGAACTGTAGCGAAACCGTAGGTGGAGGGGCTTGCGATGGTGATGGAGGGCATGACTCCAAGCAGTTGAGCTGTTGTGGGTGCGAGGGCGCTTTTGGCAGTGACGTCAGTTCCATCTGCCCAATTTTTTTGTAAATAGATTTTTTTTCTTTTTTTGTAAGAAGAAATTTTTAACATCTAACAATTGTAATCGTTTTTTAATCCCTAATATTGCAATAAAATCAAAACAACACTGACTCGAGCACGACGACTCGGTCAAAAACTATTGGATAGAAAATGTGAATGGAAAAATGGATATGACGAGGTGTACCGATGGATCCGGATCTCCATCCACCGTGTGTGGTCGGAGGTGTGTGGTTGTGTAAGAATGTAAAGCGATGAGATAGAGAAAATGATATGGAACATTGGATCGGATTCAGATCAAATCGTGATGATGAAAGATTAGCGATTAACTTTGATTTAAATTTTAACAATGAAACGACTGTGAAACAAAAGTAAAACTTATATTACGATTAATCTAGATGAAAAAATGATAAATAAAATGGATCTCATCATGGGAGCGAATGGATGATGTGATGACTTCGACGAGGGCCAACTCACTGTCATTGGATGACTCAGAGGCTAGGCAACTTTCTACAACAAGAGTACTCTTGGAGATTAGGCTCCTCTTACCAAAGATTGATTAAGTGAGAATGAGTGAGGAGGAACCAATTACATAGAAAAAAATATGAATTTAAATTTCAAAATTTGAATGGAGAGAAAAAATAAAGAAGGAAGTTAGTGGTAGAATTATTTACATAATTTCATTATTTACTTATTTTCATTATTTTATTAAAATAAATAATAAATCTCAATTATTTAATTTTGTTAGTATGGTTGTTTAAATAAATTAATTATATACATATAATATATACATATGGTACATTATACACAAAGTTAAATAAAGAAATTATTTTATTTTATGTTTTGAAACCTTTTTATATTTTTTTTATTTTAAATAATTACTAAAATATTTACAAATATTTACAAATACATTATGTATTAAAATAAATATGGGATTAATACATATAATAAATAAATGGTAAAATTGTAAAAATCACCCGAGAAAATCATCTTCCAAACCGTAACTCCAAAAATTATGAAACCACTACCATTTTAAAAATAATTTAATTTAGAATACAATGGAAGTGAGTTTGATTTAATTCGAGTTCATATGGAGAGCGAGTTAGTCTTTCAATTATCACTTTACAGCTTTTTCTGAGTGTAGTTATTTTTATTTTGTACATGATATTATTTTGCAATTATTTTCATTATTTAGAAAATATTTGTTTACAACTTCTATTTAGAAAATTATTTAATTTGAGGTCAATTTATGAAAATATAAAATAATCTAATTTTTATACAAATATACGTAGAATAAATTCAAAAGTATTTACAAAATACTTTTTGGATTTTCTAGTTAAAGACCCTTATCTCTCCCTACTTTATTTTTGGTCGATTAAGTCAAGTCATGACCTTCTCTCGGGGTTTGGGTCAGCCTGTATCTATTGCATATATACAATATTTTTATTTTCTTTATGTTTCTTTTATTTATTTGTTTGTTTTAGATTAAAATAATAATATGTGTACAATATTTACAAACAGTTGCAGGTTAGTAAGAATATGGATTTATTAATATATACATGTATTTTATAAGAGATTTTAATCTAAAATAAATGTATAAATATGATGAAATGTAGAATCATCAGAAGCCAAGACTGGAGAATGCTGCAAAAGACAAGTCGGTGTATCCTCTATGCCCTCACTATGATAGAAGGCACACTAGAGAGTGTTATAAGCATATAGGAGCTAGCCGGGCTTGTGGACAAAAATGTCACGTCAGTAGTGATTGTCCCAAAAAGAAGGAATAGAATTCTGGAGATCAAAAGAAGCTTGCCAAAGTAAGGGTATTCTCTCTACCTTCTGGAGATGAGGAAGTTCGACATGCTATAGTGGAAGGTACCTTTTCTATTGCAAGTCATTTTAGCTATGTTTTATTTGATTTTGGTGCATCGCATTCCTTTATTTCTCGTTGCTTCACCAACCAATTGAATTTTGAGGCTATTGAACTTCCATATACACTTACTATGACTTCACCATTGGGTGAACACTCCATTTTAGGTACCTACTTGGGCGAGGTACTTATTTTTGTAGAACACAATTTAGTTGCCAACTTTATATTACTTCAAATGAATAATTTTTATGTTATTCTGGGTATGGATTGACTTTGGGAGCACTATGTAGCCATATAATGTAGGGAAAAGAAGGTGCTTTTTTAATAAACCACATGTAGTTGAAATAGTCATTCGTGGAGATAATGAGAGGAGTCAGATGATTATCTCGACACTTAGCACACAATGATTGTTAGCTACTGGGTACACAACTTATTTGGATAGCTTAATAAATACAAAACCCTCTATGGTTCAACTTGAGGATTCAGAAGTTGTACGAGATTTTACAGATATTTTTGTAGACGATCTTCTGGGTCTTCCGCCTATAAGAGATATTGACTTCACTATTGATCTACTATTGGGTAATACACCAATATACAAAGTACCATGTAGGATGGCTCTTGTTGAGTTAGACAAGTTGAAAAATTAGTTGTAAGAACAATTAGATAAAAGGTTCTTGAGTCCAAGCGTTTCCCCTTGGGGCTCTCATGTCTTGTTCATGAAAAATAAGGATGGGTCCCTTAGGCTCTGCATTGATTACAGAGTGTTGAACAAAGTTATCAAAAAAATAAGTACTCACTACCTCGCATTGATGATCTATTAGACAAATTACATCAAACAACGGTCTTCTCCAAGATTGATCTTCGGTTTAGTTAACAAAACTCAGGATTAGGGATGAAGACATATCAAAGACAACATTCATGACAAGATATGGGAATTATGAATTCCTAGTGATGCCTTTTGACCTCACAAATGTGCATGTTGCATTTATGGAATTGATGAATAAGGTTTTTCGAGAATACCTAGACAAGTTTGTAATTGTCTTTGTTGCTAATATTTTGGTTTATTAAGAAGATATGGAACAACATCAAGTGCATCTCCGATTAGTTCTTGTGGCATTATAACAACATCAACTTTATGCTAAATTATCCAAATGTGACTTTTCACTTCAG
Organism: Ottelia alismoides; assembly: GCA_037367405.1. Classification (NCBI taxonomy): domain Eukaryota; kingdom Viridiplantae; phylum Streptophyta; class Magnoliopsida; order Alismatales; family Hydrocharitaceae; genus Ottelia; species Ottelia alismoides. The sequence continues at coordinate 747,711 of JAZKJV010008074.1, read as the reverse complement.
GAAGTTGCCTTCCTTGGTCATGTTGTATCCAAGAATGATATTTTTGTAGATCACACAACGGTGAAGGTTGTTTTGAATTGGAGTCAACCAAAGAATGTCTCAGAAATCCGTATTTTTTTGGTATGACAAGAGATTCATTCAAAATTTTTCTAGGATATCCCTAACGCCGACCCTATTGTTTAGAAAGGATGTAAAGTTTGAATGGTCACAAAAGTGCAAGCAAAACTTTCAAGAGTTAAAGCAAAGATTAACGACTGCTCCTGTGCTCATGCCACCATCAAGTAGTGATGGATTTGTGGTCTACACCGAGGCATCAGGCTTTGGTTTGGGATGTGTCCTCTTGTAGCATGGGAAAGTTGTGGCTTACGCCTCCCAAAAGTTGATGGAAACTAAAAGAAATTACCCTGACACATGACCTAGAGCTCACAGTAGTAGTTTTTGCGCTAAAAATTTGGCGTTGTTATTTATATGAAGAGAAATTTGAGGTATTTATTTATCACAAAAGTCTCAAGTATATCTTCTCTCAAAAGTAACTTAAAATAAGAAAAAGACGATGGTTGGAGTTTTTGTTGGACTATGATATTTTCGTTGACTACCATCCAGGAAAGGTGAATGTAGTCGCAGATGCACTAAGCATGAAATATGAAGGGAAGCTTGCAAGTATGAGATTGCATTGGCAGATAATGAATGACTTGGAGGAATGAAACTCTTTTATTGAAAGAAAGACTGGAGTTCTTATGACTGGAATGAAGAATGAAGATCCACTCATCATTGGTAGAAAGGGTTATCTTGGCTCAGAAGGATGATGATGAACTTCAAAAATTGATAATTGCTTCTAAAAAAGAAGGGATCTGATTTCTCAATCGGGGTAGATGGATCATTGAGGTTTCGTAATGGGTTGTGGGTCCCGGATAATAGTGAATAAAAGTAAGAAATTCTTGAAGAGGCTCATAGGTCTGCACACTATTCATCTTGGTACAACAAAGATGTAAAAAGACTTACAACAAAATATTTTATGGCCCAACACGAAGAAGACATTGCGAAATTTATGTTGGTTTATCTGATTTATCAACAAGTAAAGATTGAGCATCCGAAGCCTTCAAGTCCTCTACAATCACTAGAGATCCCTGGATGGAAATGGGAGAATATCACTATGGATTTTGCTAGAAAGTTACCAAAGACAAAGAAGGGTCGCCTTGATACTATTTGGGTGATTGTTGATTGTTTAACTAAGTCAGCACATTTCATACCCATCCGATTGGATTAATCTACAGTGAGCCTTGTTGGATTGCATGTGATTGAGGAAATTGCATGGTGTTCCAGTATCGATCTTGTTAAACAGTGACACAAGATATAACTCTCGATTATGGAAAAGCATGTAGGATGAGTTTGAAGTTCAACACATCATTTCATCCTCAGATCGATAGAAAATCTAAAAAAATAATACATACATTAGAATACATGTTGAGAGCTTGTGCCCTAGACTTTGCTGGAAATTGCGATCAACATTTACCTTTGGTCGAATTTCCATATACTTAGCTATCATGTGAGCATTAAGATGACCCCTTTTGAATCCTTATATGGTGGACCTTGTAGATCGCCATTATGCTGGAGTGGAGTAGAGGAAAAATACATATTGGGAACGGAATTAGTCCAAGCATGCATGAAGGATGTGGAGGTGATCCGAAAGAGTCTTTTAGCCATGCTAAAGTAGACAAAAGTCTTATACTGATCATCAAAGATGAGAATTGGATTTCCATGTAGGTGATTGTGAGTTCTTAAAGATTTCTCCTACAAAGCGAGTGGTGCAATTCGAAAAAAAAAGGAAAAAATGAGTTCTAGATATGTGGGACCTTTCGAGATAATAAAGAAAGTCGGAGAAGTATATCAGGTTGCTCTCCCACCTCATTATTCCAAGCTACTTGATATTTTTAATGTATCAATGATGATAAAGTACAAACCCGACCCACACATGTAATCGAACATGAGGTCCCGAATATTTAGATTAATCTGACGTTTGAAGAAAGATCGGTGTGTATCATTGATCGTAGGGAACAACGATTGCAACATCGCCTATTTCCAATGGTCAACGTACTTTGGCAGCACCATTAGAGGGTACCAAATCTGACATATGAAGAAAGATTGGTGTGTATCATTGATCGTAGGGAATACCAGTTGCAATGTCGCCTAGTTCGGATGGTCAAAGTACTTTAGCAGCACCATCACCTAGTTCCGATGGTCAAAGAACAACTTGGTAGTTGGAGGGTGAAAGGCGTCAACATCATATGTATCTTTTTGGTAAGTCTCTTTTTACAGTATAAATTTTGAGGACGAAATTTCCTTAAGGAGGGTACATTGTAATGGATAAAAAATAAATCTTATAGCATGAATCAAGAAATAATATGAGGATAATTAAAAAGAGATAAATCTCCCAATAAATCATGCAATATTCCTAAAATAATTTATCCAAATTATTCTCTCATTATCATGTTAAGTCATAATTATTGTTGTTAAAAATCTCTCTTGATTGTGCCTATAAAGCCATGAGGCTCCAACAACCTCCCCTTATCGTGCCTTACACGTAAGAGAGAGCTTTAGAGAGAGAGAGAATGAAAGAGGGAGAGAGTGGGGATGGCGACAACATTCCTTCGAAGACACCGTTTGTGAATCCGGAGATAACAATCTTCTCCACAGCATCAAAGTTTTGATCCGACCGAATTGGAGAGCAACGACATGCCCGACAATGGTTCGGATAGACAGAATTTTGGTGCCTTTGACGGGAGATTTTTGTGTGTGTGAGGTATGTATTGAACCCCTAGGAACATTGCACAATGTGCCTTCCAATCGTGTTTGCACCGATTCCTGTTACATAATCAAGATGTGTGAATACTTCTAATGATAAACACATTAATGTCAGTGAAATAGATTAATCCATGAATGAATTCCATAATATTATATTGCTAAGTTTGGTGATCGTATTAAAATTAATGATAATATGGAAATATATTTTTTGCAAGTTGCGTTGCAGATGGCATATAAAAAATTAATTATAAAATGTGTTCTTTCTATAACAACTTCTGTAAGCCTTGTATTGGATGGACATGTTCCTATAGGTGGGGTAAATGACATACTTAATTACATAAAATCTTGTTAGATAATCATCTGTGATAGATTTCCGTCAAAATTTTATTAGTAATAGCTTTAATATTTAATGAAGCCCCTCAATATACATAAGATACATATGAAAGAAAGAAGGGAAACAACAAATCGATTGCAAAACTGCATAAGCATTCCCTTAGGAGAACCATTACCATTAACATCTTTAAAAAAAGATATATTATAGAGATTTTCCGAGTTAGCCAAACTATGAAGGTGAGATTGGTAAAATTATGTTACGAACCATCTTAAGATATTGATGAAAAAAACTGAGAATTCTAATTATGTTATCTATATAATCAATTCTACCAAGCCGAATCAATAGATATTATTTAGAGGTGCATTTTCTATGTTCGCACATCTTCTTACTATATGAAACTGAATAGGCATACTATATTGGTTATTATTATCTACCCCTGTATCTTCACCAATTTATGATTCCCTAAGATTGACTGACTACGACAAGATTGTAAAATATGTAATGTGCCTCTTGTGATTATAACAACTATTGTGAAATCAACCTGTCATATGCAGATTAATTGTCTATATATATTATGTAAGTTGCTTTATGTGATTACATGTTACTACATTAGTATTATTAATACAATATTCAATAGTGATTTATATCACTGGTGAAAATAAGTCATAAAAGTGGACAATAGGATATTGGAATTGGAATATTTACATGAACTACTATTGCATTGAAAAGTAAATAATATTCAAAGAAATATAATTTCAAAAATATGAATAATGACACTAAAACGGTAAACAGAGCTAAGTGCTACACCTAAAGATAGGAGTCACATCTAAATTCCGTTTACCGAGAGCCTAAAGGGCCAATGCCGATCTGGAGGTATGAGGTAAAAGATAAGTCCTCTACAGTTGTAGCTACACTGTCATGTTATGTTATATTTATGGACCGCTTGTGCCAGCAGTTAATCCTTCGAAGCCATCAAAGCCACCTAACAATCTAACAATCAAGACAACATAATCAGTGTTAATGCTATGGGTATATGTGCAATTTATGTTAATGCTAAAGATATATGTGCAATTTATGTTAATGTTAAGTGCATATGTGCAATTTATATTAATATTATGGATATATATGCAAATATGGCAAAACTTAAGGGTATATACACATGTACGGCATGCAATGCATGGATATGAATAAAATATACTCCATGTGGATAATTAAGTTAATTAATGATTTGTATGATATTTTTTTTTGCATGTGTCAAGTCAAATATTTTATGCAATATGGCAAAGGTATAGAACGAAAATTATAAGTCATTATTGTTGGAATAATTGCCCTTATATTATGGATGGAATAGTTAGATGTGACTTGTTTCCTAAGCTAGTCGGCTTGACCGCAACTCGGCACATACCTAGCGTTAGACTCATAACATGTGTGGTGACTCTTTTTCAGGAGAACAAGGGGATTGAATCATTTATGGTTTAAGGAAGAATTCACCATCTTCAATAAGTAGAATCGGTATGAGATTACTATTGGCTCACTTTGAAAAGATGTCTTTATGCCCATTAGAACAAGGAAATCGTGGAGATGATTTCATCTAGTTCACTTATCTTTTGTAATATTTAAGGAACTCTTGGACCATTGTCATTATTAGTAAAAGTTTTTTTATTTGTTTCTATACTACTCATATATGTTATGATTGATGCTATGAGTAGCGTTCTCGAGATTGTCCACTAAGGCTTCCACATTATTCTTGAATGATCGGGTTCATTATAATTATTCTTAATTTTACTTTTTGTATTCTCTATGACATTTTAGGATCTACTTCCCCGATAACTTTTTTTTCATAATTTACAAAAAGTTATTTATCCAATCAACCATTCCAATTAAGGTTCTCGTGTTTTGAAAGCTTATAACAAGGATTCAATCCTTTTTCTTATGAAATGCGACCTTTGACAAGCTTCCGTGATTATTTCTCTACAGCACTAACCCCCAAAATTTAAGACCTCTAAGATAAGTTTTGAAAACAAGGACCTTAATTAGGAATCGATGCATCGATTATGATCTGTTTTACAATTTACACTAAACTTTTTGACTGGAATCTCGGTTTTGGGAAGAATGCAATTGAGAATCTCTATATTGATGAATCTCTATTTCATCACCTTTATTCTATCATTTTGGCCTTAAAAACCCCAGCAAATGCATGTAAATAGCATTAATTTGTATATAATAGCATCCATTCCTTATTGTATTTATTGTACATTAAATAAGGTTTTTAATGCCAAAATTATAGAATAAAGGGAAGAAAAGAAAAAGGAATAAAATATTGCAAATATTTTATAACCCTAACCCCGAGACCAAGGCCAGCATGGAATTGGTCGACAAGGAATAAAGTAGGGGGAGATAAGGGCCAATTATACAGTAAATACCTCCTTTATTCATGCATTTATTTATGCATTTTTGACACCTATTTTGTACATAATTATTTATTCATCAAATAAAGAAACTTTGTTCATGAAAGTTGTATATAATAATGTAAAGAAAATTACAAAATTAAGTTTGTGTAAAAATAATACTCAGTGCACATTTTATACCCAGAATAAAAAGCCAAAATCTCAACTTCACAGACCCATATCTTGCAAATAAAAACTCCAAATCACCCAAACTCACCTTCAATTATATATAGCTTTCCATGAAATATTTAATAAAATTAGTTTCATAATTTTTGGAGTCCATCTATGGAAATTAGGTTTTTGGCCCTCCTTGTACATAGTACTGATTAAAATATTCATTTTATTCAATACTCATTATTTTTATAAATTTATATTTTTAGAATTTTGTAAATAATGAATAGAATACATGTACATATTAAAAGCTCAAGAAAACCAAAGAATTTATAAAATAAAATAAGTCTATGAGCCACATAGGCAAAATACCTATGCTACCTATATGTACATAAATAAAAGGGATTTTTATTCTTTTATTCTTTATTCATTTATATTTCTATAACAATGTATATATTATATATATCTTATTAAAAATACAAATCCAAAAAAAACAAATAAAATTCATTAAAATAAATAAAATGTGTATAATAGATAGGTAAAATACCTATAAGTATACCTACATATACAAAAACACATTTATTTAAAAATGTAAATAAACTCATAAAAATTAAATAAAAATATATTTATACTCATAAAAATAAGTTATAAATTTGTAAAATAAATCCAATAAAATAATAAAAGAAAATAAACAAATTAAAAATAAAATACACAAACATACATGTAAATTCATACATATACATATTATTAAATTAAAACCATAATAAAATACTTCAAAAAAATAAATAAAAATCATAAAAAAATACTACATTATTTAGTAAACATTTTTTATTCAATAAATAAAGCCTAATTAATTCATTTAATACGTTAAATAAATGGGTCAAGATTCGGCTGATGTGGGCCAATCAGGGGCCAGGGAAAGTTGACCTCCGGTCAACTCCCCCTGCGTCTCTGACTTCCGTCAGACAAGTCTTTTTCCCCGCTTTTCATCCTTTTTTCATGGACGTCTCGTCCACCCATCGCCCTCGAATCCTTAATGAGAACTACTCTCTGATCATCCGTGATTCGCGCCGTGATCCTGGATCCCTTGTGCATAGTGTAGATTCGTCGATTCTAGCCGGTCAAATAAGGGTGCTCGTTTGTATATAAATAAGGAACCTTCGCCTCCTCTTCAATTTTGGCCAGCTTTCAGCCAATCCCTTCCTCGCATTCGGTCCCGGCGATGTTCCCTTGTGACAGGAGGAGCTCGCCAGCGTCTTGAATCGGTCGGAAAGGCGAAGGTTGCACCCACGGCGGCGCTCCGGCAGCCGCCCTGCTCCCTGGAGTCCCTTCAGGTATAAGAGTTGCGCCTTTACATTTCTACGTAGATTTTGATATCAGCATTTTATTTCTGTCTTTAGTTTTGCATTTAGATTATTCCAGTAGCGTAGATTAGGTAAATCAAAGTTCGCCGGAGCTCCGCTCCGGCGACTTCGCCACCGTGTTTCTGACCATTTCCCGACTCCCTTCCACCGTCATCTCGTTCCCCACCGCCTTCTCCTCCTCCAGAACACCCTGTCCAACCGGATTCATCCCTGGATCCGCGAATCGAAGCTCCTCCACCGCTTCTCGCCGGAGCTTCTCCACCCACCATCATCCGCTTGCTTGCAGCTTCAAACCCTGGGTCGAGGAAAGAGACCTTGAGCCCCTCTACCTTTCTGTGCAGGTTAGGTGCCCAACAAAGCACCAGGAGACGATTCCAAAGCCGACTGAGGTACCTGGAGCTCCGCTTCTTCTTCGAGCTCGTGGCGGCGCTCCAGCGTGCCTCCGGCCGATCTGACACCTCCAGACGAAAGAGGACCCTGCCAGGAAGCTTTTGGTACACCTCGGAGCAGCAAAGACCGGCAGGGGCGCGAGATCTGGTCGGAATAAGCTCGCCTCGGCGAGCCTTCTTCCCTGTTCTTCCACGCTAGTCCCCTGCCGTTGGATGAAGGAGGTCTCCCCAGGTCAAAGATCAGCCGTCGGATCTGCCCACGCCTTAGCCGTCAGATCATCTTAGATGATCTAATCCTCACCGTGGATCCGTGAAGCGTCATCGAGCGCTTAGGAGGCGACGCGTGTCAAGTGGATGAAGATCAGCCGTTGGATAGCGCGCCTTGGGGGTAATTTGCATATTCCACCCCCGTCATTTTTGTATATTTAATGTTTAATATTGTAAATTAAATAGCACGTTGTAAATAATGTGGAAATTTTGTATGAGACCCCCTGTATTGTTTCCATATTACACTTGGGTCCAGTCTACGTCACCTCACGTGTCGTCCCACGTGAGGTGGTAAAATTTGCACAAGTCCCCCTGTATGTTTGCATATTTATCTTTAGTTCATTAAATAAAATATCAAGTGTATTATTTTTGTGGAAAATTGCAACCAGGACCTTAGAGTTTCTGAAATTGCGTTTTGGTCTCTGTGGGTGCGGATCACGTGTAGTCCCACGTGATGGTCAAATTGCAAGGGGCCCTGGCGGGTTTGCTTATTTGGTTTAGTCCTTTAAATTGCAGAACACGTTATGACATTTTGGTATTTTTGCACTAATTCCCCTGTATGTTATTTTATTTGCAAAAATGCCCCTACCAGGCTGTTTTATTATTATATCTTTTATCTATTTATTAAAAATAGCTATGAGGCTTCTAAAAATCCAAAAAAGTTAGGATAGATGTTTCATGTGATCTTCTTGCATGCCCATATTTTATTTCACAATTTTGGCATTTTTCCTAATTATTAAAAAATGAAAAAGAAGCCCTTTTGCACTGTTTAAATTAGAAAATACAAAAAAATTAGAAAATGTTTTTGAAAAATTCCAAAAATATTATATATGGTATATATATATTGAGTCCAGAAATTGAAAAACCCAAAAAAAATAGAAAAAGAAAATATAAAAATTTCAAGAAGCTTCAAAATCCCAAAAAATATAAAAACTCTAGAAAAATACCAAAAATATGTTTTCTTATTTTATAATTATCTATATATATTATTATTTATGTATTAAAATTAATTTGGGTTAATTTTGACACTTATTATATAATTTTAAAATCCAAATTAATTTAGGCCTATTTAATTAGTCCCATATTAGGGATATTTTTGGAATTAAAAACAACATAAATATTAGAAAAATACAAAAAGCCTAAAAAATATTATACTTAATATATTGAGTACATATATATATGTCTATGTATCCTTATACTACATCTCTCTCTCTCTTCTTATATATATATATTTCTTAATATGTATATGTATATATATATTATATAATTAAAAATATAAAAAAATAAAAAATTACTAAATATAAAAACAAAATAAAAAATATAAAAACCAAAAATAAAAAAATTTATAAAATTTAAAACCCACAAAAACAATAAACAATTGGACATGAATAATGGATTGAATAATTACATATCACATACATTCCCTTCGCCTCCCAATGTTCGACCTCTACTTGTGCTTACAGCTATACACATTTGCATGTAGAGTTATAATAAATTTTAACTCCACATTTTTTATATTCATTGCATATACTTTATTGTGAGTTAATTGTTGATCGATCTTGGGAGTCTGTCTGAGGTCAACTCAACGACTGTCTCTCCGCCTTGTGGAAAGATACGACCTCGGCAAATTCCCAGTCATCAAATGGCGCTGTTGCCGGGGAGGCAACGGATTTTGTATGATTTTGTGAGCTTATTTGTTCATTTATTCGATTATTTGCTCATGTCCATGATTCAGTTATTTGTTTGGTTTTTATTCCTAATTGATATTATTTGACTGACTGCTCTGACCATTTCTTTCCTTTGTCTTTGATGCATGGGACCGCCAAGCGAAGGAGGAACTCCTAGGAGGACCTATGCACCCAAGCACGGTGGAGTTGGCTCTTCTAAGCCAAGCCAATAGGAGAGAGCATCAAAGGGAGAAGAAAGAGAATTTTTGAAGACAATCTCTATTTTTATGCATATTATTTTATTATGTATATTCATGTGAGAGAGTGACACTTAGAATTTTGTAATAATACAGGACTCTCACAGGTACATTCCGACTCCCGAGGTCCATTGCCCGAGGGATTGTTCTCTTGGGGGCCTCGACGGTTTTGACGCTTTTTCTTTTCTATTTTTATTTTTATTATTTTGTGTGAATGAGCCCTAGCTTAGGAATTGCTTGCCGATAGATTAGGTCCAAACACCCTAAATATATTTGCATGTACCTATAGCGCGTTTTGGATCTAGTCAAATCTAAACAGTCGGTTCATTTATCTCTTAACCCTTGTGCCGTGAGTGAACCCCATCAAGCGCTACTCCTGAACTCGAGTGTGTCGAGAAGAGGAGGGGTGAGCCAAGACCGGACTCTTAGGTTAAGGATAAGTAACCGACTTGTGGTGCTTCACGATAATAGCAGTTACTATCCTAGGGCGATTTCTTCAGCTTGCATTTGCATATAGCATAGGTTTCAAATTCTGTTCTGCATCCCGCATGGAGAGAGTTGGGAAGCACTGTAAGTCTTCTTACTTAGCATGCATCATCGATTTCCGACTTGCATGGCTTTTCCGACCTTCTCCCTCTGTTTTTGCCAATCTAGGGTGCTTAATGGAAATCGAAATCTCGATAGGCACGTGCATTGAAAATACCCAAAAAAGTGATAACTTAAATAAAATCGGGACTGCTAACTTTATTGGACCTAAAAATAAAATGTAATGGATTCCTTGTCTTGGGGAGAGCAACCCCCTCATTGTATGCGTTTTAAGTGCTCACGTACACGCTAAGGAGTAGAGCCCAAATCCTATCAAGCCTCCTAAGTGTTTGTACAACTTTGTGAATCTCACCTAACTCTAAAAACCGAAAAGATAAATGACCGTCACCTGACGGTCTTCACTGTGTCGAGTAGGTGAATTGGGGTTTTGCCTTGTGTATTGATTGTGACTTGGAGTCCGTTGTGTTTCTCATCCTTTATTAGAGTAATCGGTCCCATCGTGTGAGTCATGAATTTTTCATCTTTGAGTCTCTCTACCTCTCTTATACATATACCTCTTCATTTGCATTGAGTCGTGATATTGGCGCTTGCGCTCAATCATTCCTTCGCCAAGTCCATTCGTCCTGACATCTTCTTCACCATCTTCTTCGTATCCACTATATCATCCACATCTTCTCTGGTTCAAGGAGAGCCTGCTCTTCGAACCACCACTTTGACGGTGTTCCTGCCCTGTGTGGAACACCCAATTTTGTCTATATCTCGAGCTTCTTGCCCGCCCTCCTCGTCCCCTCTGTTTCACTCTTCTTCCACCCTTGATATTGGCACGCACGCTCAATCAGCTTCTCCACCCCATTGTGTACCCTTCTCATCCATCTTCTTCGTGTACCCCGTATCACCTCTCCCTTTCACCCGGGAATGCTGTGCAGATTGATGAGGCCCGCATCGAGGATTATGTATACATATTATTTGTGTAAGACGGGCCAATGATGTTGAGGATGCTGAAATGGATTTTACTTTTGGATACATGCATACGAGTGTATTAAGGATTTATGATGATGCATGATCATTAGGTGTGATGCATTATTGAGGATTTTGGTCTCGCACACCGGATTGAATGTGCTTCGGTGAATGGAGGATGATATCATGATATTTTACTGATCTATCTATTTTGCGAGTTCGGCCCGTCTTGATTTGGATTTTGGATGAACTCTTTTGTGCTTCATGATGACAGTGCCCCGACCCCCATGATTCTCATCTTCTTGATTGACACATCCTTGATCTCCTGACGCCTTTGATCCACCCATAGTAAAATCAGTTGATGTCACTACCAAAGTAACAAGAGGCATCATCATCGAATGGCAGTTGTTCATCACAAAGAGAGTGTTCATCATCTCAAGTGAATAAAGGCATGTGTGCAAGAAGAGATGGTGATGAAGATTCAGAAAATGATGCAGATTTTGATGATCCCGCTTTAGATGAATAGCATTCAATTTTATAGCGGTCCTTATGTTATATATAAGATTATTGGATTTCAAAGTTCAGATACTTTCTAATATTTTATTAGCTAATTGAACCTTACTTACTTCTTATTTTGTTAAAACCTTCTGTTGACATGGAAATTATACACTTTTTAAACATGTGTGTTTATGTTTATCATAAGTTCGTTTTCTAGCTTCTATGTGGATTTTATCATATGTGTGCATGTTCATCATGTGATTCTGATTGTGAGTACAGGGAATGGACACCAAATACCATGCATATATCATATGAGAATTATACACTTTGGCACGGTGTTGCTTGCCACATTTTAATTACCGTGGCATAAAGGAATTTGTCATGCTATTTGACCGTGACTTGAAGTTTTTACATCGGAATAATTACTGTGGCCAAAACAATATAGCCACAGTAAATCTACGGGGCTAAAGATTACACTCTTTTGACCATGGTAAACTATAAGACACGATGGTATAAACAACGGTAATATTACCGTGGCCAATTCTATTGGGCCACGGTAATCAGACATTACGCCACGATACACAACCGTGGCCTGTTCTTTGTCTTTAGTAGTATGAATATAAGTCAAAATATTTAGAAAAACCAAGAAAAGATCATTTTTTGATTTTGCATATTCTGATTTATTCACATTACATAATTTGCTTCTTTAATTTATTATTAATTTTCTTAATCTTTTAAAATCAGATATTAGGTTCATGCATAATTCATCATTCATAATTTAGCATTTATTTTATTTTATCATGACTGCATTCTACACAAAAAATGAACAGGAAAAAAGTATAAACGTAAACGATTTGGTATTTAATATCATAATATCATAAAAATTCATATATTTCACCATTTAGTCTTTTAATTTGGATCCTTCTCAAACTTTGTAGATTTCATCAAACTTCGCAAGCTTTGTTTTAATTATTAATGTATTAGGGTCTATAATGCATTTTTAAATTTATTTCTTTAATTTTTCATGCATCGGTTAAACTTCTGGGGTCAATGTCTCCATGTGTCGCACAATCATCAATCATTTCTCGTCTTGTGTTAACCCTACGGACAACCATCCTCCCGAGTCCTTATCCTATTCCACTTCGATCCCAGCCCCATTATCCTCTTCCAGGTGATCTTCCTTATCTTGTACAGGGTCTCCCAACTCAGTAGCCTTTATAATGATCAAAAACCATCATTATCCCATTGTCTCATGATAATCAACCCGAAAACCCATTGCAACCAGAGAAACATGAGAGCCCTTATCCCCCCCCCCCCCCCCCCCCCCCCCCCCAAACCACACTCAACTCCATTCATTGTCCCCATTGGCTATAATTGAAACACAACTAGGAAATCAACAAACCCATCTCCACCTCCTAATTAAACCCACACCCATAAGCCATTAAAGGTATCCATCGTGTTTCCATAAAAAAAGAGAGAGCTGCACCCGGACCCTTATGCTAGTGATATGGTTTTGAGGGACCCGTTGTACCATCCCATCCTATTCTTGCATGGTCGATGAAGCAATGGTTGAATCAAACCCCTCCTACACATGCAACCACCAACATTTGAGGCGATGAGTGGGTGTTTACCATCACGACTCCCCGTTCATGCGATGTTAGGTCTATCTCGTATACCCTCTTCCAATGCTCTTCTTAATTTCTTCATCTGACTCTTTTTTTTTTCCTTGTTCGTTCTGTCTGCCAAGCTTTGCTACCCCTCACATCATCTTCTTTGTCTTCTTGCTTGATTATAAACAACTTCGACAACCATATTGCATTCTCAACCTCACAGTGCTTCATATTTTATCCTCCTCGTACCTCTCCCCTCCAACTAAAATTGCAGTAGGAGTACTTTCTCCTAGTAGCCTTAATCAAGTAGCCTTAATCCTAATAATTTAGGAATGATATTCTATATGTATACTTTACCTATAATTTAAGGTATTTTAATTTTTAACTTATTTCTCTATTTAATTATTATTTATTTTGTTTCATTTACAAATTACAATATCATAAAAATAATAAAAAATTGAATCCACATAAAAAGTAAGTAAAGGACATTTTACATATAAAAGTTGGAAGTCCACTTTGTATAGATCACAAAACTCACTTTTCATATATAAAAGCCATCATAAATCCAAAGTACTTTTAAGTTTAAGAATACCTTGACCTTTAAAGGTAAGTAGACATGATTTTGAGTTTGCTTGTGCAAGTTAAGGGTCAAAAAATATGTATGATACAAACTAGATTTTAATTCTTTAAGCATATTTACAAAATAGATTTTTGATGATATTTTTTATTTTTCTTTATTTTTTTATATAACAATTACAAAAAATTAAGTTTAAACGGAGTTATAGATTTTGTAGAAATGTTAAAGTTCATGCTTATATAAAATATAGTTGTTACTTGATCATAAAGCCAAAATTCAAATATTTTTATAATAATTTATAATTTAGTGGACAATATATGTTAAGGTTCAAAGGTGAGTTTGATCAACTCACATTTTTTTCACAAAGACATAAGTCTGGGAAGTTATCAATACTAGGAATAAGGTTTATATTTTCTTCCATGATTTGAACTCAAGGTCTTGATAGAATTTTATAGTTTAATATACATTAGTGTCTACATAATGAAAAATAAATTTGTGAAACTAATTAAAAATTGATGGAGGTTCGACCTCGCATGTCACAGAATTGGAGAAAATACAAAATTTGAAATAGAAGGTACTCATTGTATGAGCGAAAATGCAACCGCATAACAAAAAAATCGACGACAAATGTGAAACCACATGGTAAAAGATTGCATCGTTTTGCAAGATCAAACGAGTGTTGTTAGACATGTGAGCCCAGAGCGAACCATTTCTATAATAAATGTCATTTCAATCTTTTATATATATGAATAAAGTTTATTGGTTTATTTCACTCCTTAATTGAGATTAAATGAATGAATGCACTATAAGGTCCCCATGTACAAATAGGTTTATGTACCATGGTCATCTTAATGATCATACATCAATTGATTCAAATGTTGAATCATAGATGTTGTTACTTAATGATATCTAAAGGGTTAGATTGAAGGATCATCGAGTATCGCCAAATGATTATTAGGAAAGGATCTCCAAACTGAAAAAGAGAGAGCAATTCTTCTCCAAAGGCTGATATCTATATGATCTCTTGAGCATGTCCTCTTCATAGGAATAGAGATTCGGAGGTGTTAGATAAGCTAGGTCAAAGAGTTGACTTAACGAGATCGAGATAATTGAGACCTATGTCGTATGCTGTCATGATATAGGCTCACATTCTCTAACCGGAGACGTATGTGTTACTATATTTCTGAGTATGTACATTTGGAAGACTGATAGGTTGATGACCTAGACAAGGTCTAAACACCAACGACCTGGTGTGCATACAAGGGCATATAAGTAATACGATCTCTCAAAGGGACCATACAGGTTCATTACTGAAACGGAAGGCATGAGCCCAGTCATGAGATATTGGGATAAATTTCCATGCATGATCATCTTACTTTGGAAGCCTGACAGAGTTTATCTGTATGATATCTGCTTTTGGAAAGTATATGATTGATACCAACTCATAATGATCAAATGAGGAACTTAATGATAAATCCCTGAATAAGACGATTCAAATATGATATAAATACTTCAGGTCTAATCTAAGTATGTATCCAAGATGTAAGGGTATGAGGAATACTCGAGGGTGATGTGATCATAAATAATTATATAACCGTGTCAATGCCATTCCAAGGGAGCGAAAACATGTTTGGATTTTAGGGACTCCTCTTAATAGATTAGTGATATGATCTTAATCCAAATGTTGGATATTGATCTGAATGTTATTCAGATACAATAAGAAGATTAGATTCATAGTTTGATTTAATCAAACATCTTTGAGAGGTTATCAAGATCTAGAGTTGAGATATGATCTCAATATCCAAGTCATTATACATGGAATGTACAATCGCACTGTCCTTATCTCTAAGTATCCACAGAGAAAGCACATTATTCTTGAAAGAGTTCAAGAATAATTCAATTGTTGATTATATATCTAAGTAATGGAAAATATATAATTAAATATGATTTAATTATCATAAATAATGTGAATATTATTCATATTATTTAGATATGTGAGAAGAGTTACCTAATATAAATATGATTTAATTATCAAAGATGTGATTAAAGTGGATATCACTATCCATAACAATCACAAGTATTATAAATGTGATTTATAATATATTAGAGAGTTAATTATAAATAAGATTTATGAACTAAATGTTGAGGTGAAATTGGATTCACATTTTACAATTAATTGTAAATGTAATCTACATTTTTGTTGGGTGGTTGAACTTGATTCACAAATGTTAATGATTTTGTTTTCAATTTTCACAAATAATTTGTAATAATTATTTGGTGATATTTTGCTGACAAAAGATTACATGAATTAAGATTTAGTGTAATAAGGTTACATTAAGATTGGAGAGAGATTTTCTCTCTCCAATCCATGGTGGACGTCCTTAAGATTATTTATAATATATTTATTTTCTTTTAATTTAAATTAATTATTATTGTAAATTTTTACAATAAAATCTCAACCATTGATTTGAATTAGGAGTGTATTTCCACCATCCAATTTAGTATAAAAGGATTGGTAGCCCTATCCTTTTCTACTACAATGATGGAGAGCAATTACTCTCTCTACACATCATATCACATCACTCTATCTATCTATCTATCTATCTATTTATCTCTCTCTCTCTCAATATTGCGACCGTCCACCATATTGCCTGAGATAGAGAGAGTCATCGTCATCACAACGTCGTTGTGATGGTGGATTAATTACTCGTGGATCTTCATCTTCTTCGGTGCATCTTGCTTGTGAGGAAGGACATCTATTTTGTGCAACAAAATTAGGGGACTCCAAACTCTGATCTTCAACTTGGATTGCAAGAAGCTCGCATCTCATCAACACGTTTGTAAGTGCTTTTTTCATCGGGTCGGACTTGAGACAAGAGGTCTCTTCATTTAGAGGCACGATCGCAAACACGCTCCAAGAGTTAATACTAATTACTCATTTGTGATCTAGATGAAATGATTTGAGAAGTATTCTCGAATCATGTAGTTTTATCTTTTTAAAAAATTTTAAATTCCATTGCACCTCGCAACTAGTGTGAGTAGTTGACCTAGATCGTATTCGATGCGATCTACATGCTTTTGTGATGCATAAGGTCTAAACCGTGGCCTTCAAATGGTATCATAGACTTGATAAAAGGTCTTGGATGAGATCCAAAACCCTAGGTGAATGAGGTTTTGTATATCGGATGTGTAGGGCTCATTGTTTTGCATTAAATGCATGTTTCGATTTGTTTTTTTTGCTAAGATAAAAAGTTCCTATTTATGCATTGTTAGGACGATTTTTTTGTATAATAAAATGTATTTATAATATCCAAATATGTTTCCAAATAGTTGCCACTTGTTATCACCAAAGGTGCATAGATTAAAATTCAAAAATTCCCGCAATGACATTATTTTTGCATGTATTCACATATCTGTAACAAATTAATATTTGATTACTATTTTCTTGTCATGAAACTTGAAATAAATGCATTTCCTAAGTGTAGATGGGTAAATGTAGAATTCTTAGAATCCGTTGGGACTTGGATGTAAATAACTCCAAGCATATCGCGTGTCTAATGCATGAGTGGACTGAATAATGAATATGGATGAGAAGGCATCTATCTCCACAAATTTCGCGCCCACGTGCCTCTTGCACATGAGGATGGGGCTCGAAATAGGTTCCTACCCTGTCTAAAGGATGAATCCATGCAAATAAAGAGAGATGGCTTAGGCGAGCCTCGATGAGTCTAAGCCTATAGGTGCGTGGCATAGACTCAAGCAGAATCCTAGACCATCATATCTTGATCATCCAATGATCTTGTATCAACCCATGAGAGGTGTCATGATTATGAACTCCTATATAAGATCAAAAGTCGGTGGTTGGAGGAATGTTCAATAATGGATCGTGAGATAGAATGGTAACTGATCCTCCTCCTTGTGGTGTCTCCTCCTCAGGAGGTGGCAAAGAGGTGGAGCTCTGATAAGCCCTCCTGTACTCCTTTGAGGGATTGATGTTCGGCTAAGCTTCCTAAGGGCTAGAGAAGACCAAGGCGAAGGCAAGGGTGACACCCAGAAGCCGCTTTGGTTATTAGGAAGGCATATGGCTATTAAGGATACCTTAGGTTTATCGATTGTGCTCGACTCAAGACATACTTGTTCATATTAAAGGTACACATTAACACGTTCAACTTAGCTAAAATAAAATAAGTTCTTCAACGTTAGTAGATTTTTTTGGTAGGTGTAGTTTTTATTGACTTGCATTTTATATAAATAAACTTTCATTTTTATGCCTTCACTATATGACTCGTGAAGCATCAATTAATGTTATCGATTATGTCTATTTTCATTTTTCTCACCATAATTGTAGGCGGAGGTCCCTATAGAATGTTGTTTTACCTGGATGAATAGAAAGTTTTGAACAATACATTATATCCAGGATGTCTCTCTTTAGTTCTTCATTATTGTGGACAGACACAAGATCCTCTTACCATAAAATGGACTCATAGACAAATAATCTGTCTAACCCATCCCTTAAACATTGTTGATGTAATTCCTTGTAATCTATGATCTTCCTATTGTCCTAGGGCAATCTTATCTCACAAACTACTGTACTTTGCTAATACAGTCATTTCGTTAGATGTGCTCTCATCTAGATGTCATTCTCTAAGCATTGAGCACTTGCCACATGTGTAGACAACATCTAAATCTTGTAACTGATCAAATTATCATTACTCCATGTAAGAGAATAATGGTTCTTGATCATTTAATTATTTCTAGTCATACAATGCATTGCCTCATAATTCTGTCCTTCCTTTCACGAAGAGAAATGATATTATCCATTGCGATATACTTGGACAAATGAATCCCTTCTCCAATACCTCTTGCAGTTGCACCTCAAGCTTTTTAAGCTCAGTAGGTGTCATCCTCTATGGAGGAGTATAGATTGATTGTGTGTCTAGTATCAATATGATCTCAATCTCGATCTCTCTCGCTGGTCGTTGTTCAACAAAGTCATCTAGAAACATGTCATGAAACTTACGTACAACCCTAATGTACTCAATCATCCTATCTTATGTGGATGAATTAACCACATAGGAAATATATCATACACAACCTGTGTAAGGAAATGGTGTTCCCTAAAAGCAAATATGTGTTTGATCTCGCTATTAGAAGGACATCCAACAATCTGAAATACTATTACTCCAAGCAAAGGGAAGAGCATTGTTTTCCTGAAACAATTTAGGCATTGTGGTGCCTTTCTAGCCAGTACAAACCTAAAGTGATATCAAAGTCCTCTAACTAAATAAATAATATAAATGCAAGCATCTCATGTCCACCTATTTGCACTACCAAATACTTGACTACTTGACATATGATAAACAACTGGCCTCACGAGCCATTGATGTAGTAGAAGTATGGAACACTCAATATAAACTTACCAAAAGTGGGCACCAAACGATCCACAAGGTAAGAGTGCAAAACCTTTGAATCAAACAATGCATGCATATAAATCCCATGTATTTAAATTATGTCTCTAACAATTGATCCACAGGCACGTGCCTGCTCTTTTGTCATTGTATTTAGCGAAGTTCCTCCTTTTTCATCTACCCAATTATTTAGGTAGAACTTACTAATCTACAAGCACCCTCAGGTGATAGGCTCGATCAAGTGCTCCATGATGGTGCACCACTATCTCTTTATGTATCATTTCAATGATTACTTGATAATTGATAACCATGTGTAATCTTGTGGATGGATACTCCTTAAGACCTTAGACACATGGTCTATCTAGAGCTTTGCAACATCTAGTATGCTGGTTCAAAGGACCATGGTACTTGATCTCTATGGTAATATGTATAGGTACTCTGATGCTTTTAGAAAACATCGACGACATCAAGCTACTTTGACTCCAAAGATAATGTCATGTGTATGCTATCCTCCTCCTCATGAGAAGGACGGTAGGAAGAATTGTCCTGCTATTGGAGCCTTTGCTCTATTGCCTCATGGCACTACTAAATACCTGATATAGCCTATAAAAGAAAGTCCAGTGACTGTTCCATAACTATGTCCACACTAGGCATCATGGTTTTGCATAGGCACCGTACCATTAATACTCACTTATACTTTACGAGAGACATATGGACATTATTATTATACTTATGTTATTCTCCTCGAACTCATATGGATTTAAAAGGCTCTTGAATACTATCACGTACTTCAAATCCCACTAAGTTGAAGGATTAGGAAGAATTATCAAGCGCATCACAGAAGCGTGTGGATCGTATCGTATACAATCGAGAGCAACTAGTCACACTAGTTGCTCAATGTAGTGCAATTTAAAATTTTTTAAAGCGATGAAACCACATGATCTAAGAACACTTCTTGGATCGTTTCATCTAACCACATAATTGGTAAAGGAATATCTCTTTTAACGTGGTTGCGATCAAGCCTCTAAGAGAAGACACCTCCTGTATCAAGTCCAATCCATTGGAGGAGACACTTGCGAGCGCGGAGATGAATCTTGTGCTTCTTACAATCCAAGTTGATAATCCAAGCAATGGATCTCCTGATCTCATTTCACGAGATCGAACATCTTCTTCACGTGTGAGATGACCTAAAGAAGACGGAGATCGAAGAGTCGTCCAAGCGGCATCACAACAACTATGTGTCGACAAAGAGAGACTTCTCTCTATGAGAAGAGTGGACAACCAATCTAGTAGAGAGAGGGGTTGGCGTGAGCAATGAGAAAGAGAGACATTGTCAGAATTGTGTTATCGAAGAGCAAGGGATGCCTCTTGTTTTATAGGGTTTTGGGAGTCCATGGATCCCAATCCATGGTTAACACCAAATCAATGGTTGATGTCGATTTGTTTTTAATCCAACAACCACGATTAATGTTGTTAAAAACAACAACAATTGATTTAATTTAAACTATATATTGATAAATAAATATAATTAATTTCAAAATTAGATCATTTAATCTTGGAGATAATGGTGGAAGAGATTGAGTTATACCTTGAAGGGGGGGACAACCACCAAGACACTTGGCACAATGTGGTCGTCCACACTCTTTGACATGAGATGAGTCAATCTCATTCCAAGTCTTGAGATTACACTATCTCATGTAATTTCAAAGATTATCTCATAATGACAATTCACAATTATCTTGTGAATATTGCAATCATGCCATTAGAATTATGTGAATCACATTCACAACTCAAAATAAAAATGTAATCATATTTTTAATTAATCATTCAATATGAATCCAATTCACATCAATAATTAATCAACAAATATATATTACAATTAGTCTCTCTCTTTTATATACAACAAATTATATCTATAATATATATGAATACTTGGATAATACTATCCACATTATTCATATCCATAATAATTAAATCACATTTAATTATATTGGATTATCATTCTCATGCATTAAAATAATATGAATCAAATTCACATTATTCATGATAATTAAATGACATTTAATTATCCATTTCTGAATGCTTGGATATAATTTCAACAATGGAATTATTCTTGAACTCTTTCAAGAATAATGTGCTTTCTTTGCAGATGCTTGGAGATAAGGACAGGGTGATTGTACGTTCTACGTATAGTGACTTGGATATTGAGATCACATCTCACATCCAGATCCCATGGACCTCTCATAGATTCTTAATTAGATCAAGACCACAAATCTAATCTTCTTGTTGTATCTGAATCTCATTCAGATCAATGTCCAATACTTGACCAAGATCAGGTTGCTTCTCCACTGAGAGGAGCCACTACCAAACATGTTTCATCACTCACTCGGAATGGAAGCCTCATGGTTATACAATCGTTTATGATTATATCACCCTCAGGTATTCCTAATACTTGTACATCCTGCAAGACCTATGATAAACCCGAAGATATAGATTAATTTACATTGTCATCTTTAGGGTTTCATAATTAAGTTTCTCAATCTTGGTCATTGGGAGTTGGTATCGATCATATGCTTTCCCAAAGAATATATCATACCTTTCAAATTATTGCCATGCTTCCAAAGCACAATGACCATGCATGGAAATTGATCGGTCCCAATACCTCATGAGTGAGCTCATGTCTTCCGTTTCACAAGTGAATCTGTATAGTCCCTTTGAGAGATCGTATTGCTCATGTGCCCTCATATGCACACCAGCTTGCCAGTATATAGACCTTGGATATGTCATCAACCTAATGGTCTATCAAATATACACACTCAGACATATAGAAACACATCTGTCTCTGGTCAAAGTATGCGTGCCTATGTCGTGACAGTATACGACGTAGGACTTTGGTTATCTCAATCTCGTTAAGTCAACCCTTTTACCTAACTAATCTGACACCTCCGAATCTCTATTCCCATGCAGAGGACCTGTATCAAGAGCTCGGTCAGATATCACCCTAATGAGAAGGATTTCCATCTCCTACTTAGGCTAGAGATCATCTCTTAATAATCATTTGACGGTGCTTGATGAGTCCTCAATCTAACTCCTTAGATATTCATCTAAATACCAACCTCTATGATTTACTTATTGAATGAACAACTGCATGATTACTCAGATGACTATGGCACATAACTCTAATTCTACAGAGGGACCGTATACTGCATTCATTCATTTAGTCTCAGATAGGGAGTGAATAAATCAATAACCTTTATTGATAAATCAAACATTATAATAACATTTATTGTAAGAATGGTTTACGTTGGGATCACATGTCTAACAATCTCCCACTTGCCCTCAGAACCATTCCGATACAATCCCTAACCCATGCCCATTACATGCTGGTCGAAAACCTTATGTATCAAAGGTTTGGTAAGAGGATCGACAACATTAGCAGAGGCCACCTTGGTGATGATGATGTCACCACGCTTTTGAATTTCCCGAATGATGTGGTGTTTCCTTTTCACGTACGTGCTCCTTTGATGCCATCTGGGTTCCTTTGCTTGGGCAATGGCTCCCATGTTATCACAGAGTAACGGGATGGGAGTATCATAGAAAACTACATCAAGTTCCAGGATGAACTTGCGCAACCACACCGCCTCCTTTACAACATCCGATGCGGCATTGTATTCGGCTTCTGTTGTTGAATCTATTGTAGTGTCATGCTTCTTGCTTCTCCAACTCATAACACCACCCTTTAACAGGAACAAAAATCATGATGTCAACTTTTGATCATCTATGTCAGGCTGGAAGTCTGAATCTATGTATCCCAAGACTTGGATATCAACATCTCCATAAACCAAGATGTAATCTTGCGTCCATCTTAGAAGCTTGAAAATGTTCTTCACTACATTCCAGTGTTGTTCTCCATAGCAGGATTAGTAACGACTTACCACTCCCACTGCATGGAAAATATGTGGCCCAGTACACATCATGGCGTACATTAAGTTTCCTACCGTTGATGCATAGGGGCTTCCAGCCATGGCCTTCTTTTCCTCAATACTTTGAGGAGCCATCCCTACAGATAGGTGGATACCATGTCTTAAGGGGAGGAAACCTTTTTTGGAGCTATACATACAGAAATGTTCAAGAATTTTCTTAATGTACCCATATTGTGATAATCCCAATATCCTCTTTTCTCGATTTTTGAACAACTTCAGACCCAAGATGTAAGAGGCTTCTCCAAAATCTTTCATCTCGAAGGTATGGGATAACCAAATTTTAACATGGGTCATCCCTATATCATTCTCAATGATACATAAAGCACAATGAATACAACGACGCTCCCACTAAGCCTCTTGTACACACAAGGTTTATCAGGATTCTGCACAAAATCATAACTCTTTATGGTTTCATCAAACCTGATGTTCCAGCTACGAGAAGCTTTTTTTGATCCAATAGATGGATTTCTTCAGCTTGTATACTTTGCCTTCATCGATTATGAAGCCCTAGGGTTGCTCCATAGAAATATCCTCCTCGAGGTATTCATTTAGGAAAGCTATCTTCATGTCCATCTGCTAGATGTAGTCAAGAGATGCAACTATAGCTAGCAGTGTCCTGATGGACTTAATCATAGCCACATGAGAGAACGTCTCATCGTAGTCGATGCCTTCTCTCTGTGCGTAGCCTTTGGCTACGAGCTATACCTTGAAAGTCTCTACTTTCCCATCAGGTCCCCTCTTTCTCTTGAAGATCTATTTACAACCAATGGGTTTTACCCCTTCAGGTGGATCCTCTAGGGTCCACACACCATTCTTATGCATGGAGTCAATCTCTGACTTCATTGCTAGCATCCATCTATCCATGTCTTGATCCACGAGTGCTTCATAAAATGAAGCAGGATCATTGCTAGTTTCACCTGACACATGGAATCCATACCTTTCAGGTGGTGCAACCACCCTCGAACTCCTTCGAAGAGGTATGGGTGTTTCATCTTTATTAATCTCTCTAGTTTCTGGTTTGGGAAGCTTAGATCCTCAGGGGACTCAATGAGTTCCTCTACTTCATTTTTGTCTTGACTTAAGGAAGTCATTCTCCAGAAATCTCACATCTCTAGAGACAAAAACCTTCTGGGTCTCAGGGTCATAAAGCTGGTATCCAATACCATCTTTAACATACTCAATGAAGTAACACTCATGAGAGAGAGATTCTAGCTTACTTGCATCCACGTTCTTCGCATGGACCAAACAACCCTAAACCCTCAAGTGATTAACACTAGGTTTGGTTCCATACCAAAGCTCATGAGGAGTCTTAGGTACAAACTTTCTAGGAATATTGTTCAGGATATATATTGCAGTTTGTACTGCATATTCCCAGAAATTAAGTGGTAAATGTGCTTTGCTCATCATTGAACGGACCATGTCCATGATGGTTCTGTTGCGTCTTTCAGCAGCACCATTAAGTTGGGGGGGGGGGGGTTCCAAGTGGAGTGAGATTGGAAACAATTCCATTCACCTTAAGATATTTCTTGAATTCATCTGAGAAGTACTTGCCACCTCGGTCAGATCAAATCCCTTTGATCTTCCTATCTATTTGATTCTCAACCAAAGCCTTAAACTCTTTGAACTTTTCGAAGGTTTCAGATTTATGAAGTAGTATGAAGATAAATTCATATCATGAATGGTCATCAATAAACATCAAATAATATCGATATCCATTTCGAGTTGCGGTACTAAAGGGACCACATACATCGGTACGTATTAGGCCATGAATACCCTTCCATGCTGTAACCTTGTTATGAAAAGGAGTCCTAGTCATTTTACCTCGAATAAAATATTCGCAAGTAGGAAAAAAATGAACCTATAGAAAATTCAAAGGTCCATCCTTTATCAATCTATTGATCCTATCAACAAATAAATGTCCAAGCCTTTGATGCCAAATCATATTCGAATGATTTTCATCCTCCCTGGATCTTTTAGTGTTTTTATTAGTGGTAGTAATATTCAGGACATGCTCATCAATTCACAATTCATGGAGTCAAAACACCATCTGCAATATGCTTATGATAACGATTTATGATTAGTTTATTACAAAAAGGAATAAATATCCACTTCTAATAAATTTAGATACATATATCAAAATCCTTCTGACTTCAGGTACATAAAGACACTCTTTAAGTACTAGGATTCTTCCACTAGATAATGATAGTCGACAGGTCCCGACAATGACTGCTACAACACTTGCATCAGATCCCATTTGGATGACTATCTCCCCTTCACTGATATTCTTGATTTCCTGAATAGATGCAACAAATTGCATACATGAACAAAAGCACCGGAATCAACAACCCAACTTCCTTCTTGTCCAACGAGAAAGTTAGTTTCAATGATGAAAGTAGATTTCATACTTGTAGGGGCTTTACCTTTATCAGAAGACTTCAAGTACTCCAGGCAGTTATGCCTCCAATGCCCCAGCTTCTTGCAGGGGTGAAAAACGTCGATTTTCTTTGACGCTATCAACGTGGATCATTGGAAGATGATCCAACACCTTGATTCTTCTTCTTTCTCTTCTGGGCTGGGCCCTTCTGAGAACCATGCTTCCGACCACGCTTTCCTTTGACCTGTGCAACCATTGCACTGGCAGAGGGGCCATCCTTCTTCACTACATCTTCAACAGACTTTAATGCAGCTAATAGCTCTGCATTAGTAAAAATCAACTTTTCTCATATGGAACGTGACCATAAAGTTGTTGAAAGACTTAGGGAGAGACAATAGAATGAAATCAACCGTCATGTCTGAACCCATGAAGGCTCCCAATGTTTCCAGTTCAGAGAGGTACCAAACATTTTGAGTACATGTTCTCTGACAGAGGTCTCCTCCTACATCTTGCGGTGAATAAGTTCTTTCATTACATTATAATGTTGTGTGTGGTTTACGCCACTGAACATATCTTTTAGATTCAGCATGATGTCTTGGCAAGTGTTCATCTCCATATGCTGATTATGAAGCACATTGGACAAGGAACCGAGAATGTAACATCTTGCCAAATTTTGATCTTCATCATATTTTTCATTATACGATCTTTTTTTCAGAGTCTTCGGGTTTGTGTACTTTTCCTTTGTCAGCACATAAGAGATGCGCTAAACAGATAGGACAAGATACAAATTTCGTATCTAATTGGCCCGATCAACTGATTGACATCCAATAGCCTGCTAAAAGGGTTCATGGATCTCATTTTTTGAAATTAAGAATGCACTATATTAGAATATATAATAAAAATATATTCAAATGTATTTCATTGATTAAGGAATTTTTAATAAAATTAGTCTTTCCTTTTCTTTGAAAGTTCATTCCCTTAATCACTTTCAAAGCAAGAGATACACTTACCGCTATATCTCTAGCAAGAATTGAGATCTCCTCTTCACCTTTGTCACATCCCAATACTATGAGAAACTTTGACTCGAATAAAGAGAAGCGGGAACACATTCTGTCTTGAAAGTCCAACTTACATTTCCTAATTCAATCTTTAACTCTCGGACCCACCACCCCTAAGGTGATGTTAACCCATTGTTAATCGAACCAACCGTCAACAGGAATGGAACTCACTATGCGCAATCCAATATCACCTCAATAATATGAGGATCTAATATTGAGGTAACTACGCATACGACCTTACTCTTTCGAGAAGCAAAGATCCCGATCCAGATGCTCTTATATGCAAGATCTGTCATTTCGGACGGGCATCTCCTACATACAATCCTTGGTGACGGAACTCTTCACCTTGACGGAAGACCACAGATGTCACTTATGTGATCCTCCACATCTTATTCATTTTTTTAATTAATTATCATGAATCACATTCACATAATTAATTCTTCCAAGGGAAATATACATCTATTCATAATAGATATTTTAATTGGTTGTAATTAATTTAATCTCATTAAATCAATTATCAATCTAATTCAATCAATAAACTTGGTTGTTACTTGAATGCATGATATAATATCAAAGTATGCATTATTTAAATTTTCATATTAGAAAAATACATCATGATCTCTCCAATATTACCCAATCCCTACTGCTATAATGACCAGTACCAACGGTAGTGGGACAAACCGCACACGGTGTAACCTGCTACCCCAACGCTCCCCTACTAGACACTATATTCACCTCGAGAAAGGATAATACCAAATCGATCATTATGTACTTGAGATGATAATCGGTTTTTCAAACGAAGTTATACCTTATAGTAATAATCAAAATCATTTTTATTATAAAGAAATTTGCTAAACAAATTCCCAAAGCTATTCAAGCAAGTTTGTATGTTGGAAGATGATCATGTAATCAATTTGTGATCTAGATCATATCTAATAAAAAATTGGTTAAGGCAATATAATTTAAGGAAATAATTATCATAAAATATTTCTCAATTATTTATTCATAATTATTCCAGGAAATTAACCATTAATTTCACTAATTTCTTAAATGACAATCACAAGGTTCTTGATTAGGAATGTGATTTCCAGTAAGGACCCTCACTCACTAAAATTATCATATCTCAATCAATTTAAATCTAAATTAATCAAAATAAGTTTTCAAAGTTTACTAATTTGATTTAAATTAGAAAACAAGTGATTAGCATGCATTTTCAAGTGTTTTAAAGAAGTAATTAACTCTTTAATTATGTCAAAATTTGTCATCCCCGAAACAGTGGATATATGTTCATTAAAACGATCATAACTTGAGTTATCGATCCCAAATCATGCAGACTCAAATCCCATGGTTTCCTTATATAATGAAAAAAATTATCTAAATGATAATTTCATGTTTAAATATTTTAAACATGGACAAAAATAATCACAAAATAGGGATGCAGATATAAAATGCTAAAACGCAAGCCCTAATGAACCCAAGTCTTCTTAGATTTTATGGATCATATACAAAACTTCCGACTAAGGCTCTGATACCACTTGAAGGATTATGGAAGAATCTTCAAGCGAATTAGGAAAGCTTGTGGATCATATCGTATACGATTAAGAGCGACTAGTCGTACTAGTAGCTCGATGCAATGGAATTTAAAATTTTTAAAGCGATGAAACCACACGATCCAAGAATACTTCTTGGATCGTTTCATCTAAACACATAATTGGCAAAGGAATACATCTTATAGCGTGGTTGCGATGAAGCCTCTAAGAAGAGACCTCCTGTCTCAAGTCCGATCCGTCGGAGGAGATGATTGCGAGCGCTAGGATGAATCATGTGCTTCTTGCAATCCAAGTCAATGATCCAAGAAATGGATCTCCTGATCTCGTCTCGCGAGATCGAATACCTTCTTCACATGTGAGATGCACCAAAGAAGATGGAGATCGGAGAGTCATCGAAGTGGCAGCAAAACAACGATGCGTCGAAAAAGAGAGCCTAGTCCCTATGAGAAGAGTCGAAGACCACACTAGTAGAGAGAGAGACAGAAGGGTTGGCATGAGTAATGAGAAAGAGAGAGAGAGAGACGTTTTCGGAATTGTGTCATTGAAGAGCATGGGGTGCCTCTTCTTTGATAGGGTTTTGGAAGTCCATGGATCCCAATCCATGGTTAACTATAGATAAACGGTTGAGGTTGATTTGTGTTTAATCTAACAACCATGATTAGTGTTGTTAAAAACAACAACAATCGATTTAATTTAAATAAGCACATTAATAAGTCAATATAATTAATTTCAAAATTAAATCATTTAATCTTGAAGATAGTGGTGGAAGAGATTGACTTATCCCTTAAAAGGGGGGTACAGCCACCAAGCCACATGGTATAATGTTGTCGTCCACCCTCTTTGACTTGGGATGAGTCAATCTCATGCCAAGTCATGAGATTACATTATATCATGCAATTTACAAGATTATTCCACAATGATAATTTACAATTATCTTGTGAAGATTGCAATCATGCCATTGGAATTTGTGAATCACATTCACAATTCAAAATAAAAATGTAATCATATTTTTACTAATCATCCAATGTGAATCCAATTCAAATCAGTAATTAATCAATAAATATAAATCACATTTAGTATCTCTCTTTTATGTGGCATAAATCATATTTATGATATATATGAATAATTAGATAATACTATCCACATTATTCATATCAATAATAAATAAATCATATTTAATTATATTAGATTATCATTCTCATGCATTCAAATAATATGAATCAAATTCACATTATTCATGATGATTAAATCACATTTAATTATCCATTTGTCAATGCTTGGATATAATTTCAACAATAGAATTATTCTCGAACTCTTTCAAGAATAATGCACTTTCTCCGCAGATACTTGGTGATAAGGACACGATGATTGCATGTTCCACGCATATTGACTTGGATATTGAGATTACATCTCACATCTAGATCCCATGGACTTCTCATAGATGCTTTATTAAATCAAAAACGTAAATCTAATCTTCTTGTTGCATCTGAATCTCATTCATATATATGTCCAACACTTGGACCAAGATCAGATTGCTTCTCTACCGATAGGAGTCACTAAAATCCATACATGTTTCATCACTCCCCTGGAATGGAAGCATCATGGTTATACAATCGTTTATGATCACAACCCTCAGGTATTCCTAATACTTGTACATCCTGCATACTGGAAGACCTATCATAAACCGGAGATATAGATCAATTGACATTGTCATCTTTAGGGTTTCATCATTAAGTTTCTCAATCTTGGTCATTGGGAGTTGGTGCTGATCATATACTTTCCCAAAGCATATATCATAGCATTCATATTCTTGTTATGATTCCAAAGCACGATGATCATGCGTGGAATTTGACCGATACCAATACTTCATGAGTGATCTCATGTCTTCCAGTTCAGAAGTGAAATTTTATAGTCCCTTTGAGAGATCATATTACTCATATGTCCTCATATGCTCACCACCTCGGCAGTAGATAGACCTTAGCTAGGTCATCAACCTATTGGTCTGCCAAATGTACATACTTAGACATATAGAAACACATCTGTCTCCAGTCAGATGATGTGTGCCTATATCGTGACAGTATTTGACATAGGACTTTGGTTATCTCGATCTCGTTAAGTCGATCCTTTGACCTAACGAATCTGACACCTCCAAATCTCTATTCCCATGCAGAGGACCTGCATCAAGAGGTCAGTCATATATCAGCATAATGATAAGGATTTACATCTCCTACTCAGGCTGGAGATCATCTCTTAATAATCATTTGACGGTGCTTGATGAGTCGTCAATCTAACTCCTTAGATATTCGTCCAAGCACCAACCTCTATGATTCAATTATTGAATCAATAGCTATATGATTACTAAGATGGTCGTGGTACATAACCCTAACTGGACAAAGGGACCTTATAGTGCATTCATTTATTTAATCTCAGATAGGGAGTGAATAAGTCAATAACTTTTATTGATAAATCAAACATTATAATAACATTTATTGTAGGAATGGTTCGCCTCAGGCTCACATGGCTAACATAAGTAACTATATACATGGAATGGATTGGAATATCAATGCTATGATACCAAACTGTCACATATCTAGGATCTTGATACTCAGCAAACCATTTCCACGGTATTAAGTCCACTTTTGAAATACACTACAAGTAGAAGAAATTGCATAAAAGATAGACATTTGAAATTTTCCTCTTTCCATTTACATCTCTCAAAATAAAAGTTACAAGAAGGTCACAACAACAACTATATCACAAAAGTGAAACTGCATCAGAAGTCTCCAAACTCTCAAGCAACTTCAAGTTGTAGCTTCTCCATGCAATTTTTGGATACACGCAAAAGGCTATGTTATGAACAAAGTTGATCATCACTACACTACAAACTATAATAGAATAAAAGTACTAAGTATAAGTGTGCAAAAGAATAACTGGGTGAGCGCATCCTCACAAAAGAGCAACTCTACATTTTTCCATTAATTATTATTTTTCATGCACTATGGATAATTCATGGTCTTCATCAGCATTGAACCTCACACTAAGACTCTAAGGAACTTATGCACCTTATGGTTGGGGTGCCTCCAACATGCAATGAGGTACAAACATCCTAACTAAATTTCCAACACGTCTACTAGTTTTGTTATTCCTCATATATCATTCCATACTTATACCACACTATTCAACTCATCGTATTCCATTTTATTTTACCAACTTTCATGTTTAATTTCAGGGAATTCTTTCCATTATCTTTACCAAACTTGTCCATTGTCATACTTAATCCATCGATAATAGTATCTCACTGATACACTACAATTCCAAGACTGATGTATCACAAGGGGGATAATTAACTCTAATGGATACTCCAAGGTGAACAACCCTCTATCGTAGAATGAACTCTACTAAGTGATTTCACAAGTTGATTTGTTACTAAATATTCATATACCGAGTTATCACTTATGATCCATTCTATATCATTATTAATCAATTTTGTCTTGACTTATGATCTATTGCCTGATGTTTCACTTTCAAACTCATACATATAGCATTAGTAATTTATATTATCTTATTCGGGAAGGGATATTATGCGGTCTTGACCAACGAGAGTGTCATGTCGCGACTCTAAGATACTCAGTATGTTGGGGTTGGGGCCTCTGTAGGCATGCATTAAAGTAAACACATCCCAATTAAGTTCCCAACTGTCCCTTACTAACCACTTCAACTTACTTCAATTATTTACAGATGGGACCCCACAAGTAGAATCATGTGAAGTTGTTGCAAAACACCCAAAATGACTACCCATCGGCAAAGTCCACGATTGCATAGGATACAAAATAGGGCACTGATCACTAAGATTGCTCAACATTGTAGTTGAAACAACCATAAACTACCATAACATCTCCTTATACATAGGAGGAATACCGACAACACATATTCCAACTTCCATAAACCAACTCTAGAAATCGTCTCTTAGTGATAAAACTAGGAGTACTAACCAATGTGGCTTACACAGGGTAGCACCTAAGAATTAAATCAAAATGAAAAAGAGAAATGTAGACCACCAATCACAACTTCTTAGCCTGTACACTGTGTATCAGGGCAGACACCTCAGAAGTATCACTTCAAGGTGTTCCAAACATCCTGTCCCCCAACTCACAAAGATGTTGGGTACATGACCATCTAGGTTTCTACTTGGGAGCCTAAGAGTGTAAGGCCCTCCCATAGAGATGCCTACTCCACTACCCTAATGCCACTTAAGGATGCCATCGTGGCATGGAATTACAAGTATAATGAGAAATTCATTTATTGACCCTATGAGAGAACTCTGATATAGAATACCCAAAATTATACGTAAGATGCTCAAAATACTCCAACTCAAGAATCACACCGCATAGATTTTAACTTAACTAACTAATTGATTAAATTGACTACAACCACAATTTACTACATAACCTTTTGTCTCATATCGTGGATCCTAACACATCCATGTATAGTACTACCCTCCCATATACATGCATAAAGTTTTCATTGTGATATGATGGTTGAATCACCTAGAAATCAGTTTCAAACTTCACGATATGAAGGGACAAATTCTATCCCTCATTAAACTGTTTAGGTCCTTAATCCGAGGACATGCACGTGATGCTCGTTCAACTCCTATCACACATATATAATTTTATCGATATGTGATATGCAAATTGTCCAGAATTACCACAAACATGTTGTGATAAACGGAAAACCACCATGCACAAATGTGAGCACGTGCATGTGATGCTCACTCCGCTCATGTTACAATGGCATAACTTTATCGATATGTGACAATATCTACCCAAACATTTCACGATAACTAGAAACCACTGAAACACGCCTCATGTGATATTTCCCAAATCTAAGATTCAAACATATGCATGTGATCCTCATCTCACCGACATCATATTTGATAATTGTTTTCGACAAGCGATACATGATTTTCCTTTAATTTCCCAAAATATCATGATAACTAGATCCCCAAAACACCTCACGTGAAATTATTTATATCTACGGTCCAATCACATGCATGCCATCCTCATCTAGCCCACATCACACTAGTACAATTTATATCGACATGCGATTCCTGATTGACTCAGAATTGCCCCAAACATGTAATGATAACTAGGTACCCCCAAAACATGTCCCATGCGGAACTAATTAGGTTCTCAATCAGAGAACATACATGAGTTCCTTGTCTCGCCCACATCACAAATATGTACTTTTTATATACATGTAACAAATGGCTCAATTGAAATTTCTCAAAACATTAAGCGATATAAAATGAATTTCACCCCTAAACTCACAAACACAATAAAAACACCTTTTCCGGGTAGCAAAACAAACATCCAAATCCACATTGTTAAAATCATGAAGATCCGACAACAACAAGGAGTCAAAATCATACATGTAGGGACGTTCCCACATGACCTTACCTAGCCCGAAAATCGAGTTCTACAACGTTTCACGCAACTACGTGCGCACCGCTGATAAATCATAATTGCCTTAAGTTAATTATGTAGAATTACTATTGTAGTTGATATAATAGTGTTTTGTTCAAAACCAACCGTGCAAATATCTCTATGAAGAGTTGCTGTCGTTTATGTTTATTTTTCCTGGGCAAGTTATAGGGTTGACTTAAGGAAATGCGCATATTTGATGATTTATGTATTAAAATTTATGTCAATCAATCATTATCTCAATTCAAGTAACTTGGACCATGCATGGCCTTTTTTAGCAATATTTATGACTATTAATTCATCGGATATTAATAGGATATGAAATTCACCACAATGACTATTAATTCATGAAATCAAGTATTGATATCTAGCTCAAAGGGTATATATGAATCAATCTCAATTCAAAGATCTCTTGAAGTTCTAAATTCAAAGCACACAAATTTCTAGGTCTTTATGTCCTTAATACACATTCAATCATAATCAGGAAACTAAGATTCACAAATCACGAGTTTAAATCCACTATAAAAATCTAAACCATTATAGCTTCAAGTGGACTATTGTTTGCAAACAAGGGACCTATACGTATATAATAATGACAAATCCATGTAATCAAGGAACATTTCTGATTAATGAGTAAATATTTGAGAATTACATCATAGTAAATCAGAAAGAGCATCTCATTAGCATTAAAACAAAACTAATTTCACTTAAACTAGTGTAAAACCCGTGCGTTGCATCGGTAACTTCTTTTTTCTGGGTTTAATATGTTAATGAATGGAAATGAGTTGATTTGTATCTCTATGCTTGATTTAAAGAATGATGCAACGTTTGAAGGCATCATGAAAAAAAAAAAGAAAAAGTGAGGCAAATAAATCTTAAACAGTTCAAAGAGATTGACAAACATGTTACATTACAAATAAATCCAAAACACTTCAGAAGTTGTGAAAAATATCTTGTACTAAAATAGATTACATAGGAAGAAACATCATTTTATAGTAAGTGTGAACATTTATTTATCTAGCATGTCGAAGAATACAAATCCTTTTACTTGAAATTAAGCATTTTGCGAACCATATCATCAGTGTTACTGCAGGTATATGAAATTCTGCTCAGCTTATATACAAAGGAGGTGTATGGTTTATATCGGTTTGGAAATGTTGTCCTCCAGATTACAGTAATATATTTGTCTCTCACAACGAACTTCCCATCTTAGTACTCTTACAAGAGTTAATAGTTATAATTCTATCAAATGTTTCTTTTTAGGTGTCATGCAGTTGCGACATTCCAAGTGATATTATACGATATTGTTCATATTCTTTACCATTTGAATCCTACTAAAGCACCTTACAATATAACTATATTCAATATTTAACACAATAAGCACCTCACAATATCATGCAGACCACTATATATTTTATTTAGCACAATAAACACCTTACAATATCACCGAAACATGTCAATTAATGTGTATAATTGAGATCAATAGATTGCACATTTTCCTACCATTCTCTATAATCTTAGGGCCCGTTCGGTAGGAGAATAAGTAGGAATAAGGATGGGGAATAAGGGGAATAAGGGTCTATTCTCCGTTCGGCTGGAGGATAAGAATAAGGAGAATAAGGTGAAATAAAGGTAGGTAAGGTGGGATAAAGATAAGAATAAGAGTGAAATAAGATGAAATAATGAGGAATAGTCGTACCACGGGGAAGCGTGTTGGGGGCTTATTCCCCTTATTTCATTCCTCCTTATACCCCAAACGAACAGGGCCTTACAATATTGCCTAAATATCATTTATAATTTTTTTTATAGCTACATCAATTTACGGTTCAATATTTTTTACTTGTAGGAATGAATAACTTAAAACCGTCTTCATATTTTAACCATCATTATCAAACATGAACCTGGCTCAAGGTAACATTTTAAACACCATAGAACAAAACTATATAACGTACCAAAATATTTGAGTATGCAATATAGTTTTGATCTATGATGTTTTAAACGTTAGCTTGAGCCAGGTTGACGTTTGATAAGGACAGATAAAAATACATGTTCTTACAAATAAAAACCATTGATTTATTTGAGTATGCAATATAGTTTTCAAAAAATAGCATTGACGACTAAATACAAGAGTTTTACATGAAAAGTTGGGTTGGTTCTACAATACATAACACAAATAAAGCTGGGAAAAATATGACGTCTGTAAAATATTTGTACATGTTCTTTTAATAACAAAAGATATCAAAGCCAGCTAATCCAGCTAGATAAAATTGGGCAAAGTATGTCCTCGTTTATAAAATATTTTTAATTAAAAATCAAAACATGATAATCAAGCTCATACGTATTTGTTAGGAAGTAGTTGTCAAAAAATGTTGTATATCTTATACAGAGATGTTGATAAGATATTGTGATTGCTCACTTATTTTTGAAAACAACAATATAGTAATTATAGGTTACATAAGATTGCGAGCATGAGTTGGCGCTCAACGTTCGCTGACCAAATCACATATCTCACTCACAACTAAACACCACAACCTACCCAAAGAAAGTAAACCTGAAATCTTTCCAAAATCGAAGATGAATACATGAAATAAGAAAGATATCAATGATGTGCCGACCCTCAGATGTGCTGGTAAACCATACCGAAAGAGAGAAAATCTATAATCTTTCCAATATCGAAGTGCTTTGGTGGGGTAATCTCAATAGTGATTTCAGATAGGCTTTTGCGTGGTTGCTCGATGAATCTTCTTGCCAAAAACCAAACAAACATATCAGTGACTGTTTACACCAATCCTTGAAGGAGTTGTCATCCCAATGTCCTCTATCGCCATCAATCTTATTTTTCTCGCAGTTGGAATCGACTAAACCCGTCTCGGGTGGAGGAAAAGAGGGACTTTGGGCCGATCCATGTCAGCGGAGTACCGGACAGAGGAAGTTTACGATTTAGGAATTCACCATAAAGAAGAATCTCGAACAAATCGAGCAAACAAAGATTTACATCGATGACAGAGGACCTTAGAGGAGTTGTCAAGATGTACATCGACGTTAGAGGAGCTTATATGAGTTGTCAGCCCGAGCTCTCCGGCCGGCCACGATCCTATGATTCTCGTAGGGTGCTCCAGGTAATGTCGTTGCCGGTGGTGGTGAAGAGAAGCGACACGTCACGGAAAATCAAATGGAAGTTTAGGTTTTAAGATTTTAAAGAGATGACAATAAAACCAAGTAACCCTCATTTTTTGATCCACTGCAATCTATTCCTAACGTATCAGTATTAAAAAAGGTACATAGCACGTGTCAGAGGAAGCACATGATATGGCATCTCTAGAAAATTTCCATCGTAGCACATGATAAGAACATCATGTTTATATTGAAATAAAACATACAAAATATCAACCAACCACTGAGGATGAAAGCGTGTTAGATGCGGATATGAATCTAATATGCATTAAGGAAACCCTATCCTTAAAATATGGCGAATAGGATATTTGTCGAATCTGAATATGTATCAAATAAAAAACGAACCCGAATACAGATCAAATAAAAAGCCAATCAAAATATGAATCGAGTAAAGAGTGAATACAAATATGTATTCAATAAACATAAACTCCGAATACGGATCGAATAAAAACGTCATACAAATATGAATTGATTTTTTTTTATCAAATTTCATAATGATTTTAAAAAAATAACATTGAAAGAAAAATAAGTTGCATATAATAAAAGGGCGTCGAGATGACATGTTTCTTTATCCGAGCAAAAAGAGGGAAAGGGTTTCGTAACTTTTATTCGTGCCCATTCCAAACAAACTAAAGTATATTAACATCATTAATATATTGTATTATATAATATATAATACTGATATAATAACATGAGTTGTGCCATATATTACATTAACTAATATATAAAATAATATTCAATGTTGTACTCGTATATCCGGATCCGGTTCTAGATATTCAAGCCATTACCATATATGTATCCATATCCAAAAAATCTTTACAACCCAAATCTATATTCGATTAATATTCGGATACGGATATCCGTATTCGATTAATATTTCGGATACGGATATCCGTATACGGTAATTTTCCGAATACGGTAAATGGATATTCGATATATCTGTATTCATTTTCATCCCTACCAACCACTCATACGAGGGTAATGGTACATAATATATAATCAAATATATATATACATAAATAATATTCAATATGTAAAAAATAATACTACAGGGTCGTGAACAGTGCCATGTCCACGACCCTTAATAGCTTATATACAAAGGAGGTGTATGGTTTATATCGGTTTGGAAATGTTGTCCTCCATATTATAGTAATATATTTGTCTCTCGCAACGAACTTCCCATCTTAGTACTCTTACAAGAGTTAATAGTTATAATTCTATCAAATGTTTCTTTTTAGGTGTCATGCAGTTGCGACATTCCAACTGATATTATACGATATTGTTCATATTCTTTACCATTTGAATCCTACTAAAGCACCTTACAATATAACTATATTCAATATTTTAACAAATTAAGCACCTCACCATATCATGCAGACCACTATATATTTTATTTAGCACAATAAACACCTTACAATATCACCGAAACATGTCAATTAATGTGTATAATTGAGATCAATAGATTGCACATTTTCCTACCATTCTCTATAATCTTACAATATTGCCTAAATATAATTTATAATTTTTTTTATAGCTACATCAATTTACGGTCAATATTTTTTACTTGTAAGAATGAATAACTTAAAACCGTCTTCATATTTTAACCATCATTATCAAACATGAACCTGGCTCAATGTAACATTTTAAATACGATAGAACAAAACTATATAACGTACCAAAATATTTGAGTATGCAATATAGTTTTGATCTATGATGTTTTAAACGTTAGCTTGAGCCAGGTTGACGTTTGATAATGACAGTTAAAAATACATGTTCTTACGAATAAAAACCATTGATTTATTTGAGTATGCAATATAGTTTTCAAAAAATAGCATTGACGAATAAATACAAGAGTTTTACATGAAAAGTTAGGTTGGTTCTACAATGCATAACACATATAAAGCTGGGAAAAATATGATGACGTCTGTAAAATATTTGTACATGTTCTTTTAATAACAAAAATATCAAAGCTGGCTAATCCAGCTAGATAAAATTGGGCAAAGTATGTCCTCCTTTATAAAATATTTTTAATTAAAAATCAAAACATGGTAATCAAGCTCATATGTATTTGTTAGGAAGTAGTTGTCAAAAAATGTTGTATATCTTATACAGAGATGTTGATAAGAGATTGTGATTGCTCACTTATTTTCTTCAAAACAACAATATATTAATCATAGATTACATAAGATTGCGAGCATGAGTTGACGCTCAACGTTCGCTGACCAAATCACATATCTCACTCACAACTAAACACCACAACCTACCCAAAGAAAGTAAACCTGAAATCTTTCCAAAATCGAAGATGAATAAATGAAATAAGAAAGATATCAATGATGTGCCGACCCTCAGATGTGCTGGTAAACCATACCGAAAGAGAGAAGATCTATAATCTTTCCAATATCGAAGTGCTTTGGCGGGGTAATCTCAATAGTGATTTCAGATAGGCTGTTGCGTGGTTGCTCGATGAATCTTCTTGCTAAAAACCAAACATATCAGTGACTGTTTACACCAATCCTTGAAGGAGTTGTCATCCCAATGTCCTCTATCGCCATCAATCTTATTTTTCTCGCAGTTGGAATCGACTAAACTCGTCTCGGGTGGAGGAAAAGAGGGGCTTTGGGCCGATCCATGTCAGCGGAGTACCAGACAGAGGAAGTTTACGATTTAGGAATTCACCATAAAGAAGAATCTCGAACAAATCGAGCAAACAAAGATGTACATCGATGACAGAGGACCTTAGAGGAGTTGTCAAGATGTACATCGACGTTAGAGGACCTTATATGAGTTGTCAGCCCGAGCTCTCCGGCCGGCCACGATCCTATGATTCTTGTAGGGTGCTCCAGGTAATGTCGTTGCTGGTGGTGGTGAAGAGAAGCAACGCATCAGTTCTGACGGAAAATCAAATGGAAGTTTAGGTTTTAAGATTTTAAAGATATGACGAGAAGACCAAGTAACCCTCATTTTTTGATCCACTGCAATCTATTCCTAACGTATCAGTATTAAAAAAGGTACATAGCACGTGTCAGAGGAAGCACATGATATGGCATCTCTAGAAAATTTCCACCGTAGCACATGATAAGAACATCATGTTTATATTGAAATAAAACATACAAAATATCAACCAACCACTGAGGATGAAAGCGTGTTAGATGTGGATATGATTCGAATATGCATTAAGGAAACCATGTCCTTAAAATATGGATATGAATTCGAATAGGATATTTGTCGAATCTGAATATGTATCAAATAAAAAACGAACACGAATACAGATCAAATAAAAAACCAATCAAAATATGAATCGAGTAAAGAGTGAATCAAATATGTATTCAATAAACATAAACTCTGAATACGTATCGAATAAAAACGTCATACAAATATGAATTGATTTTTTTTATCAAATTTCATAATGATTTTAAAAAAATAACATTGAAAAATAAATAAGTTGTATATAATAAAAGGGGGCGTCGAGATGACATGTTTCTTTATCCGAGCAAAAAGAGGGAAAGGGTTTCGTAACTTTTGTTCACGCCCATTCTAAACAAACTAAAGTATATTAACATCATTAATATATTGTATTATATAATATATAATACTAGTATAATAACATGAGTTGTGTTGTATATTACATTAACTAATATATAAAATAATATTCAATGTTGTACTCGAATATTCGGATCCGGTTCTAGATATTCAAGCCATTACCATATATGTATCCGTATCCAGAAAATCTTTACAACCCATATCTATATTCGATTAATATTCAGATACGGATATCCGTATTCGATTAATAATTCGGATACGGATATCCGTATCCGGTAATTTTCCGTATACGGTAAATGGATATTCGATATATCCGTATTCATTTTCATCCCTACCAACCACTCATACGAGGGTAATGGTACATAATATATAATCAAATATATATGGAAAAAATGGGGCTGCCCCCGCCCCATTTTTTGACTTTTTTTATTTTTTTTGAAAAATAAAACCATGTATATTCATCCATATATCCCTCCTATATGCCATTCAAATTTCGTCAGAAACAGAGACTCCTACGGCCTCCATCTTGATGGTATCGATTTAAAAAAATCCTGTTACCGTTAAAAAATTACTTTCCGGATGGAGGCCGTAGGAGTCTCTGTTTCTGACGAAATTCGAATGGTATATAGGAGGGATATAGGGATGAATGTACATGGTGTTATTTTTCAAAAAAAAATAAAA
The DNA here is from genome assembly GCA_037367405.1 of Ottelia alismoides. NCBI lineage: Eukaryota > Viridiplantae > Streptophyta > Magnoliopsida > Alismatales > Hydrocharitaceae > Ottelia > Ottelia alismoides. The sequence goes on along the minus strand of JAZKJV010008074.1, from coordinate 706,634 downwards.
AATTTGTCCAACTAAGGCGGGGGCAGCCATGTTGGCTACCCCTAGGGGGCAGCCACATATGACCCAATATACACACACACACACAAACAATATTCAATATGTAAAAAATAATACTACAGGGCCGTGAACAATGCCATGTCCACGGCCCTTAATATATTGTATGATTCAAGCCATTACCATATATGTATCCGTATCCAGAAAATCTTTACAACCCATATCTATATTCGATTAATATTCGGATACGGATATCCGTATTTGATTAATATTTCGGATACGGATATCCGTATCCGTTAATTTTCCGAATACGGTAAACGGATATTCGATATATCCGTATTCATTTTCATCCCTACCAACCACTCATACAAGGGTAATGGTACATAATATATAATCAAATATATATACACACACACACAAAAATAATATTCAATATGTAAAAAATAATACTACAGGGCCGTGAACAGTGCCATGTCCACGGCCCTTAATATATTGTATGATTCAAGCCATTACCATATATGTATCTGTATCCAGAAAATCTTTACAACCCATATCTATATTCGATTAATATTCAAATACGGATATCCGTATTCGATTAATATTTCGGATACGGATATCCGTATCCGGTAATTTTCCGAATACGATAAACGGATATTCGATATATCCGTATTCATTTTCATCCCTACCAACCTCTCATACGAGGGTAATGGTACCTAATATATAATCAAATATATATATATATATATACATATAAACAATATTCAATATGTAAAAAATAATACTACAGGGCCGTGAACAGTGCCATGTCCACAGCCCTTAATATATTGTATGATTGAAGTTCTGTAGCTCAAGATATTGACTAATGAATTCATGAACCTAAGTGCAATAGAAAGTAATTTAAAACTATTAAAACTAATTAAAAATAAATGCTAATGTATTATCTTCAATTATATAGACTTGATAGAGAATTTTTAATATTTTCCTAAGCGTGGATGGGTAAATGTGCAATTCTTGGGACCTGGAGGGGCCTTGACGCAAATGACTATCACGTTAGTCTATGGTCTTGACCAACGAGTCCTAGGCCATGAATCTAAGATAGTCAGTACCTTAAGATTGGGGGGCCTCTTTAGGCATGCCGTGAAGTAAATGCATCATAGCTAAGTTTCAAGTTGTCTGTTACTAACCACTTCAACTCATTTACTCCAATTATTTACATATAAGACCGCACAAGTAGGATCTCTTGTAGTCGTCACAAAACACTCAAAACCACCACCCACAATAAATTCCATGATTGCGTAAGACACATACCAGGGAACTGATCACCGAGATAACCCAACATTGTAGTCAGAACAACCACCGACTACCAAAACATCTCCTTATGCATAGGAGGAATACTTGCAACACATATGCCAACTTCCATATAACAACTCCCAGAACTCCTCGCAGTGATAACACTAGGAGTACTAACCAATATAGCCTACACTAGGTAGAACCTAAGTGTTAATTCTAAGTGAAAAAGTGAAATGTAAACTACCAACCACGACTACTTATCCCCTACACTACGTACCACAACAAACACCACCATAAATATCACCTAAAGGTGTAACAAGCAGTATGTCTCCCAACTCACAAAGATGTTGGGTTTGTTGCCACCTAGGTTTCTTCATGGATCCCCAAGGATGCATGCCCCTCCCTTGGTGGCGCCTAATCCACTACCCGCATGCCACTTAAGGATACCACCCATGACATGGAATTAAAGCCACATTGAAAAATGCATCCACTGACTTGGGTTATCAAAATCATAAGATGCCCAAAATGCTCTCATTCGAGATGCTCAGCACATAGATTTTAACTTAACAAGCTGGTCAATCAAATCAACTATAGTTACATTTTGTTGCTCAACCTTTTGTCTTATATCGTAGTTCCTAACACATCCATGTGTAGTGCTACTCTGCCATATACACACACAAAATTTATTGCGATACGATATCAGATTGCCAAAAAATTGGTCTCAAACTTTGTCATAATATGGAAGGACCAAAACTATCCCTCGTTAAACTATCCAAATCATATATATGAGGACATGCATGTGATGCTCATTCAACCATACCACAATGATATAATTTTTCTCATCATGCATACCCAGATTGCCCGGAATCACCACAAAAATCCGAGCACGTGCATGTAAGGCTCACCACCAATTTACAACTATTCAGAACCACATTAATTATATCCCGGTGAATGGCTAAATTTTTCTTGTAAAAGTTCAGGGTCGAACATAAGGACACGATCAATTAATCAATTTAACATAGGTCTTAAATACTTAATTAAGTGATCAATAAGTGGATGTAGGTCAAGTTATACAAACAATGCAATGCACATACATTTTAGATTTTTAAATGCAATTATATTAAATGACAAATTAATGATACTGTAACACAATAATAGTCACCACAAACACTCTAATGCACAATCTTTATATATACACATAAGATCCTAATTTAGTTGATTAATCACTTAGAATAATATGTGGATAATTATCCAAATCACATCTTCAATTATTAGACTAAATGCGACACTTAATGGATCAATCAATTTCAATTAAATACTGATCAATACAAGATTACTAAATAATAGTAATTTTGGGAGCCTAATCAGTTTCTACTAATTTAAAAAAAGATCACGGCATTAATTAAGCAATTCATTAGGTCGTCATTAAAATTGAGATGATAGAAGTACAAATTAAAGGTCAACTAATAATCTGAATTTTTATTGTAATTTCATAGATCAAATCAGAGAATTAAAAATACCAATGTATTGATAATTCATATACATTCAAAACAAGATCGATTCAAAATTATTCAACAATCAATGTAGGGACCTTTTTGCAATTAAAAACATAATAAAACTCATAAAACTTCTTAAATTAGTCCTCATAAGGGTAAAAGTGCAAATATGAAACTGTTAGGGCTAAATATACATATAACACATGCACGAGAACTTATTTGTAATATAAAAAACCCGACGGAGGCCTTTTGCAACATACCCCTCCCTATATGCTTCAAGCATGTGACAGGTAGGGCTGCTAATCGAACTGAACATGTTCGTATTCGATTAGAGTTCGTTCGATAATAGTTCGAAAAATGTTAGTTCATTTCTAAATGAACTGAACATGAACTTCAAATTTTAGTTCGATAGCTTAATGAACCGAACATGAACATAACATATGTTCGTTCGATAAAAGTTCGAGTTCGATATATGTATATGTGTGTATATGTATGTGTAACTTAGTATTTATACACTTGATAGATTTCGAGGATAAAGAAATTGTGCTATTTATTGGGCTTTGTACCACTTTAGTTTGAATAATTTCTTATTTTTACTGCTTATCGAACCTTGTTATCGAACTCCAGTTTGGAACTTGTTCATATAACAAGTTTTACTTAAGTTAAATTGTTAACGAACTGTTATCAAACCGAACTCGAACGTTCATTTTCTAAATGAACTCGAACTCGAACATATCCTATCGAACATTTATCGAACCGAACTCGAACTCGAACTTTCGAACTTCCTTATCGAACCGAACTCGAACATAGGTCTGTTCATTACAGTTCGGTTCGATTAGCAGCCCTAGTGACAGGAGGCTCGAGAGGCACATTGAAGCTCGAGATGTGTGGCACGCTGTGGAGGTTTGGCGCTGGATTGGGTATGCAAGTTTGGACTGTCTCCTTCCTCCTTCGTTTGCAATGGTGAATCTTTGGCTTTGATGAAATTCATTGTGCCTCCTCCTTACTCTCTTGAGTGTGCTAAAGATCATGATCCCTTCATAATCGTCTGGCGGAACTAATGATGACCCAACATAGCCCCATTGACGGCTAGAACACCTGGTCGATGCAAGTTCATTGAAGCAAAATGATGAGAATGGAGCGGTTTGGATTTTCCAATCAATCAATGCCTAGAAAGGTTAGCTAATAGCTGAAGCAATACCTATGGGTTTTGAGGATAAAATTGCGGTGAAAACGAGGTCTTACACGAAGGAAAGGAAGAAGTCCTAAATGGGTTCTCAAGCTCAACAAGTCTGAGAAAAGATCGATGTGGAAACAACTATGGAGCATCGGTTAAAGATAACTAAGAAGCACATATGAATATGGGGTATAAGGCGATGATGAATCTACGATCAAATAATGGTGAAGGTCTATATTTGAAGCAAATAAATTGTCAGGAGAATGGTTTATGAACACACATACACAAAGACATTACCTGGAAGTATGGAAGAAGAAGAAGATGACGAAGCATGGGCCTTGGGTGGAGCTTATCGCTCCAAGTCTTCGCATTAGAACTTAGGCTAAAGGATCTGCTCTTCAACAGCTCTGCTGCAACATGGCAACGAAGCCAAGGATCTCGTCTGAGTGTCCAATCTCCATCGTTGCTCACTATTAGAATCACTCCTTGTCACAGGAGGAGGGGGTAGGGAATGGTATCTTAGAAGTGGCATATGAAGTTGCAAGTGGAGAAGAAAGGGGTTTTGAATGACGAAAGATGGTAGTTGGGAGGTTGTTGAAGGATATTATAAATCCTTAAGCGCATCAAGGAAGCATGTTGATCGCATCGTATGCAATCGGAGCAACTAGTCGTACTAGATGCTAGATGCGGCGGAAATTTAAAAATTTTAAAACAAAGATGAAACCACATGATCACGAGAACACTTCTCGGATCGTTTCATCAAACCACAAAGTATAAGGAATACTTCTTGAAGCGTGGTTGCGATCGTGAGATCCCAAAGTAGAGATCCTCCTGTCTCAAGTCCGATCCACGAAGAACGCACTCGCGGGTACGATGATGAGTCGCGTCCGTCCCGCAATCCTCGATGAAGATCCAAGCAATGGATCCCCTGATTTCGTCAAACGAAATCCGTCGTCTTCCTTTAGAGTAAGAAACTCCAAAGAAGAATGAGATCCTCGAGTCGTCGAAGAAGAAGGCGAGAGTCTCTCCTTTCTCAACACAAGATGGACGGCCATCTTGGAGGAGAGAAAGAGAGAGGGCGAGAATATGAGAAAGAGAGAGTTGTAACCTTGTACAACTCTTAATGATGTACCTTGAAAAGCTACCCTAGCCCTCCTTTTATATTAGTTTAGTATCCAATGGATCTCAATCTATGGGACACATAGATCCAACGACCAGGCTTGGTCTATGCAAAATCAATGGCTATGATTGTTGTTGGTTAAAACCAACAACATTTATTTATAATAAAATTGCAACATTATCAACACAATTTAATTTAACATAAATCAATTAATTAAGAGATTTATCAAGATAATAAAATGTAGATAATGTAGCCTCCTAAAATGGGGCGTCACCCATGACTATTTCATGGGTGACGCACCTCATCAATGGTGGCTTATTATCTCCTTTTTATTATATCATATTATCTCTTAATAATTTGTGATAACTATTATCACAAAATTATTCACCAAATTAATTCCAAATTAATTTGTGAATATTTCAATCATGCCATTAAAAATATGTGAATCATATTCACATCCCAAACTAATTTGTAAATGACATTTCCAGTTAATTAACAAATGTGAATCCAATCCACATTTAATAATTAACAAATGTTATTTACTAAATTTCTCTCTCTTGAATATATGTATATTATAAATTATATTTATAATACACAAATATTATGGATAATAATATCCACATTCTCTAATCCTTGATAATTAAATCCCATTTAATTATCTTGTATAATCATTCTCACAATATGAATCACATTCATATTATGCTTGATAATTAAATCTCATTTAATCATCAAGTTCTTCTTGCTTGGATATGAAGTTCATCAAATGAATTATTCTTGAACCCCTTCAAGAATAATGTGCTTTCTCCGCAGATACTTGGAGATAAGGATAGGGCGATTGTATTGTTCCACTTATAGTGACTTGGATATTGAGATCTTATCTCAAATCTAGATCTTACGAACCTCCCACAGATGCTTGATTAAATCAAGACCGCAAATCTAATCTTCTCATTGAATCTGAATCTCATTCAGACCAATGTCCAACATTTGGACTAAGATCAGATTGCTTCTCTACCGGAAGGAGTCACTAAAATCCAGACCTGTTTCATCACTCCCTCGGAATGGAATCGTCATGGATATACAATCGTTTATGATCACATCACCCTCAGGTATTCCCAATACCTATACATCCTGCATACTGGAAGACCCATGGTCAACCCGAAGATCAAGATCAATTTTACACTGTCTTCTTCAAAGTTTGATCACTAAGTTTTCTCATTTGATCATTGGGATTTGGTATCGATCATATACTTTCCAAAAGCATATATCATACCTAGGTCTTGATCATATACTTTCCAAAAGTATATATCAAACCTATAAATTCGGTCAAGCTTCCAAAGCGAGACGACCGTGCACGGAATTTGATTCTTCCCAATATCTCATGAGTGAGCTCATGTCTTCCGGTTCAATAGTGAACCTGTATGATCCCTTTGAGAGATCGTATTACTCATATGTCCTTACATGCACACCAGCGCGCTGGTGTATAGACCTTGGTTAGGTCATCAACCTATTGGTTTGCCAAATGTACACACTCAGACATATAGTAACACATCTGTCTCCAGTCAGAGGATGCGTGCCTATGCCGTGACAACATTCAACATAGGACTTAGGTTATCTCGATCTTGTTAAGTCAACTCTTTGACCTAACTAATCTGACACCTCCGAATCTCTATTCCTATGCAGAGGACCTGCATCAAGAGGTCGGTCAGATATCAGCCTATGTGAGAAAGGATTGCCATCTCCTACTCAGGCTGGAGATCACATCTTAACAATCATTTGACGGTGCTTGATGAGTCCTCAACCTAACTCTTTAGATATTCATCCAAGCACCAGCCTCTATGATTCAATAATTGAATCAACAGCTGTATGATCATTAAAACAACCATGGTACATAACCCTAATTGTACAGAGTGACCTAGTATGAAAATTATTTATTCTTCATTTCAGATCAGGGAATGATATTTGCAATAACATTTATTGCATAATGGCTCGCCGTGGGCTCACATGTCCAAGTCTTCGCATTAGAACTTAGGCTAAAGGATCTGCTCTTCAACAGCTCTGCTGCAACATGGCAACGAAGCCAAGGATCTCGTCTGAGTGTCCAATCTCCATCGTTGCTCACTATTAGAATCACTCCTTGTCACATGAGGAGTGGGTAGGGAATGGTATCTCAGAAATGGCATATGAAGTTGCAGGTGGAGAAGAAAGGGGTTTTGAATGACGAAAGATGGTAGTTGGGAGGTTGTAGGGTGATGGTTTCAATCACCACTTTATCAATTTGATCCAAAAAATTGGTGAGTGCGCATTTTCTTGAAATATTTCTCAAGTGACTGTTTACGTCTTTGAGCACACATGGATCCTTTGAACAGGTCCTGGCGAAAATTCGATTATTGCAAATAACGTATCAAACATACATCTTCGACTTGATCACTATTATTAATGCTACTAGTATCAACATCCTGATCCTTATCGATATAAATTACCACCCATTTGGCTATTCGTGAACGAATTTCATGATCTTCTTTTGGCTCTTCTTGATTTTCTTCTTCTTCTTCTACCAAATCCACACTTATATACCCAACGTTTAGCATAGGCATGATAACTGGTACACCAGAGGTGCGTCCTTCTCAGTCCTCTCATAGTAGGGAAAGGTCCTCTCAATGCTTTAATGCCCACATTGGATATGGACCAAATTGTCTCATGACGTTTTGAACCCAGTGCACGCACCCTGCTTTAATGGGCGAACATCCCAACCTCGGAGATGACAATGAGGATGGTAGTTAGGAGGTTGACGTGGATGATGATCATGAAAGCTATCTCTAGGAGGTGGCATTGAGGGAAGAACGAATTTGAGGTGGTTGGAAAAAAACATGAAGATGGGAGGTTGAGCAACTGGTAGATATACGTGCGAAGGGATGCGAGAGATTGATGATGGTCAGGTGTCATTGGATCAAAGGGTTGAGGTTCAAAGTGGCCCAGATTGGATCACAATCATCTAATCATACTTGGTAAGATGATTCAGAAAATATGTGAGGGCTAACATTAGGCTGGTGATGTGGAAGCAAGTGATTGGGCTACATGGCCCAATCAAAATAATACAAAGTGCCAAAAATACTTGTAAAATAAGAAATAATTTGCTAGAGAAATAGATAGAAAAAACTTTCAACATGAAAGTTGTAGATCTTTTCAAGATCTACAATTTTTATTTAGAACTTGAAATGAAAAAGAATAAGATATACAATATAATAATTTTGCAAGTATTTTATATGTATAAAAATAGTTAATTTAATTATTTTATTTTTTTGTATTTTGAATAATAAATAATATACATATTATTATTTAAAACACTATGTTATCTTTTATGAGATTTTTAATGAGTAGTAAAATACATAAAATAATTACACATTATAGATGCATATATACAATAGAGAGAAATTATTTAAAGGGATTTTATCAGTTGTGCCCCTCCGAGATCTTGCAATTTCAGTTATGCTCCTATCTTTTTGCTAATATCAGTTGTGCCCCTCACTTCTTTCTCCGTCATCAATTGTGCCCTTCCCTCAGATTGACCGTCAATGAATTGACTTAACCATGTTTTTTTCAAACCTAGGTGCTGGTAAGAGGGGTATTATTGTCTAGACCCCTCTTCTTCCTCCTCCAACCTCCTCCTCCTCCCTCTCCGCCATCACCGCTGAATCCCCTTCGCCCTCCGTCGTTCAACGCCGCCACCTGTGATGCCCCACTATGGCGCCTGGCCGCAACCTCCACGGTGCCACGCTCGCGCCCTGCCGCCCAACAGTGGTCGCGCTGCCAGTGGCTCTGCGTGGCCCTCCTCTACCAGGCTGCACAATGTTTCCCCTCGGTGTGCCACCACCCACACTGCCGGAACCCCTGCCTCCAGCCGACAGTCCTCCTCCGCATCCCTCTACCACGTGGTCGCGCCCAGCAGCAGCGCCATCCACCACAGGAGCCCCAAATCCACCATCTCTCTGTGCCGCAGGAGCCCCAAATCCACCAAATCCACCGCAGGAGCCCCCAATCCACCATCTCTCTGTGCCGCAGGAGCCCCAAATCCATTCTTCTCCACCAACAACATCTCTCTCTCTCTGTGCCGCCCATGAGGATTGGTGTCGCTCCATGAGGAACAAGGGGAGGCGACGGGCATAGTCCCTCCCATTATGAGAAGAAGCGAATCCCCTTTGCCCATTGTGAGAAGAACCGAATCCCCTCATGGGAGGCGCGGGGCAGGGGCGGGAGCAGCGCGGTGCGGGGTTGGGCGGCGTGGGGGAGGTGAGGGGACGACCTAGGGGAGCAGGGGCTGGACGGCACGGGGTCGGCGGACTGGGAGGAGGTGTGGGGAGCTTGGGGCAGAGTTGGGAGGAGGTGCGGGCTGGGGAGGAGTTTCGGGCGGAGAGGGAGGAGGAGGAGGTTGGAGGAGGAGGATGGGGGAAGAGGAGGTAGAAGAAGAGGATGAGGAAGAGGATATAAAATGACCATATAACCTTTTTTTTAAATTAATACCGCTTATGTCCTCAAAGTTAACGTCCGTTTGCATTGTGAATGGACGATCACTAATCCGAGGGGCACACGTGATAAAATAGCAAGAAGTGAGGGGCACAACTGATACTACCAAAAAGATAGGGGCATAACTGAAATTGCGAGATCTCGGAGGGGCACAAGTGATAAAATCCCTTATTTAAAACCAATACTTAAGGTTATTTATTTACAAGGTTCTAATTATTAATTAGAATTAATTGAGGGTTAATTTAGTTGGATTCGTGTCAGCTAGAGGGATAATTAGTATAATTTAAGAAGATAAATCAGGGATTTATTACCAATGTATACTTAAACTTTGCTCGTCCTCGAGCAAATAAAGAATGAATAAATAGTTGAATCCCTGACCGTGCATGTGAAATACAAGACTAGACATTTATGATATAAGTTTTAAGTGTGACTCCCAAACTCAAAATCTGAACCAAGTCTTGGTCAAAAGGAACTCAACTCCCTTAATTTCAGACTCTGTACACATGCACACACACACATAAGAGGTATGGCTTTAAGTGTAGACTACATATACAGTTGTAGAGTCAAGGCTTCCCCTGAGGTTCCAGTTTGAAAAATCTTCCTTAGCACCCACCCCTCATCACTAGATAATAAATACAGTCTTGCTTCAATGCACCGTCTCTTTATTTGTCAGACTTAAAATTGTAGATGGACTTGTACTACAAGATAGAGTATCTGATATGTATATTGACCAGGTCAAAAACTCAGAAAGAGTAAAATCATATACTTAGGATGTGTTTAGATAGAGGGTTATCTTGAAGTGGATAACCCTCTCAAAAAAGGGTTATCCACCAGATAACCCTTTTGTGTCTTTTGGTGTTTGTATAGAAGATTTTATTGTTGAGAGGATTTGTTGTGATGTGAATGCATTGAAGTTTGGAAAAATTATTGGAGGTTAAATATTTTATATTTTTTAGATGACAAGAAGGTATATTGTAATATTTTTTGTGAGAATGGATGAAAATCCCAAATCGCTAGACGATGGGCACATACTTGCCTGACCGCCATCATACTATAACCATAGCATGAGCAGTTCAAGTCAATATAAATAATGTAATAGAATGGCTAAACTCGAAAAATCTTTCCTAATTTCATGGAAGTTTTTTTAGTGTTTATGAATGAAGCATAATATTTATTTATATTTATTTATTCCATTTTAGTGGATTTTTTGATATTTGGAATTTTTATTATTTATATTATTATTTATAATATATATAATTTTTGATATAGAATTTTTGTATTTTATATATTCTATATACTTATCGTATATGATTCATTCAGTTCAAAAAATTATTAGTCGAATTTTTATTTCTCAAATCAAATAAAAAAAGTCATCTTCCTCTAAGCCTAGACTTCATTTTTAGATAAATCAAATTCATTATGTATGAATGAGTTCCCGTGAATATACAAACATAGAAAAATGGGTGATTTGATGTGTTAAATGAGAGAGTTGTTTTCAGGTGGGCCCCACATGATGGAGAATAAAAAATAGATGTGGAGCTCATGGGTTGGAAATGAGGGTTTTGAGAGGAAATCATGGGGAAAACCATCTATAAGAGCGAGGATAACCCAAATTTTGGGGGATAACCTCCTATCCATGCGGCCTCTTAGGGATCTTTCGGCCTCTATTTTAGTTCAAACAAAGGTTGATGTTATGTTGATTGCTTCTCGTTCCACTCTTTTTGATTGCGCATGACCTTTGACTCGAGCCAAGTCTACTAAAGTTTATCGTGCGTTCAATTTTTTCTTTTAGGTCACGGACATGGTCAAAAGCACGCGGATTCTAATATTTTAAGATATAAATCTTAATTGGAGGCATTAGGAAGACTGGGCCTCAATCCCATTAGGAAGGCCTAGCTGACAAGATTAGCTTGAGATCATGAAAAATTAGACATAGTAGCAAGGCACTTAAATGAGCTTGTGTACGACTCAAGCATGACTCATAAATTTGATTGATACTTGCCAATATTCGTATTATATAATATCCTCATCTAAAATAAATAAGATATGTTAGCACTTACATCCCAGATCCAACTAGTGATTTTTAAGTTCATAACATTATAAAAAAATAGAGACGGACTATTTTCATAAGTTATGCACATCTTGGGTCAATGTTCAGATATATAGAGCAAGACAAATTTCCGACGCATCCGAGGACCCCATCTTCCGCGCTCACGCATTCTCATGCGATCCTTTTTCTTTTTGTACATGTTATGGGATATCATGTTGCCAAATAGTTTGATATAGTTGACGCATATGAGTTCTGCAAAAACTACAACGTTAGGGTCGATTCATTTCTCCTTGATAGAAAACGTTACACAAGCGTCCAACTACGAACCCCTTCGCGATTGGATATATTCTCACAATTGAAATCTCGCTGAAGCCCAAAAGATGCAAATATGTTGCTTCATTTCTATTTAATTAATTGCTACCATTTTTTCTTCCCAGATACATCACACCTAGGGATGGGCATGGGCCGGGCTAGGCCGGACGTTGAAGGGCCCAAGCCCAAGCCCATTTAAAAAATTCGGGCCTTGGACCGGACCTAGGCCTGCAAATTTTTTTTCTGTTCGGCCCAAGCCCATGCCCAGCCCAATTCTATTGGGCTAGGCCTGGGCTGGGCCGTCCCATCTACTGATGCCAGGTCCATGGAAGATTTTTGTTGATACAATCTATGAATCACTTCATCAATCATATATGTTGATATGGTGTTACATCAGGGATCTCAACCTGTCTCTCTCTGTCCAGACGTGGGCTCTAGTGATGTGTTTCAAGCTGGGGCAACCAGCAAGTGCCATTGTCAACTCTAGCTCCTCTAGCATTTTGAGCACACTTCTAACTCCAAGCTCTCCCCTAGATGCAAGGTCGAAAACTACAGGCCTTCCAATCTGCAAGAGAATGCAAGTAAACAAACTTTTTAAAAAATATTGAGTCACATGTAAATATCTAGTGTCAAGAGGATTAGTGTTTCCTATCATATTTAATCAGCAATTATCAATACCAAAACTGCTTGGGACCCTAGTGCTAATGCCTTGAAAACATCTGTTCCACGCCGCAGGCCACCATCTAACAATACTGGTACTACTCGTGCAACTGCTTTAACTACCTGCAGTCCCTCACAATGCCGATTCCAGAAAAAGCACAGATTAATAATATGATGTAAGCAGGCAATATTACTTTCATATATTGTAATTTGTCTGTTCGTGCAGGTTTACAACTTTGACAAAAATAACTCTAACCATAGAACATGCTTTAACAAAAATAACAGCGCACATCTTCGCACACAAAAGTACAATAAAATAAACTTCATTTGACTACTTTCCACTTTCTTACCTCTTCGAGAACAGAAATCCAAGATGGTGAATAATCTAGTTGTCGAGCACCATGGTTAGAAACAATTATTCCTGCTGCGCCTACTTCCACAGCTTTCCTGGCTGCTCGAAAAATCATACTTGACCATTAGGATATGAGATGCAAGTTGCTCTTCCCCAAACGAATCAGGCCGGGCAGCAGGCTACTATCGGGTCGGGCCCTTGGGCCGAATCGGGCTGGGCTGAGCCAAGCCCGAGCCCGGCCCAAAAAAAAATCGGGCCCAATACTTTGGCCCAAGCCCGATTCGGCCCTCGGGTTTATGTTGTCACATTGTTCTAGCTCAAGTACTTGCCAGCATGGGCCTTCTAGATGATATTCCTGGTAGAGAAAGATGCCCTGTTGCTGCAGGACAAGCTTATTTCATATCTGATGGTAAGTTCGAAAATACTCTGCTGAAAATACCAGATTGGTTCTAAAGCTGTATACGCTGATTTGGTGACCTCTATTTCATGAACATGGAATTATTTTGACATAGTATGGTACGATTTAACAAAAAAACCTACTAGAATATCTTGTTTATTGAACTGGATTTCATGCCATGCTTTTGATCACAGAACCTTGTAGAGCTTTCTATTCTCCTTCAAATTCTGTTGTGGACATGCTACATCTGCCAGCCTCGGCACCGTCCTTCACAAACAAACTTCCCACTATCGCCAATAGTTTAAGCTGTTGTGTGGTATTCTGCTAGTACTTGTATTTTCCTATATCTTTAAGAAAATGGTATAATACGAAAAATAAACGTTCCCACGAATTTCAGTTCACCAGTCTTTATCCTGTTTCTGATGGCTGGAATACATTATGTGCATGCATCTGCAGATCTTCTATAATCAGCCCCGACATGCAAATATTTGGTGTCGTGTATTGCATCTGTTAATCTTTTATTTAGTAAGGCCTCTAGTTCAAAGATTAAACTATCAACTGCCTAAAAGGACAATAAATATCAAGACAGCGCTTTCAGTGGCTAACTTCTTCTGGGTTTTGTATTCAATGCTGTACCCATGGTTGAATAGAAGGTGGATTCCCGAGCCATTTATCCTTCCTTCAGAAGTACATAGGGTTGGTTTTGACATCTATTCATCTCATAAAAAGAATCACTAATGGATGCATGAACCTGTCCTAAACCAGATTAGTATTTTTATGATCCTGTTCAATTAAACTATTGATAATTACTTTCAGGTGTCACATGGTAATGACATTTTTTCGAGTTGTTGATTTGATTGTTTCACAAGGTAAATAAACAGCAGACATATACACATGCTAACTCAACTAGATTGATTTATATTCGCATGAGGACCATGGTCTCAATTATTTATGAGAAGTGGAAGTAGAAAATGGCCAATATAGACCGAGGAGAAGTGACGAACCGTCAAGTTGTGAGAATAGGGTGGTAACACATTGTGACTGTGACTTAGGGTCGATTCAGGAACAATTAAACTCTAGAAAGATAGGATTTCATGTAACTGCATAGAGTGGTATAGAGATATATTAATGTTTATGTATTATTTTCTGAATTTATTTTCTTTTGTATCTCTCATGCAATTTATCCATAGGTCTCTCAGTATAAGAGAGCCTAGGGTCCATAGCCTCCATCACAATCGCAACATGTGTCGCCCCAACGAGTGCCGCCGCTGCTCCTCTCCCTCCAGCATCGGGTGTCGCACCTCCCTCTAGGGTGCTACAGCCCCTCCCTTCATTAGGTGCAGCCGCACATCCCTCTAGTGTGTCGTCGCTGCACCCCTACCTTCTGCGGGTGCAGCAGCCGCACCCCTACCTCTATAGGGTTAGTCTCACCCCTAACTCTATAGGGTGCCCCTGTACCTTCCTCTAGGGTGCATCGCCATCCGTTTGTTGTTGGGTGTGACGCCATCGCACCTATGTGTATCTACCGCCGCCTTCAACCCTTGGTTGATGGGGTTGGTTGCTTGAGTTTAGACATGCAACCAAATTCCCCTATGTCTATGTAGACAAGTTTTCAATTTACAACTCTAGTCCTATTTTATGAGCAACATGTTAGAAAGCTAAGCTGATATCCCTGTCACATGCACCTTTCGTGGTCCAATGCCTACGGTCAAGATGAATGGGTCAAATTACGAGTTATGGACCATGCAGTTCATGAGCATGATGAAGTCTATGGGTAAGAAGCACAATCTTATCGAAGAAGAGCTGGTGGAGAAGACAGGGACACATGCCTCCTGGGGGGCGGACGATGCATATGTACAAGTCTGGCTATTTTGTACATTAACACCAAAGATATCCAATGATGTCCTGCATCAGCCCACTGCAAAGGCTATGTGGGACATTCTTTCCGCAATCTATTCGCATGCAAAGGATGAGACGAAGACTCTAAAACTCTAGCATGACATTTTTACCATGAAGCATGACGGAAGGCCCCTTCATGCACATTACATGGCCTTGAGATAGATGTTTATGAGGCTCCATAGTTTTATGACACTCACAACAACCCTTGAACATCAAAAGATATATCAGAATGCCATAAAGGTTGGTGTTTTCTTGCCATTACTAGATTTACAGTACGAGGTAGCATCTTCTCATATCTTGACAGACACTGCTATTCTTCCCATGGAGGAAGCTTTCCGCAGATTGAGCTGGATAAATATTTCATCCCATACTCCAATGCCCAATTCATATGTTATGGAAGCCTCCTGTGGAAGGAGGGTACCTCTCAGTTTCGTAGTCGAGGACCACGTAGTAGAGGAGGTTGTGTCCGTTCACCCTGCACCTGCTGTCACTGCTCTGGACATAAAGAGGACATACGTTACTCCAAGCTTGGATTTCTATCATGAACACGCGTTGCGAAATAAGATGTAGCTACAACCATCCATCTTCCTCCGAGCAGACATATGATGATCTCGTTTCCCATCTGAGGGATATTATGCCTCCCGTCCATTCCAGTGACGCATCTACTCTCGATGTGGCAGCCTCTATTGTAGCCAACACCTCAGATAGCATTATTGAAATTGCATCTACTTCTTGTCGTGGTCCTGATATTACAGAATAAATTATGGATTCCAAGGCAACACATCACTTGTGTGGCAATATAGATATACTTACTGCATATAGACAAATTCCTCCAATGTAAACCGTTGCCATAGCCGATGGAACTCATTCCCCAATCAAAGGATAGGGGGAGAGTAGTTTGACACCATTCATACCTTTGTAGAATGTGTAACATGCCCCATATTTCTGTATGAACTTATTGTCTATCAGTCAGATTACTAGAGACTTGAACTGTTATGTTATAGTTGACCCATCGTCTCTTTTTTTTCAGAACATTCTAACTGGTAAGGTGACTGGTTGTGGCTGTGAGCAGGGAGGCCTCTACAGATTGGTTTGAACTCGTGCTGGATTATCTTCTCAGCCAACTAGATCCGCTTTTCCATTCACATGGCATATACGTTTTGGTCATCTTACCCTCCAGAAGTTGCGTCATGTTCTTCCTCAGATCACACCTCAAGCATCCTATTGTTAACATTTGGGGTCTGTGTCGGATTCCTGATCATCAAGGACACCAATTTTATTTAGTTGATGTAGATGATTTTTCTCATTTGTCATGGATGTTTCGATGAAAAATAAGTCTGAGGCTGGGAAGTTCATTCAAACCTTTTTTAATGAAGTTCGTAATGTTTTTTCTTTGAATGTCAAGATTGTAAGGACTAATAACACTTTTGAATTTTGTACTCGTGTTCTTACTCTGTACATCTTCTCATATGGTATAATTCATCAAAGAACACGTATTTACACGTCTCAACAAAATGGTGTCGCTGATAGAAAACATCGCCATATCCTTGATGTTGCCCGTACTCTTCTTATACAGAGTCATACTCGTTACTCGTTCTGGGGGAATGTTGCTCTTACAACATGTTAACTTATTAATTGCATGATGTCATCTATCTTGGGAGAGAAAGTTCCCTTCTCAGTCGTATTCCCAAAGAAGGATTTGTTTATTATCGGTCCTCACGTGTTTGGATCTGTAGCCTTTGTTCACAACTTTTCTCCCGGAGTTGACAAAATCTCTCCTTGAGATGTCAAGTGTATGTTTGTAGGATATTCTAGGACTTGGAAGGGATATAAATGTTTTGATCCCATGCATAGAAAATATATATCAGTGCAGATGTCACATTGTTTGAGTCCGTAATGTATTTTTCTCTGACTGGTGATCAGTTGACTCCCTCAGACACTGATAATGAAATATACATCCCACCACCACCGCCATCCTTACCACCACCTTCACCACCATCCTCACCATATCGGTCTCCTATGGCACCATGATGAATCCGCGAGTCATCATCTCAATCTACTGATCTTAGCAAAATCCCCGAGTTAAATCTCAAATAAATGTCCATAAAATAAATAAATTAATAAAATGACTCTTGTAAATAAAATACACTAGTTATTACATATTATATTGTATAAAATAAATTAATTATAAAAAAGCTGAGAAATAAAGGAGTTTTTCACCTGTAAATAGCTCAAAACTTCATGTATTTTTAATAAATTCATTTCAACTCTTTTTCAGCTAATTATTCCCCCAACTTATTTATAAAAATATATATAAAAGATAGAAAAATATAAAATAAATTTTACCTCAAATAAATACTCCTAGATCTCAAAGAGAAAAGACCCTAAAGTCAAACTTCCTAATCAAATTCCCGCTCCGTATGAAATCCAAATTCACCAAACTCACTTTTAAAGTTCAAGTCAGAAAATTATCTATCCAATAAAACTAGTTTCATTAAAATCAGAGATCATTTACAAAATATGGATTTTGAGACCTAGGTGTGCATTGTATATAATGTAAATATTCATTGTTTCTTTATTTTTTATTTTATTTTTCGTAATTACTAAAAATCCAAAAAATCATTGTTGTGTTGTATTTTATTTCTAGTAATTTATTTAATTTTTATATCTTTTATTAAAAATATAAAAAAATAAATTTGGAAAAACAAATAAAAATGTATATATTGTTTGTTTTGTTTTATAAATTCTCCACTCTTTTTTCTTCTCTTTATTTTAATGTATTTTAGTAGACTACTTTATTTTCTTTTCTTTTCTTTATTTAATTTTCGTTCTCTACACCAACCTCCCTTTTCCTCCATTAACCACCAAATCTTCATCTAACCTCCCATTCAACTCCATCATTTTATCTAACTTCCCATTCAACTCCACCATTTCACATCTTTTCTATCCTCCATTTTCATATCTTTTTATACATCTCATTCTCCTCATATTTACTTTTGATCCACCTTTATGCGAGATAGAATTGAGAGCTCCGACCTCCCATCTCGGTGACAACGAACGACGAAGTAGAGCGACGGCCGCTTACTCTCCAGTGAGATCCGTTGACATTCTGGCCAACATTGCAGTCGCCTCCGCGTGCTGCTCGAGCTCATTGCTCGCTGATGATTCGAGCGACGACCGTGCTTCTTGTGAGCACACCATAGAAGCCCGCTTCCATTGTAGGTAATTTCTCTTTTTATCATCCAGCATCATTTATAGTAATTTGCATTTTTTATCATAGCAAATCATCATCCCTTTGTCACCTTCATTTGTTCATATTTGCATTTATCACATCACCCCATCATATTTGCATTTATCCATACTTTATATTTTTTTATTATTTCCTATTTTCAAGGAAAGTGAAAGAAATTAGAAAAATTAAAATTAAAAAACACAATACAATTTAAAAAAATTCAAAAAATTCAAAAAAATAAATAAATAAGCACAACAATGACATCCACACCCACCGCCGACCATCATCGCTGCTCCCAACCGCCAACCATGGGTCACCGCCCTCGCCACCTACGGCCTGTGTAGCTCGCCAGCCCCAGCCGGTCCCCTCCTTCAGCTTTAGCCAACCCTCCACCAGTCCCCAGCACCTCCGTCTGCGGCAGGGCCTTCTAAGTGGCCAGCACGAACCGCGGCCCCCTCCAGCCGCCATCTCTAACCTCACGTCTGGCTGCGCACCTCCTCCTGCTCGTCCGCACGGCCACGACCTCCCTCCTACGTACCCGCGTTATCTCTGGCCACCGCTCCCTCCTGCTCGTCCCCCCAGCAGCGAGCGGGGGGGGGGGGGGGGGGCACATCGTCCACACCAGCGTGCCATCGCTTAGCTGTGAGTCATCACCGTCCGTGCCACCAACCAGCGATGGATTCTCCTCCTCGCCACTGCCCGCGCACGGCCCCCTCGCCAGCCACCTCCGCCCATGCGAGCCCGCTGCCCCATCTGTGCCCGAACCGCTGATCGAAGAAGATCTTCATTTTTTATTTTTTGTACAAATTGCATATTACACCATTCATTTCATAATTCCAAATGTGCCCCTGTGCACAAGTTTGAATAGCCATTTTTAATTTCCATAATTGTACATATACCCCTATGTTCATGCATTAATTTAGATATGGTTTTCACATCATTTATTTTAATGAAAAATGGTATGTGGTTAAGCAATTAATTCTCTAGGATTTGGATCTCTATTTGTATTTTTGTGATCTTTGAGTAATTAGTTAAAATTATTTAAGTGAAAAAGTTCATATTTTACCCAATATGAGCTCTTAAATTCATTTGTGAATCACGGTTTCTCCAAAAATTCCTCAAAAATTAGGAATGAGGCCTTGAAATATGATTTAATTACTATTCAAATTTTACCTTAATTGGAGTTGTCTTGTGCCTTAAAAAATTAGAGAGTGATTTTTGTAATTGATTTTTAATTAAATCTACACATTGTATTTTTGTAAAATTCCAGCTCTCTTGACTTGTATATTGAAATAGCTATTTCAGATAATTAGCTCTTTGAATGAATTGATATTTTGGATTTATTAGAAATTAAATACTGACTGTCATTCTGTTTTCATTAAAAATCCATGAAAATTATATTTTGTCAGAAAATTCTAAAAAAAGTAGTGAAGTCTACTTGCATCGTGTGTATGTTCCAGTAAAGTTTTCATAATTTTTGTATTTTGTTTATAAGAAAAATTATGTAAAACTCATAAAAGTGTGTATTTTTCATTGTTGCATTTTAACCCCTAAAATTCCAAAACAAATTTGTTCTGCATTCATCATTGGATTAAGTTTCTAGGAAAAATATAATTTAACTAAATTGGACTTATTTTCTATTAAAATTAATTGGACTAAGTTGCACTTTCTTATTAAATTAATTCACCTGCATATTACATTCCCATTTATTTTTGCATTAAAAAATTAAAAAATCTGCATTGGAAACCTAGACCTAAGTTTTTGAATTAACCCGAGGTTGTTCCTTTGCCTCCCTGTAATCAACCCCGGACTTGCCTGGGATATAAATTTAAGCTGAGACACTCTTACGGAGATCTTTTCTCGGTTCTAAATAATTCTCTAAGTACCCGTATTACAACGAGTACAAATTATATAATGTACTTTGCGGACCGATCAGATGGAATCATTGCCAGGGAGACAAATGACTTAGGTTTTAAGTTAGAAAATTAGATTTAGGTTTTCACTTACTCGGGTAGTCTGACCTCCGAGTCATCTTGTATTTATTCCATTTTTCTCTCAACTATTTTTCTTCTTATTATTGCATATATTTTGTTGTCTATCTCTCTAACATATATTTTATTTTCCTTATGAGGGACCGATTGACTTGGAGTGTATTGGAGGTCGACGGACGTGACGTTCGCTGACTGTTGAAGAGATAGGAAATTTAATTTATTTTTGATAGAAATTTTGTAAACTTTTTGTAATTATTATGTTGTAATAATTTAGGTTGCTCATTTATAGTGGCTCTTGTTTGAGAGCTCGTGCATGTAAAAAGATTTGGACATTATTTTGTGGTATGTCGAGACCTGTTTCACTCTCCGGTGAGGGTGGAGCTCGACTCGAGTGGCAAAATTAAGGTTAGGTACATGATAGTGTAACATAAAATTGGTTTATGAACATTGTAATTTAGACCACACATATCTTAAAAGATTCACTTATCTGTTAAGATTCATAACGAAACACACATAGACACATACTGCTTATCTCAAATTAACTCAATTCTTCCCCACTAATAATATATTATTTAGGTGTGATTTTCTCGATATGCATGCATTTAGTGTAAATTTAAAAATTCAATTTTGCATAACGCATGGAGAGTGCTGGGAATCATTGTAAGTATACCTTCTTCTGAGCATGCATCATCGTTTCATGTTTGTATTTAGATTTCCAATTTCTCTCTTGTTTTAAAATGTAAGATCAAAAAGAAAATTGGGACTGAAAGGTAGATGTGCCTTGTTATGCTCAGATAAATTTCAAGTGATAACCTAACTCTAAAATTAGGCATGAATTGAGCAGACCGATTAAAAAAAATAAAAATAAACTTGTTCACGGGTGTGTAAAGCCCTCATTGTTTGAATTTACTTGCAAGTGAGAGAGAGATGACCCTAGGATAGAGCCATGCCTTGATTTTCATATAAACTATTGGTTCTTTCTTTTTAGGCGATTAACTACTTCTCAGTGAGGATCTATGGGTAGCCGGTAAATGGTCTGGATTTCCTTAACAGAGTGGGAGGTTTAGAGGATGCCTTTTAAGGTTTTATCATCAAGGAACGGGTAGCTGTATTCATACGATTCACATTTACTCCTATACTGGGTGAAAGTAGGTACAACTAGTTGTAAGAACCGAGCTAGTCTGTAGGGAAATACGAACACCCAAAAGCTCGTTAATCAGTCAAAGACTTACATTTATCACCAATTAAAATTAACCAGATAACTCGAATGAACATTTACGACCATCACGTGTTGAGTTGGTGAAATTGAAGGTTTGAATCGCGTTTGTATTGTGTGAGTTTACTCCGTACATTTACGTGCATTGTAGAACTAGCGCCTCATTGAATATCATGTTCTAATCGATTCTTTTGAAATCGAAGATGAGTAATTGGGGGGGAGGGGGAGTATTTATTCGGACTTCACGAATCTCACGTTGAACCCTTCAAGAAGTACGTCTTCAAAGGTCCAAGTGCAACTTGGGTCAACCTACACTCATGACCCTATTGAGCCCAGGATCTCCCAATCTCGGGATGGTTACTCTTAAATCATTCCCTTTCTCTCTTCCCACCTCACCGAGGAAGACCTTCTCCTCGGTGAGAATATCTTGATTTATAAATCCTCTTCTGATCAAGAACACATTGTGATGTAGGCCCTAAAGAAGATTCAAGTAAAATGCCTCCAAAGAAGAAAAAGAGGAAGAAGAACACCTCGAAGACCCAATGAGAATGGTACTTGCCAGATTAGGTGCATCTGAGCAGCAACAAGAACTACTCGAAACTATTTGAGTCTGGTTGAACTCGAAGTTGATTTTGAGTTGAAGCCGCAATTTCTGAACTTGTTGCTGCACTTTAATGGGAAGGCTTATGAGGATCCTTATGCATTCCTATGAGGCTTTGAGCTCATCTGCGCTAACCATAGACATCCTAAGGTTATCCATGATTATATTAGTCTCACAACCCTTCCATTTGCCTTGGGTGGAAAAGCTGACTACAGGGTGAAAAATCTTGGAGTTACAACCACCACTTATGGCCAGTTCAAAGGTCTATTTCTGAAGAAATTCTACCCCCTGAGTAGAACTAACATGATGAGGACACACATTATGAGTTTTTTCCAATTACCCCATGAAGCCTTCTGTGATGCTTGGGAAAGGTTCAAGGACATCCTGTAGAAGTGTCCTTGTCATAGACTAGATGACAACATCTTGGTCCAGTCATTCTTCACTGGCCTCAACCTTGAGATGCAGAGTTTAGTAAGCGTTGTTTGTGGAGGCAGCTATACATCATGAGGATCTGATACCATATGGAAAGTATTCGAGCAGATGGCTGAAACCAGCCGCTCATAGATGGCCAGCAAGGCCTATACATCTTCCCCCAATTCACTCTTATATGGAGGGGGAAAGCTACTTGTAGTCGATCTCTCTTAGGATGTGATCCCTAGCATGGGACTTCTTGCGGAGAAGCTTACAGTAGTCAAGAAGATTGGTAGGATGATTGATGACTTAGATCGAAACGTCTCCAAAATTCCAAAACAAATGGAGGAGTTGACTGAGAAAGTATCTAAGATATGGATACCTGCCGTGAATGCACCTGCTGCTCCCGTATACCGAGTTCACCATACTCATGAGCAGTTGGTGTCAGGGCAACCCCAACCGTGGGAGAAGGACCAGTCCTACTTTCACTCTTTCTAGCAGCCCCTCCATCAGCAGAGACAGTTCAGGAGGAGCCTCCATTGGTTTGGGAGGTGAATGGAGTATGGTATAGTTAGGACTCTACCAGAGAGGGAAGTACGGGGGACAAACAGACCTACCAACGTCCCCCGACCTTTCACAACACCACATTCACATCTGCCCCACCTCCTTCACAATAGAGCCCTGGATTCCAACCACCCCAACAGTAGCAACAAAATTACCAGCAGTATGACCGACATGGCCATTACCAGGCGGGCCAGCAGGCCCCACAATTTTAGCTGACACACCAGCATCAACAGAGCCATTACCCTGGCCAGCAGGGCCAGTCTTCCCGTTCTTCTTCCTAGTCTTATCCCCTTCCTTCTTCATTTGGTCTTATGTACATACAACAGTAGATACCCGACAAGCTCTGTTCCTACAGGAATGAAATTCACAACTTACGTGTGGATGTCAACCGCCTCCAACTAGAGAGATGAGTAGTCTGCACCCTCTACCTCAATCCCAACCCGAGTTCAGGCTAACCCCAATAGCCTGAATTGATCTAGTTCTCAACAGCACTTTGGTTAGGTATACTCTTCAACATCTCCTAGATCTGAGATTCTTTCATGTGATGAGGCTAATCACATGTCACTCAGGAGTAGAAGGACCATGACCGTACCTGACCGGGCGAGGGACATGAGGAGGGGCATCTCTGGAGCTCCACCTGAGGAGTCTTCAGAGGATGAGGAGGAGAGGTAGCATATTTTGGAGCCTCATCAACACCATTTGAGGGTTTCTACTTAGGAAGCCAAGAGGAGAAGGAGAGCACGTATGTAGCATCAACAGCATGGATATACTTCTGAGTCTATGGAGGACCTTGCATCTCCGGTTGTGGTGGATACCACTTCAGCTTCTATTCCACAACCTATAGTAGATAGTTTTGATTTTGATTCCGCATTGCACCAAAAAGATTCATGTATGAAGAACTCTATTTCCATTAATGCCAAAATGATTTTTTAGTTCATGATTCAGATTCTTCATCTTATGTTTCCCTATCTTCAATATCTTTCCCCCGTGCTCTTATGACAGGAAAGAACATCAAAAAGATTCAGAAAGATGATCCTAATATGGTACGGTTTTACAAATAAAATATCACTATAAAAATGCCATTTGATGAGTATGTGGCCAACGATCCTGCATTCCACAAATACCTTAAGATGAGATGCACACCTAGTAGGGTTAGTAGGAAGAAAGAGAACCAAAATATGAAGACACACATCTTGTTAGTAGCCACAACATATTGTCTCAAGAATCAGACATTGCTAAGGAAAAAGTGAGATTGGGTGCTCACTATGTGGAGAGTTGTATTGACGGCATCACGTTTGCACACACAATCTTAGATAACGATTCTTCAATCAACTTACTTCCTTTAGCATTATATCAGAAATTGGAGTTGGGACCACTTCACAAATATAGATCTTTATTCCGATTTGCAGATCATTTTGTGAATAGACCTAAGGGAGAAGTGAAGAATGTCGTTATCTCGATTGAGGGTCAGAGCTATCAAGTTGACCTCACAGTCTTGGACATGGAGACCCCCAATTATTAGAGAGAATCACAAATCATTCTTGGGCGACCCTTCCTTAGGACCACATGTGCAACTTTCGATTATCATATGAGAATGATGAAGTTCTGTTCTCCAAGCGAAGAAGTGAATCTTGAGATGAAGCAAACCAAGTGTCAGCGACTAGATTCAGAGAGTAACACAGATTACTTATATTCATAGGTAGATTGTAGTTCGTTGGGATTTGGAGGCAGGTTCCTTCAGGACAGAGCGAGACCCTCTCATTTGGAAAGGACATAGTGCATGATGCATTTTGCCAGGTGTTTCCTGATCTTGTTAGAGATGCATCTACCTATTCCTGTGATGACATAGAGATCCATTTGGATATGTAAGTTCCATTCCCTTCAGAAGAGTCATGGGACATAGGTGACAAGTCGGACGCAGCTTTGGCCGAATTACCGCATTTCTTTGGTAATCCGACTCCCGATACTTCTAAGTTGGTGGCAAGTACTACACATCTTAGCTCACCTTCATGCAGCATGAAACCAGATTTAAATTCAGTCCAGCCAGATTTGCTTGATGATACCACATTTCCAGAACTGAAATCACTACCTCTTACACTCAAGTATACCTTTCTTGAGGGACTCAAATAGAGATATCCTATTATCATTAGCTCAGACTTGTCTTTAGAATGGAGTCTAGGTTGTTAGAGGTCTTAGTGAGGAACCATAAAGTAATAGGCTGGACAGTGTTGGATCTTGTGGGGATCAACCCCGCTTGCTGCTCGTACCACATTTTTACTAAGGATAATGTGAGACCTTCCTGTGAGTTCCAAAGGAGATTTAACCCCAATCTATGAGAAGTAGTGAAGAAAGATATTGAGAAATGGTGCAAGGCAGGGTTTATATACCCTATTTCTGACTCCAAGTGGGTGGCCCCGCTACATGTTGTCCCGAAGAAGTCAGGAATTCATATGGTCACTAACAAGGAGGCGGTAGAGATTGTAACACGAGTACCCACATCGTGGCATGTCTATGTCGACTATACACGTCTGAATGCCTCGACCAAGAAAGATCACTTTCCCTTGCCTTTTATTGATCAAATTTTGGAGAGACTCACAGGGAAAGAGTTCTTCTGTTTTCTTGACAGGTACTCAGGCTACAATCAGGTAGCTATAGCCCTTAAGGACCAAGAAAAGACCACATTAACATGCCCATTCGGTTTTATGCTTTCAGGTGCATGCCATTTGGGCTCTCTAATGCCTCAGGCACTTTTCAACGGTGCAAGATCGCTGTATTTGCCAAGATGGTGGGAGATTTCCTGGAAGTATTCATGTACGGCTTCTCGGTTCATGGTAATTCTTTTTATACATGTTTAGTGTACTTGGACCGAGTCCTCAATAGGTGTAGAGAGGTGAATCTGGTACTCTCCTAGAGAAGAGTCACTTTATGGTGACGAAGGGTATCATGTTGAGGTATGTCATCTCCAAAAGGGGAATGGAGGTTGACCCTGCCAAGGTGGAGGTGATCAAGAAACTCGATCCACCTACCAAAGTTAACTCATTACGATCATTCCTAGGGCATGTTGGATTCTATAGGAGATTTATTCAGGATTTTTCAATGGTCGCCCACCCAATTTTGAACTCTTAGGGAAAGACATAGAGTTCGTTGTAGATCACAGGTGTATGGAGGCCTTTGAGCTCTTGAAGAAGAATATTTATGCTTCGCCTATCCTACAAGCTCCTTGAAAGGATATAGAATATATCCTCAAGCGCATTACGGAAGCGTGATCGTCGTTTCAGATATGACGAAGAACGACTAGTCGTACTAGTTGTTCTGTGCAGCGGAATTTAAAAAATTTTATGCGATGAAACCACATGATCCAAGAACGATTCTCGGATCGTTTCATCTATAACCACAACAATTATAAAAGAATACCTCTTGAAGCGTGGTTGATCGAGTCTCTAAAGAAAGAGACCTCCTGTCTCAAGTCCGATCATCGGTGAGATCGCTTGAGAGCGCGGGGATGAATCGCGTAGTCCTCGCAATCCAAGAAGATGATCCAAGCATGGTTGCTCCTGATCTCATCGTACGAGATCGAACGTCTCCTTCGCGAGCATAGCACTCCAAGAAGACGGAGAACCGAAGAACGTCGAAGCGGCGACGCGGTGGCGAGAGCGTCGACGAGAACCTCTCTACTCTAGGGTTGGTGACGGCCACCAAGAAATAGAGAGAGAGAGAGGTTGGTGTGTGAGAAGAAAAGAGAGAGAGAGCGAGCTTCAATATTGCATGTACAAGAGAGCAAGGTATGCCTCTCTATTTATAGGGTTTTGGGATCCGTGGATCTCAATCCATTGGACATATAAAATCAATGGATGAGATTGATTTATGTCCAATCCAATGGTCAAGATTGTTGTTGGTAAAACCAACAAATTATGATCTAATTTAGATTAAAATATATTTGACAAAATCAAATATAAATCAATCCTAAATTATATCAACAAATAAGGAGAGAATATACATGGAGATCAAATCTCCCATGTATAATCAAGGTGGACGGCCACCCATTCCAAATAGGACATGGGTGCCGCCCACCACATTCCATGTAGGGAAATCTCATGAATTTCCATGAGATTGCATGCCTCCTTGAATTTCTCCATTATTTATTTCCAACAACTTTTGTTGAGATTTATTCATAAAAAATAATTCACAATTATATTTGAGAATATTGCAATCCTGCCATTGAAAAATTGTGAATCATATTCAAAATCCAAAATAACATATAATTTACATTGTCAATTAATTACACAATGTGTATCCAATACACATAATAATTAATCAAAAAATATAAATTATAATTAGCTCTCTCTAATACATTATAAATCACATTTATAATATATTATGAATAATTGGATATTTCTATCCACATTATTCTTATCCATAATAATTAATTCTTATTTAATTATATTGGATAATTTCTTCACACATCAAGGTGATTGAATCACATTTAATCATTAATTCTTCATTTCTCAGATCTATGGAATTATTCTTGAACCCTTCAAGAATAATGCGATTTCTCCGTAGATACTTGGAGAGAAGGACATGGCGATTGTATTGTTCCACGTATAGCGACTTGGATGTTGAGATCATATCTCAAATCCAGATCCCATGGACCTCCCACTGATGCTTGATCAAATCAAGACCGTAGACCTAATCTTCTCATTACATCTGAATCTGATTCAGATCAATGTCCAGTTCATGGACTAATATTAGGTCACTTCTCTAATGAGAGGAGTCACTAAAATCCAAACCTGTTTCATCACTCCCTCGGAATGGAAGCGTCATGGTTATACAATTGTTTATGATCACATCACCCTCAGGTATTCCCAATAGCTGTACATCCTGCATACTGGGAGACCTATGATCATTCTGAAGATCACTTTTACATTGTCATCTTCAGGGTTTGATTATTAAGTTTCCCAATCTTGGTCACTGGGAATTGGTATAGATCATATGCTTTCCCAAAGCATATATCTTACCTTCAAATTCATGTCATGCTTACAAAGTATGACGGTCATGCATGGAATTTGATCAGTCCCAATACCTCATGAGTGAGCTCATGTCTCCTAGTTCATAAGTGAACCTGTATGATCCCTTTGAGAGATCGTATTACTCATATGTCCTTACATGCACACCAGCTCACCGGTATATAGACCTTGGTTAGGTCATCAACCTATTGGTCTGCCTTATGTACACACTCAGACATATATCAACACATCTGTCTCCGGTCAGAGGATGCATGCCTATGCTGTGACAGTATTCAACATAGGTCTTTGGTTATCTCAATCTCGTTTAGTCAACCCATTGACTCAACTAACCTGACACCTCCGAATCACTATTCCCATGCAGAGGACCTGCATCAAGAGATCAGTCAGATATCAACCATTTGAGAAAAGGATTGCCATCTCCTACTCAGGCTGGAGATCATCACTTAATAAACATTTGACGATGCTTGATGAGTCCTCTATCTAACTCCTTAGATATTCATCCAAGCATCAACCTCTATGATTCATTCAATGAATCAACAGCTGTATGATTATCAAGTTGACCATGGTACATAACCCTTATTGTACAGAGGGACCCTATAGTGCATTCATTCATTCAATCTTAGAAAGGAGTGAAAAATAATCAATAAATTTTATTGATAATTTATTTATTACAATAACATTTATTGTAGGAATGGTTCGCCCGAGGCTCACATTGCTAACACTCCTGACTTGTCTCTCTCCTTTGAGATCATGACTGATGCTTCAGATTTCACTATAGAAGCTGTGTTTGGACAACGGTGGGAGAGGATGCCATTTGCGATCGACTACGCGAGTAAAGTATTAGTCCCTACACAGAAGAATGACACAATGACTGAAAGGAAATGCTCGTTGCAGTATGGGCCCTCGAGAAGTTCAAGTCATATATTTTGGGCTCTAAGGTGACAATCTACACTGATCACACAACTATTCGATACATAATGGAAAAGAAGGATGCAGAGGCACGCCTTCTGAGGTGGATTTTTCTCATCCAGGTTCATTTGGAGATAAAAGATAAACCTGGAGTGAAGAATGTTGTGGCTGATCATCTTTCCCGGATTGAACTTA
The DNA here is from genome assembly GCA_037367405.1 of Ottelia alismoides. Lineage (NCBI taxonomy): Eukaryota > Viridiplantae > Streptophyta > Magnoliopsida > Alismatales > Hydrocharitaceae > Ottelia > Ottelia alismoides. The sequence continues at coordinate 677,223 of JAZKJV010008074.1, read as the reverse complement.
AGGATTCTCCTGATTATGAACCGACTTAGAGACCTTCCCAGATGAGTCAATTTGTGTTATTGACTCACTCCTTTGGTATGCCAACATGGTGAACTATCTTGTCTCCAAGCAGGTTCCCCATGGTTTGACTAGGAGTAGCATTGACCGACTGAAGTCAGATTTGAGGAGATATCATAGGGACGATCCTTCCTTTTCTTCGAACGACCAGATTGTGTTTGGAGAAGGCGTATTCCTCAGGAGGAGTACTAGAGTGTCCTCACATATTGTCATTCGCTAGAGGCTGGAGGACACCATTCAAGGAAGAGAACTGCTCATGAAGTACTTCAACGTGGATTGTATTGACCAACCTTGTTTAGAGATGCTATAGATTTTGTACGGTCGTACTCGATTTGTCAAAGGATGGGAGGGACGGTTGGACAGAGAGATGAGATGCCCATGCATCCGGTGATTATTTGTGATGTTTTTGATGCATGGGACATAAATTTTATGGGTCTTTCCCAATAGCCAAGGACATGAGTACATCTTGTTGGCGGTTGACTATTTGTTTAGGTGGGTGGAGGCTATCCCAACCCGAACCGTAGACAACTAGACTATCTATAAGTTTATGAGAGACCATATTATTACTAGGTTCGGGGTGCCAAAAAAATTGATATCAGATGGGGGTAGCCACTTTGTGAATCGAGATGTGAGATCTTTTAGCTAAAGACTATGTATCTGAGCACAGAGTTACTAGTCCTTACCACCTACAGTCCAATGGCATGGCAGAGATTTCGAACAGAGAGGTGAAGAGATATTTTATAGAAGATGGTTTGTCCCGATAGGAAGAACTGGTCCCAGCTCTTGGACCAAGTTTTGTGGGCCTATAGGACAACCTATAAGACACCGTTGGGCACTTCACCATTAAGAATGTTCTATGGCAAGCCATGCCATTTGCCTACAGAGCTGATTCACAAATCTGAATGGGCAATTAAGTAGATCGAGACTTGAACTTGAACGAGCTCGTGGAAATCCGAAATAGGGCATATGACAATAGTTTGATTTATAAGTACAAAGTACAGAGATGGCATGATCAATACATTAGGTGCAATGACTTTGTCCCTGGACAATAGGTATGGTTGTTCAATGCCAAGTTGAAGACATTCCATGGGAAGCTCAAATCTAAGTGGATGGGTCTCTTTGTTGTTAAGAAAGTATAGGGGAATGGAAGTGTAGAGATAATTGATCTCACAGATGGTGCATAGTCTCATGTGGTAACTGGACATCTGTTGAAGCATTTTGTAGATTCGAAAGAGCAGTTAGTCCAAGTCGAGATCAACTTCATGTAGAGTGAGCACAGAGCAGATACATCATATTACTCTTCATGAAGATGCAGTATCAAGATTCAACAGCTTAGAAGATTCATTACCTCTTGTACACTTTTCCTTTTCTATATATTCTCTAGATCACATTGGTTCTCACACATACTCATGTCATATACTTAGGCTGATCAAAACCTAAGCATAGGGGGGACAGATGCCCGTCATGTGTATATAATTATACATTTATTCTCTTGACCTCGTCCGCCCCATTTTTTTCGCTCTTCTCCTACACTTAGGTTGCTAGAGCCAAAGTATGGGGGGGGGGGAGTAGATCGACTTCTATACTTTTTGTTATTTTAGCTATCCTATGCTTAGCATGAGTTATATCTTTTTCTCGGTTCTTGTGCTCTGAGGACGACATATCACATGCTAAGTATATAGTGGCGTGTATATATTACATATATACTTTACTATAGCTCATACCTTCACGTATTTTTGTATATATTATACAATAATTATGGGGTGGGTAAAATTAGTAAAAATAAAAAATCTTTTAAAAAAACTTTTCAAAAAAACTTTTCAACAAAAAAACAAAAAAAACTTTTTCTAAAAATTCCCTCTCTTTTCTTTCTTTATCTACTTTAAAAAAAATTAAAAAAATGTGTCTTTTTAAAAAAAAAACTTTTGAAAAAAAGCAAAGAAAAAACCTTTTAAAAAAACATCTTTCTTCCTTTCATTTCTTTTTCAAAAAAAACCTAGCTAATGAGTTGGTTTAGCATCTGACTAGTGAAGTTAAAGAACACTTGGTTTATGAGGTCTTGAGGTTTTGAGTTAATAAACCTTAGTCATTAGGGTCTTTGACTTAATATTCACATTTCCCTAGTTTGAATGATTTGTGTGCTATATTGCATGCTTAGTCTCTACCTTAAGAATATGAGCATCACCTCACATACACGACTACAATTATGATGAGATAAATTGAAATTTCACTTGAGGAACTGGGATGAGGGATTTGAGTTTGGACCTGATTTGATGATGCTCGAGGATGGGATAAAATGAATGATTGCTTCATGAAACTTGAGTGTCAACACCTTTAGCTAGTATGAGAACATGATTCTTGTACTATCTCTTGACATTTACCTATGTGCAAGGGTGTGACGAAATGTAAAATTTTTTTGATCAATGTGTGCCAACTTTTGGTAAAAGCAGTGGAGCTAGCCAAAATTCAAAAGCAAAAAGAAAAGAAAGAAAGAAATGTTGAAATAAAAGCTCTCACCATACAAAGTCAAATATCAAAGAGCTTCCACCAAAGACGAGCGCTCCCAACCATTTCAAAGTGTCCACTTGGACCACCACTATTAGAACCAGGAGTTGGGCTAGCACCAAAAATGGGTTCTGCATCGTAAATGCTACAAGTGTAGAAGGTGTACTAGATACTAAAAAAAGGCACACCCCGGTGTACTCCCAGGAAAACAAGTGCAGACGACTCCAACTTCTCTTGATGGACACATTAATCAACAACAAAAAAAACATGTGTTGAGTTAATAAGGCACTCGAGAGGATCATTGTTCCAATGAGAGAGATGGAAGAAATGACACAATCCTATGCCCATCATCAACTGGACTTCCATCTATACTTTTAAGTCTGACAACTAAAGAGACGGTGGACTGGATGCAATATTTGGTTTATTCCCCAGTGTTGAGGATCATGTTATAAGGAGAGTCTCTTAGACTAGAACCTTGGGTGACGATGCGGCTCTACTCTTGTAACTACAGTCCACACATAAAGTCACATCCCTATTATAAATATAGAGAGAGAGATAAAGAGAGAGTCTAATGATTAGGGAAATTGGATACATTTTGACAAGCGCTTGGTTCAGCTTAGAATTTTAGGATCTCTAAAATTGAGAGGTCTTGAACGGATCAATACTTGTATTCACATGCACAGTCATGGGTTAATCCAACTTATTTATTCTTTATTTACTCGAGGACTAGCAAAGTTTAAGTATAGAGGGTGATGAATCCACGATTCATCATCTCAATCTACTAATCTTAGAAAAATCCCCGAGTAAAATATCAAATAAATATCCATAAAATCAATAAATTAATAAAATGACTCTTGTAAAAAAATACAAATTATTACAAATTATATTGTACAAAATAATTTAATAATAAAAGGTTGTAAAATAAAGGAGTTTTTCACCTGTAAATAGCCCAAAACTTCATGTATTTTTACAAAATTCATTTCAATTCCTTTTCGATTAATTCTTTCTCCAACTTATTTATAAAAATATATATAAAATAAAAAAATAACATAAATTTCACCTCAAATAAATACTCCTAGATCTCAAAGAGAAAAAATCGTAAAGTCCAAATTCCCGCTCTGTATGAACTCCAAATTCACCAAACTCACTTTTAATGTTCAAATTAGACAATTATGTATCCAACGAAAGCGGTTTTATTAAAATCGAAGCTTGTTTACAAAATATGGATTTTGAGACCTATGTGTACATTGTATATAATGTAAATATTTCATTCTTTCTTCATTTTTTTATTTTATTGTTCTTAATCACTAAAAATCCAAAAGAAACATAGTTGTGTTGTATTTTATTTCCAATATTTTATTTTAGTTTTATATCTTTTTATTAAAAATGTAAAAAAATTAAAATTTAAAAAGTAAATAAAAGAACATGTACATAATGTTTGTATAGTTTTGTAAATTCTTCATCTTTTCTTCTCTTTATTTTATTGTATTTTAGTAGCCTACTTTATTTTTTCTTTCTTTATTTTTTCCATTCTCTACACTAACCTCCATTTTCCTCCATTAACCACCAAGTTCATCTAACATTCCATTCAACTCCACCATTCCATCTAACTTCCCTTTCAACTCCACCATTCCACCATCTTTTCTAACATCCATTTTCATATCTTTTTATAAATCTCATTCTCCTCATATTTGTTTTTGATCCACCTTTATTAGAGAGAATCGAGAGCTCTGACCTCCCATCTCAGTGTCAGTGAACGACGAAGTAGAACGACGACTGCTTCCTCTCTGGTAAGATCCATTGGCATTCCGGTCAACATTGCAATCACCTCCGCACGCTACTCGAGCTCATTGCTCACCGACAATTCGAGCGACGACCATACTTCTTGTGAGCACACCATAAGAGCCTACTTCCATTGTAGGTAATTTCTCTTTTTATCATTTGGCATGGTTTATAGTTTTTTGCATTTTTTATCACATCAAATCACAATCCCTTCGTCACCTTCATTTATTCATATTTGCATTTATCACATCACCCCATCATATTTACATTTGTTCATACTTTATATTTTTTTATTTTTTTCCCATTTTAAAGAAAACTAAAAAAAGTAGAAAAATTTAAAAAAAAAGACAACACAACAATAGAAAAATAAAAATAAATAAAAAAACAACAGCGACAACCAACACCCACCGCCGACTATCGCTGCTGCTCCAAACTGCCAGCCGTAGATCACCACCCTTGCCATCTACGACCCCTGCAGCTCGCCAGCCCCAGCCAATCACCCATCCTCCAGATGCGACCAACCCTCCACCAGTCTCAAGCACCTTTGCCTGCGGCAATGCCTTCCATGCGACCAGGACCCACCACGACCCCCTCCAGCCACCATCTCCAGCCTCACACCTATCGCTCACCTCCTCCTTCTCGTTCGGCTGACCAAGACCTCCCTTCTATGCCACCGTGCTATCTTTGGCCATCGCTCCCTCCTACTCGTCCCCCCAACATCCAGCGGGGGGACATGTCGTCCACACCAGCGTGCCACTTCTTAGCTGTGAGTCATCATCGCCTATGCCACTAGCCATCGGCGGCTGCTCCTCCTCACCACTGCCCACACACGACCCCCTCACCAGCAACCTCTGCCCGTGCGAGCCCGCCACCCCATCCGCGCCCTAAGCATTGGTCGAAGAAGGTCTTCATTTTTTATTTTTCATAATTTTTTATACAAATTGCATACTTTCCCCATTCATTTCGTAATTCCAAAAGTTCCCCCTATGCACAAGTTTGAATTATCATTTTATTTTCCGTAACTACACATCTACCCTTATGTTCATACATTAATTTGGATATCATTTTGGCATTGTTTATTTTAATGAAAAATGGTATGTGGTTGAACAACTAATTCTCTAGTATTTGGATATTTATTTGTATTTTAGTGATCTTTGGGTAATTATTTAAAATTATTTAAGTACAAACTTCCATATTTTACCCAATACGAGCTCTTAAGTTCATAAATGATCATTGCTCCAAAAATTCCTCAAAAATTAGAAATGATGCCTTGCAACATGATTTAATTACTATCCAAATTTTACCTTAATTGGATTTGTCTTGTGCCTTAAATAAATTATAGCGTAATTTTTGGGAATTCATTTTTAATTAAATCCACATATAGTATTTTTGCAAAATTCCAACTCCTGTATTGTATGTTGAAATACCTATTTCAGATAATTCACTCTTTGATGAACTGATATTTTGGATTCATTAGAAATTAAATACTCACTCTCATTCTATTTTCATTAAAAACTCCATAAAAAATACATTTTGTCAGAAACTTCCATAAAAATTATTGTAGCCTACTTGCATCATGTGTATGTTCCAGTAAAATTTTCATAAATCATGCATTCTGTTTGTGCGGAAAATTGCGTAAAAATCCATATAAGTGTATTTTTTCATTGTTGCATTTTAACCCCTAAAATTAAAAAAAATGTGTTCTACATTCATCATTGGATTAAGTTTTTAGGAAAAATATAATTTAGCTAAATTGGACTTATTTTCTATTAAAATTAATTTTGCTAAGTTGTGTGCTTTCATATTAACTTATTTCACACGCTTATTACATTTGCATTTATTTTTGCATAAAAAATTAAAAAATCCGCATTATAAGCCTAAATCTAAGTTTTTGAATTAACCCGAAGTTGTTCCTTTGCCTCCCTGTGTTCGAACTTGGACTTTCCCGGGATAGAAATTTAAGTCGAGACACTCTTCACAGAGATCTTTTCTCGATTATGAATGATTCACTAAGTACCCGTATTACAATGATTGGAAATTATATAACGTATTTCGCAATCCTTCACACCACCACCATCATCTCCTATCCTCCAACCTATTATCCTTGTTCCACCATTACCACTTCAATACAGTCATCGGTGCCTCCTTCTCATGTTCATAGCACGCCATCCAACACACCTGAGGTATGTCCTGAATACAATATATCTAATGATGGATATGGAGATGTGTCTCGATAGGAGCAATTGGAGCAGGGTGCAGCACATAAGACTATTAGGGATACAACCAATGACCTTGATGTTCCAATTGCTATTCGAAAGCAAAGGCATTCATGCATATCAAATCCTATTGCTTCCTAGGTGTCATTCAATCATCTTACATGAGAATTCAAGCAATTTTTTATGGCTATGTCCACTATGGACATTCCACGGAATTATCAAAAGGCGTTGAAGGATACTCAGTGGTGTAAATCAATGGAGGATGAAATGAATGCTTTAAAGTTATGAGGAACGTGGACCTTGGTACCTACCCCTAAAGGGTCGTCTGTGGTGAGCTGCAAATGGGTTTTCACGGTGAAGCATCGTGCAGATGGGAGCCTTGATAGGTACAAGGCCAAACTGGTCGCATGAGGTTTTACTCAGGCATTTGGGGTGGATTATCTTGACACATTCTCTCTTGTCACTCGTCATTCTACTCTACGGATTCTCATCGCAGTTGCAATGGTACGTGGTTGGCCATTATTCCAGATAAATGTTAAATTTCTTGTAAGGTAATCTTCAAGAAGTCTACATGCATCATCCTTTGGGGTTTGTTGCATAGGAGGAGTGTCAACATATATATAGACTCCATAAGGCAATATATGGCCTTAGACAAAGCCTTAGAGCTTGATTTTAAAAGCTCTCATATTTGTTTGAGAAGAAGGTGTTCAAAAGGTCGAATGCATATCATTCTTTCTCTGTACAGAAAACCTCCAAAGGTTTAGTGGCTATTATGGTGTATGTTGATGAAATATATTTGTTACAAGTGATGATTGTCAAGGGATAAAAAGGGAGAAAAAACTTCTGTGCAATCAGTTTGTCACCAAAGTTCTTGTCACCCAAAGATATTTTTTGGGGTTAAAATTTGCCAGAAATCAACAGGGTCTTGTGATGGCCCAAAGAAAATACGCCACTAACATGCTAAATGAGACATGTATGCGTGGATGTCGACCAACTACTACCCCTATGGATCCAAGCATGAGATTGTATGATGATGATGCAGTAGACAAGAGAAGATATAGAGAACCGGTGGAAAAGCTTCCTTATGTAACCATTACTATACCCAAGATCTCCCTTGTAATCAGTCGAGTTAGCCAATTTTTGGAGCAACCGCGTCAGGTACATATGGATGCTATACATATGATATTAGGTATTTGAAATCATCTTCAGGTGTAGGGTTGCTATCCAAGAAAGGATAAGATGTTATTATTTCAGCATGCACAGATGCAGACTATACCAGGTGCCATAAAGAAAGGAAGTCCACTTCAGGCTTCATTATATTCATTGGAGGTTCAATTGTTTCTTGGAAAAGCAAGAAATAGACTATGGTGGCAAGATCTAGTGCTAAATCTGAGTACAGGGCTATGGCTCAAGCAAGTACAGAAACGATGTCTGCTTGAGCAGTACTTGCAGACCTACACATATATGTGTCCCATTCTATCTCACTGAAATGAGACAATCAGGTTGTACTATTTGTTGCAAATAATCCTACATTTCATGAGAAGAAGAAGCATATTGAAGTTGACTGGCACTATATAAGAGACATGTTCCATAAGGGCTTCATTTCCACCAAATAAATAATTAGGGGGAGATAAGGAAAGAAAATAAATAAAAAATAATTAATCTTCCACTCTACACACTCTTCATTATTTATCCAATAATTATCAAATCTTCAATGATTTTTAATCGATTCATATTAATATATTTTTACCAAACTTTTATCCTAATTATTCCTAAAAATATATGGAAAAACATAAAAATAAGTTAAAAATATTATCTTGTATATATGCCAAGAAATCCAACTTGTAAACTGTCAAAATCTTAATTCCAAACATCATAACTTTCTCATACGAATTCCAATTTCAATATACTCACCTTTAAAGTTCATAAAATAATATTATCTAATTAATAGAAACGATTTCACTAAAATCGGAGTCCATTTGCAAGAAGTCGATTTTTGGACCTAACCACAACTGGGTTTCTAGGTTATTTATTTTATTTGGAACATATTATTTATTGTTTTAATATTTTTTATTATTCTCTTGATCTTGCATCTTAACTCTAATTTATTTCATAGTAATTAGAGCTTTTTTTATTATTGAAATAAATCAAAAACCCTAATTTATAGGTAAAATTTGAACTGCATAACATATACCCATATTTATTAATATATTGAAATTAATCTATTAAAACCCACAAAAATTAAAATGTACTCCATTTACTATTCTAATAATTAATAAAATATAAAAATGGTATATTATTTATTAAAATAGTAAATTAAAAATCAATTACCTATTTATCAAGTAGTATTTATACCTATTTATTAATATAATATTTATATTTCATAAATTATTTATTATTTATAAAAACTAATTATACATAATATAGATAAATTGATTGTGTATACTTTTTTGTTTTTATACCTATTTAAAAAAACCTTATTTACCATTTAATATCTAATTTATAATGATTTTCTTGATACTGGCCAACTTGGTGTTGACAAATGTTAACACTTGATGTCTTCTTCTTCCAAGAACCAGGCTGTTTGTTTGTTCTTACCACCGATCTTCAACCTATTCTACCTGCCTTGTCCTAACACCTTCATTCCATCTAAACCATCCACTCTAATATCCTAACTACCGTAATTCACGCCCACCATGGATCCATACCTAATCTTCCACCGATTCATCTCTAAAAAGCCATCAACTTCATCATTCCAAACTAACTCTCCAGAACCCCCAGTTCCAGTAGCCGACTATCCAGCTTCCAAGCCTTACTCTGCCTCACTCCAGACGTGATAGGGCTCGAGCTCCGTCACGCGTGGAAGAAGGTTGTCCGGAGGAGACGTTCCAAGGATGGAGTACTGCCTTACATCGCGCCATCACCGTGCCCAGCTCCGGGAAGACCGCCCCATCGAGCGAAGATAGCAGAGATTCATAAACCCTGCAACTACATGTCATCCTCCATTCTTTTTTCTTTTAATCTCTCAATTTACGTGCCCCCATTAGTTTAGTTAAGTGCGTAATTAGTTTCATCTAATCATCTTCTTAAATACACACCAAAATCACACCTCATGACTCGTTCTAAAGCACTCAAAATCGTCTCCATCTTTCTTCCATTTCATTTCCTGGAAACTACATTTTATAACGGGCAAAACTTCATCTTCTTGGTCGATTCAAACTAGAACCGAGCAACAAAACTCTTCTTGCAGGTATTCATCAAATCCAGAGCGAATAACTCATCATCTAGAGCCTCTTCTTTGAAAAAAGAACCAAAAGGATACATCATACTTCCAGCCGACTTTGCATTCCAACAACCACCTTCATTGACGTCTCACCGTCGCTTCCATCCACCTCTGAGCCAACTCACTCGCAAGCGAGCTCGATGAGTGAAGGAGTCACCCCTCTGGCCCAGTAGGAGGCTGAAGCATTCAACCGATCATTGGAGAGAAGTCGAAGAAGGGAGTACCGTCACCACATTGCAGAAAGGGGGAAGAACAGAGCAAGAACACCTAGGTGTATAGGTTGCTGACACGTGTCATGCATGAACAACTCTGATCGCACCATAGCTTCTAATCTTGGCCGTTGAGCTCAAAGAGGTTTGAAAATTGCAAACTAAACCCAGGCAACTTTCAGATTCCATTTCCACTCCAGAAATTTTCCATATTTGCATTTAGGTCCCTACATAGGGACCTAAATGCAAAACTTTTAGTTTTTCTTTCATTTTAGTCCTTGATCTGGGACCTCTTTGTAACCGATAGTTATTCTTTTCTTTGTACTTCTACCCCTGAACTATAGGGTTATTATGGACCTTAATTTGACTTTATTTTCCCTCGATTTTTCTAAGGTAGTTACACAACTACCCTAGCAAAGTTTCTTGATAGTTTTTGCGCATTTTTGTCTTGTATTTTTCTCACTTTGATTTTTGTAAAGTTGTGCTTATTTGACGGCTTTTTGTTTCATTTTAAAAAAGAAATAAATATAGCAAAATTATCTCTTTTCTCGAAAGCCGTAATATAAGTTATTTGCCTCCTCGAGTTCCACCTAGGGGAACTTACATGGATAAATAAATAGTTTAAGGATAAAATAGGAGAGAAGCTGCTTATTTTCATCTTTTCTCTCTATCTCTCTCCCTCCTATTTTATCTGAATCTTTGTTTGATTAATCGAATTTTGCTTAGTGATTTTCTAAAATCGGCATTCCTTAATCACTAGTAAAATTTTAGTTATCAAAATGGCATTGTTGTTAGGGAGGCGTTAGCTTTATTACAGTTTTGGACTTTATTTCGTGAATTTTGTATCTTCTTGTTTTTTACGGTTTTTCATATTTTTTTTTCAATTTTATTTTCAATTTGTTTTACTGCTTTCATGACTTTTACGGTTTTCATTAATTTCTTGATTTTTACGTTTTTTGCATTTTCTTTGATTTTTATGGTTTTTGTTTGTTTGTTTTTCTAACGAATTTTGTAGGTCCTACAAGATCAACCGACTTTTTAGGAAGCCGAATCGGTTGAAAGTGCAGAGATCGACTCCTCTCATGAGTCAGTTGCAAAGGAGAGGGTTTAGTTAGGATTTTTGTACTTGTATTTTTTTCTGTATTGAAAAAATTAATGGCATTTTTTCATTTTTATATTTTTTTATGGGCATCCTAACTTGTACTTTCCTCCCTCCCTTCGGGTTCTATTTCATCGAGTGTCGTGCAATGGGGGGAGCGGGGCACCCATCACGGCTTTTCTTGCATCTTGGTTTTTCCGTGGCTTTTTTGAGGCTAGGTACTTTTTTAGGATTTTTCGATTTGTTTTCTCTACTTGCACCTTCGTAGCTAGTTTTAGGACTCACGATGTAGGTGCATGCTTATTTAGGATAAAAAGGAAAAAGAATCGTTAGACTTGTTTTGAAAAAAAATCTAAAAAGAGAGATAACTGCAAAAATAAAATCAAGACTGCTATTATATTTGACCTAAAATCAAACGTAAGGATTCACTTATTTTGGGAGAGCAAACCCCAATGCATGGATTGTAGGTATACTTTCCAGATCTATGAGTGAGTGACATCACTTAAGCTTACCGTGTTTCTTTCGATATACTACCTAGTCCATACACTTAATAATTGTTCTTCAATGGGGACTCTCGGGTAGCCAGAAACAGTCAGGGTTTCCTTAACAGAGTGGGGGTTTAGAGGTCACCACAATAGCACGGTCCTCTAGTAACTCAGGTAGCTAGAAACAGTCCGTACTTACTCCCATACCGAATGAGAATAAATGATTTCCTATAAGGATTCGGGATAGTGTTTTGAGGAAATTTCGAGCACCTATCAGTTCACGATATTCTGTGATAAGACCAATTTGCCAAATAACCCTAAAACTGACAAGATAAACGACTGAACTTTTACGATCATCACCGAGTTGTGTTGGTAAATCCGGGGTTGCATTGTGTTTGTTTGAGAGGTGTGTGTTATACTACGTCTTATATGTCTTCATACTCATCTTCTTTGACTTGACATCGTGCTCTCTCCCAATCTTTTTCTTGATGTCGAAGATGACGACTCGATGGATTTTGCGCTCAGTCTCCGTGAGCTTTCGACGATCCATTGTCCCTTGTACATCTTCATAGACTCAAGATGACCTTCTTCCCAAGTCAATCCTATCTAGTCATGACGAGAGTCAGACACAGACTCCCTCGCCTCCCAGCCCTTCTATTGAGGCAGACCCGCACCTCAAATTTTCATCTATTTCTCCCGTACATTTCTCATTGAGTTCTCATGAGACTTTTTCCTTCACAGAGGATTAAAAAGATAATGGATAGAGGGAAGGGAATGTTCGAGGACAGACCTGCTGAGGATCAACCGATTGGGGGGCAACATATAGATGGAAGACCTGATCTGACCACAAACAACACTACAGGGATTCTTGATACACTGCAGTAGCTGAACCTATAGACGAGAGATTAGTATAGAGTCCAGAATGAGTTGCGAGCTGAGATAGTTTCATTAAGAGCAGGAGTCGGGAATCCACCACCACCTGCCGTGGTTCCCATGACATTACGAGATGAGTATGACCCAAGAGCCAGGATGTTACATCACTGGATTCAGTTACCACTGAATCAAGTGTCATACGAGCTAAAACTGTACTTCATATCTTTGCTTCCCAAGTTCTAAGGGAATGTTACAGAGGAGCCATTTATCTTTTTGTAGCAATTCGAGATGATTTACGATACGACTAGTTATCCAAGAGTAACGTAGGAGGTTGTTCACCTCAAGGCCTTCCCTTTCACCCTAGCATATAAGGTACTTTACTGGTTGAGTCATTTGGGGAGGTAGATCTCTACATGGGATGATTTGAATTCCACTTTCCTACGTAAATATTTTCCCTGGGAACGGAAAAACATGATGATGAGTCAAATATCTAATTTTACGCAGTTACCCCATGAATCATTCTACGAGGCATGGGATCGATTCAAGGATCTTACTGAGAGATGCCCTCATCATGAGATACCTTTGAAGGTGCTTGTACAAAATTATTTTGGTGGACTCCAATACATACAATGGAGAGATACATATTGAGATGGCAAGAGGATGTAGCAGTCCCATATCAGTTTTGTCATTCACATCAGAGGACACCAGTCTTACAGATGATTGTCAGCACATGAGATGCAGTCTCTTGATCTTGAGAGAGTTCATTTTGATACCCATGATATCCTATATGAGGATGGGGTAGATGACATGGTACCTAGTTCTTCAGATGACTGTTCACATACATATACAGAGTTCACATCAGATCCAGATGAGCAGTCAGTTGCAGTGGACATCTCAATGCCACACATTGAGAGTACACATTCCAGCACGAGAGTCAGCCGGTTATACTTCACAAATCATTTAGTCTATTCGGCATAGAGAGTCAGATGGTGTGATGGTTACACATATAGACACCCTATGTAGTCGGACTCCAGAGACACATATTTCAATATAGAAATCTATGCCACATACAAAATTCACTTAAAGAGGCAGCTCTACTTGTTCAGTCAGGGACCAGTACACACATGCACATTAGATCATTCCGTACAACCTTGGTTGAGATGATCTACTTTGTACAGGACGCATGACTACTCTTCCATTTCATTCCATTCTGTACAGAGACCTGTGATGCCTTTCGATTTTTCCTGGAGTACACCACTTGTATATTTTTCATAAACCACAATCGTCCCCATTTTTCCCTCATCTTATATGCTTATGATACCATATCCTAAGTATAGGGGCACCGATTGCCCGATGATTTTCGCCTTTTGATTTTATTCTCATAACTTTTCTTTTATATATCTTTTTATTTACACGAATCACTAATCCCCAATTTTTGGCCACATTATTTTCTATACTAAGGATGCTTTATCCTAATTATCGGGGGGACTGAGTGATTTTGTTGATTTCGTTCTCCTTTCTTCCTTTTGTTCCTTCGTTCGTATATTCTTTTCATCAGTCACCTTATTTTTGTCTTCCACCATACTTACGATGACCATATCACAAGTATAGGGGGAGTGATTAACTTCACATCATTATTCTTTTTCACCCACTTCTACTTAATATGAGTTATGTCCTCCTTTTTCTCTTTTGACGCTATGGGAGAAGTCTAAAGGATGGAGCTTGATTATGGCCATAAACTTTCATTGTAAGGAGCCTAGATGGGAACTGGAATTTAGACTCTTCAAGTCATTGACTTAAATCTTTGGGTTCCATAAGACTATGATTGGGAAATACACTTGAAAGTGCCTAAGTAGAACACTTGGTGTCATCTGTTTAACTCTTCATCAGTGAACCAATCTTGGACACATGCACTTTACACTTAGCTCAACTTGCATGGGCTGTGGAGGGCAATCCAAGTGGCATGTTTCTATCCTTGTCTGGTGGCATGACTTCTAAAGATAGGAGAGATTGGATTTGAAATAATTGTTTTGGATGAGGGAAGGATCTGTTGGCACAATTTTTCCAAGACCTCAAAAAATGGATGGAATGAAAAGATGCTATATCCATCGAGGCACAAAAAGATTGATGCAGTAAAAGAAAATTACAAAGCCAATTCAAAGAAAAAGCCACCAAATACAAATATGACCACAATGGTCAAGCTTCCACCAAAAATGCTGCACATCTTAGTGGAGACTTAACTACACTGGATGGGCTTCCCAAGGAATTGTGTCTACATCAGTCACACTTCAGTTCTTTTCTCATTCTTCTACTTTCTCTCTCTCTATTCGATTTTGGACACATCACGACTTGAGCTTAGAAGGGATACCTCCCTCGTCGAGGAAAGAGTAGCTGGATGAGGAACCGATGGGGGTGTATTATTAGGATGAGTGGTTTCTTCACTTCTTTAAGAAGGAAGAGCTAAAATAATTCACACACAATTCAAATTGAATTCAAGGTTGCTAGAGTTGGAAATATGGATGAGTGGATCTGAGTTGGCTGTTGAGGTGAACTTAAACAAGGATTTGTGGAACTTGAGGGTTGTTGAGACTATAAATCCTAACTTCCACCGACTTTTACATTCCAGTCACCACCTTCATCGAGGTCTTACCACCGCTTCCATCCATCTCTGAGCTAACTCACCTACAGGAGAGCTCGAGGGGTGAAGGAGTCACCCCTCTGGCCCTGCATGAGGCTAAAGCATTCAACCGATCACTATAGAGAAGTCGGAGAAGGGAGCACCGCCGCTGCATTGCAGAAAGGGGGAAGAATAGAGAAAGAACTCCCATGTGTATAGGTTGTTGACACGTGTCATGCATGAATGACTCTGATCGCACTACAACTTATAATCTTGGTTGTCGAGCTCGAAGGGGTGTGAAAATTGCAAACTAAACCCATGCATCTTCCAGGGTCCATTCCCACTCCAGAAGTTTTATAGATTTGCATTTAGGTCCCCGCAAAATACAAAACTTTTAGTTTTTCTTTCATTTTAGTTCTCGAAAAGGGACCTCTTATCAGACATTTATACTTTTCTTTGCACTTCTACCCATGAACTATAGGGTTATTTTGTACCTTATTTTGACTTTATTTTTCCTTGATTTTTCTAGGGTAGTTACGCAACTACCCTAGTGAAGTTTCTTGATAGTTTTCGTGAATCTTTGTTGTGTATTTTTCTTGCTTTGATTTTTGTAAAGTTGTGCTTGTTTTCAGGATTTTTGTTTCATTTTCAAGAAGAAATAAAGACCGTGAATTCTCTCTTTTCTTGAAAGATGCATTATATGTATTCTTCCTCCTCGAGTTTGACCCAGGGGAACATACCTAGATAAAAAGGTAGTTTAATGATAAAATAGGAGAGAAGCCGCTTGTTTTCATCATCACCTCTCTCTCTCTCTCCTATGTTATCTAAATCTTTGTTTGATTAATAGAATTTAGCATAGCGGTTTTCTACAACAGACATTCCTTAATTGCTAGAAAAATTCGAGTTATCAAGTTTATGGTTCCATGGAATAACTTGTCGCTCACTTTTCCCGACAAGTGGAAATAAATGGTGGCCAGCTATAATGACCTGGTTGTTATTAAGTCTGATCAAGTAAAGCTAGTCTTGGCAATAGAATTGGGATTGAACCCATAATAGCTAAACAAGTTGTGTAAAATTGAGGCATCAAGTGGTGATTTTTGTAATTTTTTTTTATAAAAGTCTATCATTGAGTTGTTATTTGTTATGTTGTTTAATAAGTAATGGATGATGACCGTTATTATGTGGGGTCATTATATTAATTCATCTCTCCCTTTTCACAAGTTAAAAAGGAGAAGACATCCCTAGATGTCTATGCAAGCTACGACATCCTGTCCAATGATTTTTCCTTTTGTTGAGAAGGATTTTTCATTTTACTTTCTATCTATTCCGTGGTTTGTTGTTTCTTTATATGTTTGTTATGGTATTAGAGCCAATGTAGTCATGGATTATGCATTCTTGTGGAAGTTTTCCATGTATTCCATACATATTGAGGATTTTCACGACTTGGTTCTATGTTGTTTGCGACTTTCGTTTCTTATGCCAAGGTCTCCAACAAAGGAACAGACAATCTTCTTAAAGGGGCCTTGATCTGAAGATTGTCTTTGTTTTTTATGGATATAACATGTTTCTTGTGCTCTCGATCATAGTCTGTCTATATTGCTTATGATCAATTTCTTCTGCCTGAGTAGTTAATCATGGCAATGTACTTGGCCCCTGTCAGACCTTATGTGATATCCCAGATTCGACCAGATTACTCGATGGATAGACTAAAATCACCAAAAAAATTGTAAACCCAAGATTTGTTTAGCTATTTAATGATGAGTAGTTTAGGATACGTGCCATATTTCCATTTCTACCATACGTTGCACATAGTTGATCCTTACAAGCATATCATGACACACACATAAAAGTAAGAAATGGCATTGTTCAACATATCCAAATACACGTAAAGGACAAAATGATAAAGGCCATTTGATTCATTTAACATAACAAATATTTACCTGACATGCGACCTTATTGGTATAGTCAGCTATAGATGGTTCTTGCAAAACCTATTTCCCCAGGTCACAAATTGTAAAGTATGAGCAAAGCTACCTGGAGAGATCATTATATAGTAATGAGGTGATGGAGGCACGAAGTGTGTATGGAATAGAGTAAAATCGAAATCAACGAATCCTATATTACGAATTTATAATTATATGATATGCTTCATTACTAAGAGTTGTAGACTTGAGAGACTTCTATTTAACCATGTGACAACAATTTGTAAATCTATCATAATTGTATAAATTACATTAAAACAATAATGGCATAGTAATTAAGGAAATAAACTATTACACACAATCAAATCTC
Source organism: Ottelia alismoides (assembly GCA_037367405.1). Lineage (NCBI taxonomy): Eukaryota > Viridiplantae > Streptophyta > Magnoliopsida > Alismatales > Hydrocharitaceae > Ottelia > Ottelia alismoides. The sequence continues at coordinate 659,805 of JAZKJV010008074.1, read as the reverse complement.
TTAATAATATATACAATAGGGTCCATAATTTGAAAAGAACACTCGAGTAATAATATAGTATACACAATTGTTCTTCCATAAAATATACTCGAATAATTAATATTAGTAACTCTTCTTTCAAATGAGCACACTTAGCACACAATGATAGTAGAAATGACATGCTACTTTAATTAAATCTTCGCGTAAAGAAACCTAAATTAACAATTCTTGATTAATTTTTTAAATATAAGATCTCGGAACACTAACATAAACACTAACACAAGATCAATAACACAATTGCTTCAATTTAACTTCTCATAAATAATAAGATAATATTCGATCTACTATATATTGTTTCTTTTAGTTAAGCACAAAGTAACATCAACAATTGAATAAATACAATAGTAGTCAATTGTTGGACATGTAAGCCCTTGGCAACCCATTAATTCAACAAAGCTGTTGATTTTACTTCATTATATGAATAAAATTTATGTTTTCTCTTAATAAAGGTTCTTTAATACAACTATGATAATGTACTATGGCCGTCTTGATATCATACAAATTTAGATATATAGAGTTAGATCATAAAGTCTGATGCATGGTTGTAGATATAAAGAGTCAGATCGAGGACACAACTAGCATCATCTAGTCATATTTAAGAATGATCTCTATTCTGAAAAAGAGATGATAATATTTATTTAAAGATTGATTTCTGATTGACCTCTTGATGCAAGTCCTTTGCATAGGATAAAAATTTGGAGGTATGGGCTAAGTCATGGCAAGGTGTTGACTAAAAGTCAAAGTGTTGACCAAATGTCAACACATCCATCAAAAGTCAACAATTGACCAAAATGTAAAAATGTTGACCAAAGATCGAATGTTGATCAAAGAGTTCAAATGATGACCAAATGTTAATTTATTGATAAAAAGTTGAAATGTTGACTTTAAGTCAAAGTGTTGACCTATAGAAATTAAGATACTTAAGATAGGTATAATACACTTTTACGAAGATGCATACGTTGTAACACTCCGAAAATTCCAGTTTTTTCTGAAATACTAAAACACACACAATTTCATACTCAAGAGAAACGTCTCGTTGCAAGCTTTCCAACGAGACCAAGAATGCACGAATCTAAGTTCGTATGAGGAAGTTATGCCCTTTTTAGTGAACCGTGGCAGGGGACATCTATGGAAATATTACCCACGGATTTTGGTTTTATTATATACATTGGGAAGATTCTATACACCTCAAAATTTACAACCTTACTTCCATATTTCGCCTATGAATGGTTTTTAAGATCCCTTTGATCTCCTTCCATTCTCACCCTTCTCCAAGTTGATTTCTTCTTTCTTCTTCCCTAGAGAGACAAGAGGAAGAGCTTCTTCCCATTGGCGAGCCTCGAAGCTCCGAAGGTTCGTTACAAGGAGAGGCAGAAGAATGTCGCCACAAGGAAAACACGCCACAAGGTTTAGGTTGTTGACCGCTTGCACGGATCGAAGGTTCTCATTAGGTAACATATCCTCAACCTCCTCTCGTAAACTGTCTCATTCTCGAGAATGTTATTCGGTTGATGTTTATTTCCCTTGATCTGATCCCCACCCATATCTTCTCTTGCTGTTGGTACCTAATCGTTCTTCTTGCATCATCATGTGAAACTTTTTGTATATACTCGTATAAGATGAAATTATTGTACGCATTACGCAGAGTATAAAGCATGTTTATATTATGAGTCGTGAAATTTTGGTATCTGGATATTACCCTTCATACATAACGTAGGTTATAGTTTTTTTTATAATTAATTGTGGTATGTTATTATATACTTGTTGATGCCATGACATTAGATGACACTCATGGCCAAAAGAAATTTATAATAAAATGACATCTTCTATTCTGGACGAGGAGATAAGGCTATAGATTTGTGTATAATACAAATTTGTTACCTTATGGTAGGTATATGATACCACTAAGTATAATACCATGCATAAGATTTTGATATTACGACATTAGGCCAATCATACAACTTGCATCTCACATTCAGTTATATTGTATCTTACATTGATTGGCATATATGGTATTATCATATATTGGCTAATAGTACTCGTACATGATTGATAACAACTACGAGAATGACGTTACAAACACATGTTGTTAACGAGTATGGAAAGAATGTGAATATACATAGGAAGGAAAGCATATTTGGAATGGCGTTGCACTGTTATTGACCCAACATGGGCATTAGATTGACTCGACATGTCAAGTTGGCAACGAGTTGCCTTGATCTTGGTTCGGATTATCACATTGCTTTCGAGACTACTTTGTGTAGAGAAATCTCATTTCAGATGTATTCCATGAAAGATCATATGCTTTAATACGGATGTTGGATATTACATGTGGTTGTAAGATCCTTAACAGATGCTCTTTTATCTTAGGCGCATAATATTCGGAATATATGAAGGAGTTCGACCATTAGCATCTGTTTGGTTATATAAGTGTATGTGCATAATTCTAAAAATAAAATCTTGTGACATTCAATTCACCATATGTTGTGTCATAGTTTAATGTTTTAAACATTTTGGAAGAGAAATACGGTAGGGGCGGCTATGCTAAATTCATTCACATTAATATTGTTTATATTGGAAATATGAAATCTGAGTATTACTTGGTCATAACCTGCTTGAATACTATATACATGGTAATCACAAGTAAGCAATTCAATAGTAGTTGTTGAGGATGTTATGTCCTTAATTACCAAGTAGAATGACAAATCCTTTTCTACAGATATTTATATGAAGCGTATGGCTTATACTGGAATAAGACCGATTGATAATTGTATTATGATCCATTGATTTTTTTTGTATTAGTATCCATATCCTAGTTTTATTACATTGGAATATAGATTTTAACTTGTATGCAGGGATAAAAAATAAATACTAAAAGGTGGGTGCACAATCTTGTAGTTCAGCTGAGCCGACAGTGAGTCACCCCCACTCGAGGGGCATCATAGAGTGGGGTGGTGGTTAGTACTCTGGAGAGTTTGGATGGATGCATACGTACATCGCACCATATAGATCCGTTTTGTGACTAATGGTTTTGGGGCGAGCAAGACTCCCTTGGCATACTCGATTGACGGAATCATGGTTCCTTGGGATATATGCATCTTGTTCCGAGAGTTAGAGTACTACCAACCAGACTAGCTGAAGGATCACACTTGTCCACAGGTTTTAGTCTGCACTCTGAATGACATGTTTCATTCCTAGCGTAGACTTTCTCCTTTGATGGGTGAGTCCAGAATTAATTGATAAATAAATAAATAAGCTATGGATAAAAATACTCAAGGAAGTAGATTAATTGTGTAAGTATCACAAAATCTACTTGAGGCATGGAATATAATTAGAAGCAACCTACTTGAGTCTTTTATATTTTTTTATACCTCTATAGTTATTGTATTTGCATTGCTTGCCTAAATTTTCCTTCATTAATAAATTATTGTTATATATTTACTGGATCATTTAACTCACAAGTTACCCCTCTTGGAAATCCAATAGGAAATATTGAGCAGGAGACCGAGGCGAGACTTTTTGGCAGCGTAGTTGAGAACCATTTCTGAGGTCATTGCCTAGTTGGGCAATTTATTTTTATTATTTATTCATCTTCTCTATTGTTGATGTAATAATAAGAGTTAAACTATTCTTGTTATCTTAAGTTGTGGACACATTTTCTACATGAATGGAAATTTTCTTTTACCATTTTTTGTATGAATATTTTATCATGCAAGTTGTTTATAACTATTGTTGGGTAATTTATGTGAATGGACGTCGAGATGCACTCATACCGAGGTGGGGCGTTACATACATACTTTGATCGGAGATAAATATACATCTATATGACAGAGTATGCACATTTGACAGACCATTTGGTTGATGATTTGACAAGGTTTACATATCGATGTACTGGTGAGCATTTGGGGAAAATGTGAGATGTATGATTTCTCGAAGGAATCATACATGTTCATATTTTTCTGAACTGGGAGAGGGAGCTCACTCATAAGATATTGGGGTCACAATGAATTTCACAAATGGTTGTCTTGTTTATTAAATAAGATAAGAATTCAAGAATATTAATGTATGTTGTTAGAAAGCATGTGATTTATATCATCACACACTGATCAATTGAGAAATATATTGATACACCCTTGAAGAAGATAGTTAAACAAAGGTTTAAATGTATGTAGGATGCTTAAATATTAGAAATACTCTAGGTTGATGCAATCATAATCGATTATATATCATGACACTTCCATACCAAGAGAATGATGCAACCAGATGGATTTTAGTGATTACGCTTTGTCGCTTCTGAATGAGAATTAATTGGATTAAATCTCATATCATAGAACTCATTTCTAGATCAAAAGAGTTGGGAATTGATCTGAAATGGTTCAAATCGATTGAAGAAACAATTCAAAAATATCTGATTGAAATTTCCTGAAGTGGTTTAAATTAAACTTGAAATTAGGTGTAAATCTAATTTTCAAGTCACTATACATGAATTATACAATCTCTGTGATATTATCTCCAAGTATCTAGAGATGTTTCTCAAAAGTCCTAATTGGATTAGTAGCCATACATTGATATATCAAATGTAATAGGAGGATGTTTTATAAATCTCTCGATATTGATATTTGTGATTTACTTTCAATTGATATCAAGAGATAATTAAATATCAAGTCCTTGTTGGAATTGAAAAAGAGATAGCCACATGGTGTGTCCATCATGGATGTCCACCATGGTTTGTTGGAGGTCACTTGTTAGCCATCTAACATAGAGTATGCCTCTATAATTTGGTTTTTAATTTTGATGATGAATTTGGCTAATTAGTTAGCCAATTATCTTGAGAGAGTAGGACTCTCTTATAGCCATCAAGAAGTAGGCTCGCATCTTAGCCATCCCTTTGGAGAGTAGGACTCTTTCTGAGTCGTCCACTTCGTTATTTAATTGAGATTCACCTCCGTATTAGACTATTGAGAGGAAAAGTTATAAGAGAATACTTTCTTCAAAGTTCTCTTTTGATCGTCCCCATATACTATTCCATAACCCTAGATATCCACCTTGATTATTTCATCTTCCTCTTCATTGGCTTGGCCAATCATTTGAGTAGTCGCCTTCTTCTTCGTGCTCCATGTACGTGTAGAAGGACTCCATTTCGTACGACAAAATCAAGAGGTAGAGACCACATGGAGGAATTCTCTCTAATTCACGGTGTTGCGATATTTGTATCTCATTATATATGTTTCTTATTTATATTTCTTTCATGTACCACTTGTGTAATTTATCCATGGCTTTACCCATGATTTTTCTCCTATATAAGAGATCCCTAGGGTCTCTATGATGGTATGCAACTCTATTATTTCCACATGGTATCAGAGCGATGGTCCTAGATCGGAGCCTCGACTTAAATCCTTTCCCCACTCGCAAGCCCCCGTCTCGTGAAACCCTAACCCAGGGTCGTCCCCCTAGGCTGTTATCGCCTGGGCCCTCCGACTACCGCCGGCTAAGGCTTCCGACCACCGCTAGGCCGTCAGGCCTCCATCTCAGCTGCCCATATCTGCAACCCAGGGCATCAAGTGATCACCTCAACTACATCCCAAGCTGCCACCAGACCACCACCAGGTCATCAGAGAGCTGCAACAATCGATGCATCATGTCCAGGCTGTCGTGTTTCTGTCACCGATCATCTCTCCAGCCACCAGGCCCATGGTTGCACCTTGCACGGTTGATTTTTTGACTAGAAAGAACAATTTCAAACAGGTAAACGTTATCACTTCGACTACTGCCCAAGCTGCCACCAGGCCGCCACCAGACTGTTTGGCAGTCGCAACAACCATTAACGCTTGTCTAGGCCATCATGTTGATGTTGTCGATCATCTTTGCAGCCACCAGGCCCATGGTTGCACCTTGCACGATTGAGTTTTTGACCTAAAAGCACGATTTCATATATATATATATATATTGTGTTTCTGACCCTAACACACAGCAAGGATTGAGGAGGATGGTTGTATGAGTCTACACGTACAACTAATCCTCAATATGATTGTGCATACTCTCTCAGATTTGTCTACTCCCTAATCGAGTTCATGTTCCCACTATTATTCTATCATGTCATAAATCAAGGGTGGTTTATTTTCGTCTGATGCTTTCAAGGGTCGTACTCCCATCGTAAATATGGATGGAACCAACTACGAGTTTTGGTTCATGTTGTTTGCACCCTCACACAATAAATAACAAGGAGCACATACTGACTGATCCTGAGCCGACAGACAAGATTGGGACTAATACATCTTGGAAACAAGATGATGCTTATGCAAAGATTTAGCTCTTCAGGATGCTCATCACGGGGATTGCCAATGACATAGCCAATCAGCCTATAGCCAAGGCTATGTGGGACATCTTAGATGCCACATATATGCAAGAAAAGAATGGGAGAAAGATTATCCAACTTCAGAATGACTTCTTTTTGACCAAGCAAAATGGTCGACCTCTTCATGCACACTTCTTTCATCTTCGAGGCATGTTTGAGCAGCTTCATAGTTTTATGCCTATTACTACTAGCACAGACCATCAATAGAATAATGAATCGACGAGTGTGTATGTTAATTCATACTTGGTGTAGCATGACACTAGGTGAATCACGAAGAACTGAGAGAAGGATCTCCACGAGGAATGTGTCGGCTTTAATTTATATCTAGGAAAGTCCAAGGTTAAACACATGGACATGATAGATTAAGAAATATTAATTAGTATTTGATAATGGTGATAAAGCTAGTGAGAGAGGCTATCTAGTTTTAGCCAGGTCATAATGCACAATAGTATGGATGAATTATATTTTTTTAGTGTTTTTTTATGCAAGTTAAAGGGTGCTACAAAATGCAAATGAAAACAAGCACTCCAAATGGACCTAGGTGACAAGAGGTTTTAAGTCAATTAAGCTGCTAAAATCCTCAGTCAACAATGATTTAGATAGCCCTAAATCCAAATTTCTCAAAATAATATTAATGATTGGCCTAGATCAACTATACATCACAGTTCAACAAAATTTCAATGAATGATCAATCAAGCTCCATAAGACAAACAAATCAGGAATTAATAAAGAGAAAATTTCCAATTTATGTTCCGGGTTGTCTAACAACTACCAATTAAATCATGGAGCTTAAGGATGCATTAGATCAATTTATCAAGCCAATAAAGTGAATCAATTAATCACAATTAATAACCTAAGTTCTCCAAATTTCTATTAATGCACAGCAGGTTACAAACATAATTTGATTAGTTCACATTAAAGAGCATTAAACAAGCTCAAAACAAAATCAATTTCATGCAATGTGGATAAAGGGTGCTCAAGTTATTCGTAATTTAATCCAATGTCCTAAATAAAAGAAAACATAAACTTTTAGATTCAAAAAGACCCAAACAGAGGCTAAAATGCAATAAAAAAAACCTGCAAGGGCTACATGCAATTTTCACAATGTGTGGAAGGATGAAATGCAATAAAATAAAATGATGGGGCTTATCTGCATCTTTTACACTCAGCACACGTTGTGTACGCATGCAACATGGATCGAGTTGTAAATTCTAATGACAGCAAGGGTCCTGGTGCAGATTTCTCATGTCACATGCACCAAACAAGTGAGGCATCATAGCTTCGGTGACATGCTCGATCTCCACGTGGAGTACGGGTGTGGCTCGAATCAGGTTCAGCTTCTGAAACTGAGGAGTTAAGTGATGCTTCAGACTGGAGGCTCAGGAGATGCTCCTGGTTGTTGGATCAAATCATGATGATCCAATCCAACGGTTTCTATACATGGCATTCTTCCTCGTCCTCTGTAAGGGGAGGCATGGGCGGAGCCCCAACGAAGGAGCTTTTGCACCTCCCGATGTGTCTAGAGGTGGTGAAGGTCGGGGAAGGTTTTTGATGCCTCCATGAAGATGGTGCAACGGTATGGGAGATCGGAGGCGGTGTAAAGTGGGTTCGATAAAGGCTCCTCTACATTGAAGCTCGAGATCGGATATGGTCTCTAGATTCTGACCAATCAACAAAATAGGAGTATCTGCAGGCATTATCTTATAGCCAAAGCAACATGGATTCGTTTGGGGGATTTATGAGGCGGAGAGGGAGCTCTTCGGAGGGTGGAGGAGATAAGTAATGAATACCCTTTCATCACTCTTTATTCTTTTATTTTAGCTAATTATCTTGGAAAAGCATCATGTAAATAGGTGTAAATACAATAACTTAGCAATATGCATGCATCTGTTAATATTACATAATTAGCATGTATTTGTGCAAAAATAAAAGAATAAAGGAAAATAAAAAGGAATGAGGTATTTAGAATAAATACAAAGTGACTCGAACACTAAGAGAGGACCTTGGCCTGATCGCCAAATAAAACAAGTAGAGAGATATGGCCCACTCTATATTGTACATATCATGTGTGTAACTAAATAATTTTGCCAAAACTAAAGAATTCTGTTTACCTCCTTGTATATCTTTCTAAAAATAAAACAAAAACTAGAAAAAGGAAAAGAAAAAGAAAATAGAACTCTTTCTTTCTTGTGCATAATACATGTATATATCTTCTCTTCTTCATTTATTTTATACCTACACATAAATATTAAAAAGGAAATAAAATTATATTGTACTCCTAAAATTAAGTTGTAAATAAATAAAATATAAAATTAGGGTTTTTTTTGTAAAAATAACAAATTAAAAAAAAATTGTACAAAATATGCATGTATAATATACCTGTATATAATACTCTATATTGTATATAAATTAAATTATTTTTTCAAAAAAAACAAAAACCATAGAAAAATAATTTTAAAAATAACAAACATTTTTCATTTTATACACTTTTTAATTTAAAATCATTCATTATTTTTTATTGAATTTGTAAACTATTTTGTAAATCCTATTTTGTAATTGGTCCACTGGAATGTTGACCGCGGGTCAACGTCTCCTTCTCGGATCAGACCCGGAAACTCTTGGCCGAAGCTTCTTTACGATATTTTACTGCTCAACTCCACTCTCCTCTTGCCTCGGGATTTGGACCCGATATTCCTCGTACCTCTGACATCTTTGCGGGTCCATTACTCGATCCGATTCCTTCTCGGGTCTCGCGTGTCTCTCTGATCTTTCCAGACCCTCGACAACCCTATATAATCTCTTGTTTGCCTCCACAGTGCCCTGCTCGTGCCTCGCTCCCTCTTGATACCCTAGCCACCTCCAGTAGAGTGACAGCCGTCTGGAGCGTCGCCTGGCGTTCGATTTGGTACAACGATGTCGTAACTCAGCCTTTATGATCGGAGATCCGCCACGAGCAGTCTCCCTTGCCTTCCGCCGCTCGGTTGAGGCATTACCCCGATGACCCCCTTCGCCTGGAGTTCAAGAGTCTATCCAGATCTTCAGGTAACCCGTTCATCTTACCCACTTTCCCTTTCAATCCGATCTTTCATTCGATCGCCGCCGCACCTCCGCCTGCTCTGACCAGCCGGTCGGAACTCCGTCACTCACTTCCACCCGATCCGATCTTATCGCATGCTCACCCTTCATCTAGATTCGCACCCTGATACCCTGACCTTCGTCCATTAGGCCGATATTAGGATTCAGATCTCCTCCCTCGCCTCCGCCGGAGATCGGCCATCATCCCACCTCGCTTCTTTCGTTTTTAGTCCAAATGACCAGGACCGGAGCGTAGCTCTGAGTCATAGCTACCCTTTGCAGGATCCTGTGCACGCGAGGAGCCTCCCCTTCCATCCATCTTCGAGGTTGCTGGAGCAGGCCCAGGCTGTTGCCGTCACCATGCCCATCGAGCCGTTGAGGCCACCATTCGAGCCGACCATCCAATGTGGAAGCTCTCCACGATCCATCCCACTTCTCGATCTATCATCAGGGCTGAGGATCTCATCCTTGGTTCCGGTGAAGTCCACCCAGGCATTGTTCTTCCATAAGGGTCCATCACTGTTGGATCGAGCCCCCCAGATTGCAACTTGATCGTCCATCCAGCTGCCTGGTCAGACCGTTAAATGTCAGATCTGACGGCCACATACACTCCACGTCCTCAACTTTTCTGACACCGTCAGATCTGACGCCTGATGCCATTAGAGCCGCATGTCCTTGCCTTTTCAGTGGCCGCAATGTGTCCACCCCCACGCGCGCCTCACGTGATGCAAGCGTATTTTTCCCTTTTTACCCCGCATTTATCTAAGTTTACATTTTAGTCTGTAAAATAAATTCGTAGTTGAACTTATTTGCAGTTTAGTCCCTGGAGTTTCTGTTAATTGCACTTTAGTCCCCCTTTTCTGGGTCGTCACGTGTTCTTTGGTGTATTTGCAGACTTAGTCCTGAGCTTTCATATGTTAATGTTTGATTGTTAAGTTTTCTGAAATTGCAAATATGCCCCTGTGAGCATGTATTTGACGTATATACGGAATTTATTGGCAAAATTGCATGTTTGCTCCCAGACTTCTTATGTGTGTTATTTAGCACATAAACTTAACTAATTTGCATTTGAGTCCCTACAAACTGTGTGTTCAATTTTCAATCAAATAATTATTAAATTAGTTGCGAAAATTCTACAAAAATTACACATAGCTCCTTTTATTGTTTAGTATTTTAGTAATTTTGTGACTTGATTTAATTTTATTTGATATTTTCTAAAATATCAAATAATAAACCGCAAATTAAAAACCACCAAAAATGCCTTTGATTGATTGATTTCTGACTACTTTGTAGGATTTTTCCGTGCTTCTTGTGTTCGACCCCGGTAGTTATACCGGGTTAAATAAATAACAAGACTACTTACCTTGATTTTTTTATTCTTGTTTGATCTAGATGGTGGTCTAATTTTTCTTGTTTATTATGCCTTGAGATTCGGGTTGCAACAACCTTAGATTTTTCTTAACCCGAGTTTCCTAGGGCCGTCATCAGAATGCGTTGTTGCCGGGGAGCACGGCTTAGTAATCGGTTTTCATATCTCTTCTTGTTAGCTATTTTTGCTCTATTTGTTATACTTGTGCTCTGACCAGTTCTTGCTTGGATTTTTATGCAAGGTACCGCCTGAGAACTGCTTAGGAGGAGACCCGTGCTTGAGGAGAAGCAAGGGAGGCAAGGAGCATAGTTATAGACATATCTTAGAGTAGTTTATTTTGAGCTCTATTATTATTATAACAATGCAGGGACTCAGATTGTGGACTTTTTGGACTTGGCTTATCGAGTTCTTTTTGCCGGTTTTGCTTTGTCGTATTTTATTTCATTTTGATTCTCGAAGAATTTGGCCCCTAGACTTAGGCATTTCATTGATTATGACATAATTAATTAAGGCCTAACCCCTAATTATCTGCCTGCACCTATAGATCGTAATTGGACCTAATTAATTAAATCATAAGAAAAAGTTAGTTTAATTAAGCCTGAGTCCACGTGCCGTGAGGAACCACATACAACGCTGGTAGGACCCGTTGTGGTGGGCACCGAGTGGTTCCCAAGATCAGACTCCGGACCTGGTCTGATTGACTAGCTACTGTTCTTTTCGTGTAGAAATTGCTTCATCTAAGGTTGTTTTCTTCGTGCATCATATAGGTAGTTTTATTCATGTCTTTTAATTTATGCGTGGATTACCCTGCATGTAGAGAGCTGGAGTTAGGTACACATTTCTTACTCTGCATGCATCATTATGTTTGATCGCGCATCAGCCTTTTCGATTTCTCCCCATGTTTTTGGACTTAAAATAACCAAGAGATAGAAAAATTCGTTAGGTATTGCTTGTTTAAAAAATAGATAAAAAGAAAAACCATAAAATAGAGATTGCTGAACAAACTTGACCATAAAAGACACTCACTGAAATATCTATCTTTCAAGAACAATCCCCTCCTTGTTTGGTTTGGATGAGCGAGAGAGTGACCCACACACTAGGATAGAGTCATACCCGAACACTCGGCAGACTACCGGCCTTTTATACGGGACAGTCTGTTGAAAGCATTGGGTTCCTACCAGCTCGCTTAACCACTCTGATAGACTGAATTATCACCTAATAAAATCGACAAGATAAAAAAACAAACTTTTACGGTCATCAGCTCAGTGTTGAGTAGGTGAATTGAGGGTTTGTTTTTTCTTATCTTGTTTGTTTCCGGATCTCATCTGCCTTCCTCTCCACATCACGATGATGGGCCGGAGGTCCATTAGGCAGCCTTTGGTTGCACCACTTTCGAGCACTCCACCCCATTCATCTAGGTTGGTTCATGAGAGCTCAGACCCACTCTCCGAACCCGATTTTGACTCCGCCTTGTTCCCCTCGACCACCCATCTTCCAGTACTGAGGTGCCAGAGCAGAGACAACAGCAGATATATATTCATTTGATGGCACCTGAGTTCGAGGATTTTGCCTTTGCAGAGACCATGTCCAATAGCGGAGAGCACATTGATGGACCCAACCAGACGCACACCTATGTTCTTAATCAGAGTGCCATCAACAATACCCTATTAGCCTCCCTGGAGACTATGCAGTGCCAGATACGAGATCAGGGAGCTTTCATGGCCGACATGCGCAGAGAGATGACTCAGATGAGAGCGGACAAAGGAGAGCAGAATAGAGCCGGTGGAGGAGGAGACATTCCAAAGCTAGGAGGAGGAGATAGACCACATCTAGATGAGCAGCGGAGCCAGTCCGACCAGCACACCCGATGAGAGAGTTGCACACCCCTGGTGCAACTCTGATGCACCGTTGGATCCAACTGCCTTCTATTCTGGGAGATTTCAAGCTCCCTCCTCAGACTATTCAATTACTGCCCAGATTTCACGGGCTAGCCATCGAGGAGCCGCACCTCCATCTTCAAGAATTTGAGATGATTTGCAGCACCGTCCACGATAGATTCGTGGATGAGGATACCATTAAGATGATGGCATTTCCGTTCTCCCTTGTTGATCGATCAACCTATTAAGTGAAGCATTTAGGGAGGTACGTGACATCATGGGAACAACTCCGGAATGAGTACTTGAATAAGTACTATCCACTCGGCCGGACGAATGCAGCATGAGCCCTCATCAACAACCTCTACATGCTTCCCAACGAGCAGTTTCACGAGGCATGTGATCGCTTTAGAGAGACTATCAACCGGTGTCCACATCACGACATATCCAAGCCCAACTTAGTGCAGAACTTCTTTTGTGGGCTGACACCGGAGCTGTAGGAGCTCGTGAACACATCTTGTAGGTGATCTTATTTCGCAAAGGATGAGGATCAGGTCTGGGCTATCTACGAGGAGATGGCCAAGAATGACACTGTCATGTCCCAGACCCGTCTTTACACTCAGGGGAAGCCCCATCCCTAGGTCGCATCCTACTAGAGGATCACACGGATCGATGCAGGTCCATCCACTTCATCAGCAACTACAACACAGGCAGAGTCATCAGCTGCTGATATTGCTTTCATCAACGAGAAGTTGGAGCGCATCGAGCTCATTGAGTAGAAGCAGTGCCAGAGTATGTCACATATGGATCAGATGGCACAGACGCTGAGTGGCCTGAAGACCCAAATCATGTGTCTCCAGGAGGCACAAACGATCCTCAGCTTAGTCTCAAGTTGCGAGAAGATCTTAGCAGCAACCGCTCGACCCAGCACTCCGCCTAGCACAGACATGTCCACCATGTTCAGGCGGAGTCTTTCTAGCAGTCATAGCATCAGTACCTCTAGCCACCACCATCTCAGGACACTCAGATGGTGGTGTACCAGCTGGATCATCCCCTGACAGTCCTTCCCTCACCTCCTTACGAGCATGAGCCGTTGATGGAAGTCAACGGGATTTGGTACGATCGACCACAACCTGGGATCCACCGAGACCATCCCAGATTCTGATGGTCGGTCAGAGCCTCATCCTAACAGCAACCTCCAATTCAGGCTGGGCAGTATAACCAACAACAACAATAGCCCCAGTTCCCACAACCACAGCAACATTACCAGCAGGGTCTTCGTCCCTACCAGCAGGGACAACCATGGAGGCAGCAACAACAATAGCCTCAGCAACATCCCCCTCATCCTTCTCAGCAGCAGCCTCACTCCCAAAGAGGCAACCCGTTTGGTTCTCATGGGCCAGCCTATGAGAACCCAACACTTGACGACTTAGCCCGGCTTATTTCTGAGCAGCCGTCCACATTCAAGAGGGAGATGGACGAGTTTTGTCAGGAGTGAGGGAGATCATCAAGGGAAAGGCCGCCATACCTGCTCAGATCAAGCCCAATCTGAATAATCTGAAGAGAAAGTCTTAGCAGGCACAATTCACAGAGACCTCCACTCCTAGTGATTCTTTGGGTGATATTGCTTCATGTACATTTGATGCTGACATTGCCACACTTAGGAATGGTAGGATGCCATCCAGCGGTGCCTCATCTGAGCGATGACACAATGAGGACTCAGGAGCGCCAGAAGAGGAGGAGAGCGGTGCTGATGCCGCTCATGATGATGACGTTGGTGCTGATGCCACCAAGGATGTAGATCTAGCCGAAGGTACTGAGGCCGTCGCTTCACCAGTTGCAGGAGATGGTGTTGATGCCACCAACCATTCAGACGCTGAGCTAGAGAGCGGTGTTGATGGTGCAGGTTGTGATGCCATGGGCGATACTGAGGCCATTCCTTCTATTCTGATTGCATTTCCTACTATTTTTGTATCTCGGAACTAATCAGAAAAATCCAAAAAAATTAATAAAGGAAAGGGTTCTTTATCTTCGAGTCCATATGCGATGCCTGGTGGTGTTGGTATGGATTCTATTTTGTGTCAGTAGTAGGGACACATTCCTAGCCCTCTATATGAGGAGGGCCCAGACATCCCCTTCCCTCAAGCACTCCGCTTGGCTAAGGGAAATAAAAAAGAAAATCCAAAAAATCCCAGCAGTTAGAGTTCATCCATCAGATGATAGACAGATTTCAGATTCAGCTGACTCTACATGAGGCACTTGAGCACATCCCTCTCTTCCAGAGGAACCTTAGGGAGAAGACTAACATTCGTAGGAAGAAGAGGAATCATCATGCAGGGATCCATGTGCTCACCCGTGCCACATGCTTCGCCATTCAGAACCGTCTGCCAGCCAAGAGGCCCGATGCAAGAGCTCCCTATGTCAGATGTCATATCCATGAGCAGAGATTTGATTGGACTCTATTAGACAGCAGCTCTTCCATCAACCTACTTTCGGCAGCCTTACTAGACCGATTCAAGTTTGGCCCTCGTCAACAGAGAAGGACAATCCTTCAGTTTGCTGATAGATCTGTCAAGAGGCTGAAGGGGATGTTGAAGGACGTGGTCGTCACAATTCAGGGCCTATAATTCCTTGAAGGACATGGAGATCCCTGAGTCTGTGATTGATACCCCCATCATTTTAGGATTCCTATTCTTGGCCACAGCTAAGGCAGTGTCCGATCATGATAGTGGGAAGGTTTACTTTCACGTCGAGGGCTAGAGTATACGAATAGAGACGATCGACAAGACCAGCGCGCGAGACTCAGCCTGCTCAGAGCAGCTCAGCGAGTCAGAGCAGATGACAGAGGCAGAGCGAGACGTCCCCCAGGAGTGCGATTTCGTGATTACTGATGATGAAGCTGCTTGGTCTGATTCCATTTCATGAGCCATCCTCTCACATTCAGATGTTGTTGAGTCGCAGATTTCAACAGAGGAGGGCTTGGAGAGCACACTCTTGGTAGAGGACACATTCGAGGCTGCAGACCACGTTTCGGATGGTGAGGAAGTTTCTTTCCCTTGTGATTCGGATTTAGATCCCTCGGTGTTAGATATTGATTGGGAAGAGTTTGATGAGTTGATACCGTGTCTGATTCCTACAGAGCCAGCAGCTAGGGTGGAGACTGATCAGATATAGAGCATAGATACGCCAGCAGAGTAGTCTACACTGGATTTTCATGATCAGCAAGAGTTCTCCCATGCAGATTTGGTCGCCTTCACTCAGACTTTTCAGAGGCTAGATTTGCCAGCTCCCAGTTGCCCATAGTTGAAGCCCTTGCCGCAGTCGTTGAAGTATAGATTGCTTGCGAGTGAGCATGAGATGTACCCCATCATTATCTTAGCAGACTTGACCGGAGAGCAAGAATCTTGATTGATGGAGGTTCTTGAAAGGAACCGCAAGGCGATAGGATGGAGCGTAGCTGATCTCTAGGGGATAAGTCCGGTCCGGTGCTCCCACCATATCTATCTCGAAGAGGATGCTAGGCCATCGCGTGAGTTCCAAGGATGGCTGAACCCAAACCTTTGAGAGGTTATCATGAAGGAGATCTTGAAATTGTGGAGCATTGATTTTGTCTACCCCATCTCCGACTCCAAGTGGGTTAGTCCATTTCATGTGGTGTTATTTGAAGACGAGCATCACTACAATTTTGAGTGAGTCGAGAGAGAAGATAGCTACCCGGGTACCCACTTCTTGGAGGATCTATGTGGACTATAGACTATTGAATCAGGCCACCAAGAAGGATCATTTCCAGCCGCCTTTTGTTGATCAGATTATAGAGAGGCTAGTTAGAAAGAGTCATTAGTGTTTTCTTGACGGGTACTCCAGCTACAATCAAGTGGCCATTGCGCCTGAAGACCAAGACAAGACTACATTCACTTATTGGTTTGGGATATATGCTTTCAGACAAATGCCCATTGGTCTATGTAATGCTCCGGTGACATTCAAAAGGTGCATGTTGTCCATCTTTTCGAACATGGTGGGTGACTGCTTAGAGGTATTCATGGATGATTTTTCGGTCTATGGTGATGGGTTTGATGCTTGTCTTGACTGTCTAGACCGTGTCCTTCGGTGCTGCATTGAGGTCCATCTTATTCTATCTTGGAAGAAGTGTCACTTCATGGTGACTTAGGGGACGTTGCTTGGTCATATCATCTCCAACAGGGGCATGGAGGTTGATCCGACCAAGGTGGATATCATCAGGAAACTCAATCCACCATCCAACCTGCAATGGTTACGATCTTTTCTGGGGCATGTCGGTTTCTACCGATGATTCATTTATGATTTCAGCAGGATTGCCCGACCGTTGACTGATCTACTGACCAAATACACTGAGTTCATTGTAGATGATAAGTGTCTTGCGCCATTTGAGGCTCTCAAGAGTCTAGTTGTTGAGGCTCCTATCCTTCAGCCGCCTGATTGGTCTCTCCCGTTCGAGATCATGATGGATGCCTCCGATTTTGCCGTAGGGGTCGTGATGGGACAGAGGAGGGATGTAGTGCTTTTTGCCATTCACTATGCTAGCCATACATTGGATGTCGCGCAACAGAACTACACTGCCACTGAGAAGGAGATGCTAGCCGTAGTTTTTACCTTGGATAAGTTCAGATCGTATATCACTGGATCCAGAGTGACTATCTTTACTGATCATACTGCCATCAGGTACCTCATGACAAAGAAGGATGCCAAAGTGAGATTGAATAGATGGATCCTTCTACTCCAAAAATTTGATATTGAGATTAAGGATAAACCTGGAGTCAGGATAGTGGTGGCAGATCATCTCTCCTGATTAGAGCATCTTGAGGAAGCTGAGCAGACTGATCCCATTTCTAAGACCTTCCCAGATGAGGCAATCCTTGCTATCGCCTCACTCCCATGGTACACTGACATTGTGAACTATCTTGTTGCTAAGAAAGTTCCACAAGGTTGGCCCAGGCAGCGACTTGAGACCTTCCTAGTGAAGGCTAAGTCGTACCATTGGGAGGATCCAATCCTTTATCATCAAGGAGGGGATAGTAATTGGCATCGGTGCATTCCTCAGGAGGAGCACCATAGCGACCTCACCTACTGCCACAAGCTGGAGGTAGGGGGACATCATTATGGGAGGAGAATGACACAGAAAGTGCTCCAATCCGACCTATGGTGGCCTACCCTCTTCAAGGATTCTGGTGAATTCATGAAGAGGTGTACTGACTGTCAGAGGATGGGCACTTGTGGACATCGTGATATGATGCCGATGTAGCCCATTCACTCCTGTGAGGTTTTTGACGCATGGGGGCATCGATTTCATGGGTCCATTCCCTAAGAGTCATGGATTTGAGTACTATCTATTGGCTGTGGATTATGTTAGTCGTTGGGTTGAGGCCATACCTGCCCGAACCGTAGATGCTAGGACTGTTTGCAGATTTTTGAGGAAGAATATCATTTCACAGTTTGGGGTACCTAGAGTTTTGATATCTTACGGGGGGTCTCATTTTGTCAACGACAAGGTAAAGGCTCTTGCAAGAGAGTTCAACATTGACCATCGTGTAGCCACTCCATATCACCCTCAGACCAATGTTCTTGCTGAAGTATCGAACATGGAGATCAAGACGATATTGCAGAAGGTAGTCCGCCTAGAACAAAAGGATTGTTCACAGCTTTTGGACTCGGTCTTGAGCGCATATTGGACTTCAAGACTCCTTTGGGTACATCTCCCTTTTGTCTCGTTTATGGCAAGCCCTGCCATTTACCTGTTGATATTAGGCACAAGTCACTTTGGGCTGTCACAGATATATTATTGGATCTAGTGAGTATAGGAGATCAAAGGAAGGAAGAATTGGCAGCCCAGGAGGAGCTTAGAGATGGAACCTTTTCAAGCAACCTACATTATAAAGAGCGAGTGAAGGAATGGCATGATTCTCATATCAGCCATAAGCAGTTTGAGCCAGACCAGAGAGTATGGTTTTTTATTCCAGGCTTAGATTATTTCCAGGGAAGTTGCAGAGCAAGTGAAAGGGGCCATACCTGGTCCGAAAGGTACATGACAATGGGAGTATTGACATATCTGAGATTTCATCTGAGTCTACCTTTCGTGTTAACGAGAGTGGCTCAAACCATATCTAGATCATGAGCCACTGGTCGTTGACATTGCCCTGATTCATTTTGCATGAGATGTGGTCTTTGACTCACATTTGTTGCATCTCATGCCTGATTATCACTGTCTTCCACCTTGTATAGATCCAGATGTCCATATCATCTCATTCTTTAGTCCAACATCCCATTAGCATCTCATGATTATGCTATACTTAGGGTGTACTTTACCCTAAGTATAGGGGGTGTCAGACTCTTGATTATTCTTTTGATTCTTTTTACCTCTGTTTTGCTGCCTATACTTAGAGATATTTCACCCAAAGTATAGGGGTGTAAACCTTGTACATCCTATCACTCGGTTTTCCCTTTATGTACAACCTACTATACTTAGGATTACTTGATCCTAAGTATAGGAAAAAGATACCGAGCCCTCTTCATTCTATTCTTTGATTCCTCGTTGTAGTATAGCTTCCCTTTTCACTTCCCTATACTAAGTACGAGTTATGTCTTTTTCACCGCCTTGATCCACTCTGAGGACATCATTCGAGGTAAGTATAGGGGGTTGTCGTATATATTTCATATATACTTTATCCATAACTCGTACTTTGTGTGAGTGTGTTAATAAATAAAATGGCTAAAATCCTTTATTAAAAACTATAAGAATTTTTAAAAATTTTCTTGTACATAAAACTCTTTCTTGCACATACATAGCTATTTCTACAAATTATTTTTGTACAAATAATTCTAAAAACTTTTTTATTGTAAAATGTTTGTAAATATTTTGATATCAAAACTATGTATATAGTATAAAATTTTTGCAAAATGTTTGAAAAATAAAAGTTTGCAAAAATCCTTGTGTAAATGTGTGTAAATAGTTTGCAAAACCTCTGCATCCGTGCATACATTCAAACATTTTCCAAAAATTTTGCACATTTTCAAAAATTTTGCATAAAAGGATTTTTACATATACTTGTACGTTCCTTTGAATCATGATTGACATTTAAACTAACCTGGAATTAAATTGGAAAATGGAGCTTGGTTAAGACCTTAATCCACCTAATTCTAAGTGGAACCTTATAGGATTTGGCGTTGAGACTCTGCATGTCCATTTGGGACTTAATTCTTTGAGTCCACTAGGTTATGATCACATGTCATCTTAATGATCCTAAGTAGATCATTTAACAATGCACACATGACTCTCACGGACAATGGCTTTACTTGCACCAGCACCTTACACATAGTTCTCTATGGATGAGGTGGTGAGGAGGAAGTTTCCTTTGGCTTGGGGTAGCATACGAGGGTAGTACTTCTAGGCGGAACCTCTCGTCTTCTTTTAGTGAAGGAAGCGCATCTCAACTTGGTCTGACGGTGATGAGGTCTAAAGACATGAGTTGTGGGTTGCAATAATTCTTCAAAAGAGGGATAGTCTACTGGATCAAGAGGAAAAAGTCCTTATGTATATATGTTGCACCATATAGATATGTTGTACATATGCACATCGAAAAAAAATATGCAAAAGAAAGAATAACTCCAAAAAAGTGGTGGGTCTGATAAAAAATGAAATACCTACCAGAGTGTATTTAGCCAAATAAAGCAAAGCTTATTTTCCCCATTCTCATCTCATGAAGCTTGCAGCGGGAGACCTAGCTACACTGGTTGGGCTCCCAAGGATACATGACTACACTGGTCGTGGTCCATTCTCTTCTTCCTCCTCTTCTTGAGCCGGTTGAACTTGAACTTAGAAGGGAATACCCCGCTCCTCGAGGAAAGAGCTGCTGGACTAGGGCATTAGAGCTACCTTGTTGAGGGGGGCTGTTACTTTGCCATTTCTGAGGTGGGGAGCTACATATCACTAACACAGTACAAGAAAAGATTCATGGTCATTAGAGTTTGTGTATGTAGACTTGTTCTGATCTGGAGCATTGAGGAGTCTTGACCATAGATTGGTGGAACTTAGAGGCTGTTGAGTTTTAACGTTACGTCCAAATAAGGTTCCGACAAACTAATAATCCAAAGGTCTGACTGAGCTCCATACTCCAATTTAAGGAAGACAAGTTTATAATCAACCTTGATTCTCCTTCTTTTTCTTTTCTTTTATCTTTTCACTTCTTTTTCAAATAAGTATTTTCTAAGGGACTAGCAAAACTAAAGTATAGGGGGTGATGAATCCTCGTTCATCACTCTTTATTCTTTTATTTAGCTAATTATCTTGGCAAAGCATTATGTAAATAGTTGTAAATACAATAACTTAGCAATATGCATGCATTTGTTAATATTACATAATTAGCATGTATTTGTGAAAAAATAAAATAATAAAGGAAAAGAAAAAGGAAGGAGGCATTTAGAATAAATATAGAGTGATCCGAACCCCAAGAGAGAACCTTGGCCTGATCGCCAAATAAAACAAGTAGAGAGGGGGGCCCACTCTATAATGTACATATCATGCGTGAAAATAAATATTTTTTTACCAAAAATAACGAATTCTTTTTACCTCCTTGTATATATTTCTAAAAATAAAACAATAATTAGAAAAATAAAAAGAAAAAGAAAATAAACCTCTCTCTTTCTTGTGCATAATACATGTATATATCTTCCCTTCTTGATTTATTTTATATCTGCACATAAACATTTAAAAGGAAACAAAAATTATTTTGTACTCCAAAAATTATGTTGTATATAAATAAAATATAAAATTGGGGTAGTTTTTTTGTAAAAATAACAAAATAAAAATAATTGTACAAAATACACATGTATAATATACCTGTATATAATACTCTATACTTTATATAAATTAAATTATTTTTCAAAAAAAATAAATAAAAATAGTTTGAAAAATAACAAACATTTCTCATTTTATACACTTTTTAATATAAAATCATTCATTATTTTTTATTGAATTTGTAAACTATTTTGTAAATCTTATTTTTGATTGGTCAGTTGGAATGTTGACCGCGGGTCAACGTCTCCTCCTTCCCGGATCAAACCTGGATCCTCGTGGTCGGAGCTTGTTCACGATATTTTCCTGCCCAACACCGCTCTCCTCTTGCCTCGGGATTTGAACCCAATATTCCTCGTACCTCCGACATCTTCGCGGGTCCATTACCCGATCCGATTCCTTCTCAAGTCTCGCGCTTCTCTCCGATCTTTCCGGACCCTCGACAACCCTATATAATCTCTTCTCCTCCTCCACAGTGCCCTAGCTCGTGCCTCGCTCCCTCTTGATACCTAGCCACCTCCAGTAGAGTGACAACTGTCTGGAGTACCCCTAGCGTTCGATATGGTGCAACAATATCGTAGCCCAGCCTTCGTGGTCGGAGATCTGCCGCGAGCAGCCTCCCCTGCCTTACGTCGCTCGGTTGAGGCCATTACCCCGACGACCCCCTTCGCCTGGAGCTCAGGAGTCTATCCAGACCTTTAGGTAACCCGTCCATCTTACCCACTTTCCCTTTCGATCCAATCTTTCATTCGATCGCTGCCACACCTTCTCCTGCTTCGACCAACCGTTCGGAACTCCCTCACTCACTTCCACCCGCTCCAATCTTATCGCACGATCACCCTGACTCTCATCCATTAGGTAGAGATTAGGATTCAGATCTCCCCCATCGCCTCCGTCGGAGATCGACCAGCATCCCACCTCGCTTCTTTCATTTTTAATCCAAATAACCAGGACCGGGGCATAGCTTCGAGTCATAGCTACCCTTTGCAAGATCCTGTACATGCGAGGAACCCCCCTTCCATCCATCTTAGAGATCGTCGGAGCAGGCCCAGGCCATTGCCGTCGCCACACCCATCCAGTCGTTGAGGCCTCCATCCGAGCCGACCAGCCAATGTGGAAGCTCTCCACAATCCATCCGGCACTTCCTGATCGATCATCGGGCCCGAGGATCATGTCCCTGGCTCCAGTGAAGTCCATCTAGGCGTTGTTCTTCCAGAGGGGTCCATCACCGTTGGATCGACCACCCCCATATTGCATCTTGATTGTCCATCGAGCCATCTGGTCAGACCGTTAGATGTCAGATCTGACAGCCATGCACACTTCACGTCCTCGACTTTTCTGACTCTGTCAGATCTGACGCCTGACGCCATCAGAGCCGCACATCCTTGCCTTTTCAGCGGCCGCCATGTGTCCACCCCTATGCGTGCCTCACGTGATACAAGGGTATCTTTCCCTTTTTACTCCCACATTTATCTTATTTTACATTTTAGTCTGTAAAATAAAATTATAGTTGAACTTATTTGCAACTTAGTCCCTGTAGTTTCTGTTAATTGCACTTTAGTCCCCCTTGTTTGGAGACACGTGCGTCGTCACGTGCTCTTTGCTGTATTTGCAGACTTAGTCCTGAGATTTCGTATATTAATGTTTGATGGTTAAGTTTTCTGAAATTGCAAATATGCCCCTGCGGTATTTAACGCATGCGCGGAATTTTTATTGCTAAAATTACACGTTTGCTTCCAGACATCGTATGCATGTTATCATTTAGCACATAAACTTAACTAATTTGCATTTGAGTTCTTACGAACTGTGTGTATAATTCTCAATCAAATAATTAATATATCAATTCAAAATATTCTACAAAAATTAACATAGCTCCTGCTACTGTGTAGTATTTTTAGTAATTTTTATGACTTGATTTAATTTTATTTGATAATTTATAAAATTCAAAAGCCCAAAAAAGTGTGTGTGTCTAATTTAGAAAATCCATAAAAAATAAAAACCCCTTTAAAAATTCCACAAAAAATATGAGTGATTATTCTATTGTGTTTTAGTTTCTGTAGCATTTTCATTTCAATATCTTTTATAAAACACCTAAAAATTGCAAAAGACTAAAAACCTTATATTATTCATTAACAATTCTAAAAAATAAAAAAAGTGTTCTCAGCTTCTGTAGGTAGATTTTATTTTATACTTTCAATAAAATTACTGCCAAGATTTTATAGGTACTTTAAATAATTTTCATTTGCCTTTCTATCCAGGCTGTACACTGCTTGCTGTTTTTAGCTTTCTTTTATTTTTAGAAAATACTATAAAAATCAGAAAAATTCATAAAATTACCAAAAACATCTGCATATTTGAAAAGCACAAATATATTATTATCCTTGATTTTTGAGTTTTTTGGATCTTAATAAAAATTTATGTACAAAAAATCACGAATTAAAAACCACTAAAAATATGCCTTTGATTGCTTGATTTCTGACTACTTCGTAGGATTTTCCCGTGCTCCTTGTGGTGGATATACCAGGTTAAATAAATAGCAAGACCGCTTGCCTTGGTTTTTTTATGCTTGTTTGATCTAGATGGTGGTCTGATTTTTCTTGTTGATTATGCCTTGCAATTCAGGTCGCAACGACCTTAGATTTGCCTTAACCCTAGTTTGTTGGGGCCGTCATCAATGAAATCGGAGTGAACTCCAGCCTATGCAAGGCTGGAGGTGGAGAGAGGCATACGAGATCACAGAGAAGCGATGAGGGGCAGAGGGTGTGTGTGTAAGGAAGTTAGAGGTGATGCAAAACTGGTGCAATGGCTGGAAGGGAGTGAATGTGATCAAGTGTGCAAAGAAAAATTGAAGAAACAAAACAAAAATGAAGTAATGGATAAAAGATGAGAAGCTCACCTGAGGAAGAAGAATGTTCATGGAGACAAACTAGAAGGGCGTCGGATAGACTTGGACTGGAGATCGAGACTATGATCTTAACATCACGAGCTAGAGGCCACCAGCTTGAAGCTCGAGCAACAGGTAGAGCTACAACAAGGAAGAAACACCTTGGATCATGATGGTGAGAATGCTCGGTCTGCTCTCTCTCTCCCTACCATGAAGGTGGAGTTGGGAGTTCGGAGCTCTTGCGTGTAAAGGCGGATGGACATAAATGCAAAAGGAAGAGTGGTATTTGAGTAGGAGGAGGTAATGTTGATGGACGACGTGGGTACATGAGGCTATGGTTGATCGAGGATGAGGGGAAAGGGGAGGACATGTGCCAGGCGAAGACGAGGGACGTTAGGGCTTTGACCCAACAAGGTTAGGAAGGCAAGAGAGTATATGTGGGGAAAATGGGAAGTGGGTGAACAGTTTGAGAAGAGGATGTGGGAGAGAAAGTAGCACTTGAGGAAGAAGAAGGTTGATGATCGTTTGATCTAGAGATTTAACTGTTGGTGAAGGATGCAATGGAGCAGGCCGGATCTGATCATCAGATCAGCAAGTGGCGGGCAAGTAAGTTGGGATGAGCGATGGTAATGAGGTCTGGATGTGAGTATATAATGGAAGTAAGGGTAGCGCGTGGCGTGTGAAGAGGCGGGACTCATGGTAGCACACTTTATTCCAATAAAATTATCCTTCACTCCAGACCAACTTGCTGAGTTATATATTATACATGTGATCTGTCTCCATGGTATCCCAAAGGAGGTAGTTTTCGATCAAGATTCACGATTCACCTCACACTATTGGGAGAAATTCATGAAAGCCTTAGGCACACAAGTATGCCTGAGCACAACATATCATCCACAAACAGATGGTCAATCAGAACGTATCATTCAAACTTTAGAGGATATGCTATGAGCATGTGCTTTAGATTGTAAAGGATTACGGATTTAACATTTGCCTCTTGCAGAATTCACGTACAACAATAGTTATTAGAATGGCACCATTTTAAGCACTATATGGACATAAGTGTACTAATCCTCTGTGTTGGCATGTGGTCGGGATAAAGAACCTTTATGATTCAGATAGACTCCATGAGACATGGGAAGTTGTAGAGCTTGCTAGAAAAATACTAACAACTGCTCAGAGTCGCGAGAAAAGCTATAGTTATACCAGGCAATGAAACCTTGAGTTTGAGGTAGGCGACTTTGTATTCCTCAAAGTATCACCTATGGATGGCGTTCAGAGGTTTGGCTTGCATGGGAAGTTGGCACCCAGGTTCGTGGGTCCCTTTGAAATTATTCAGCATATTAAAAAATTTGCATATAGACTTTCACCTCTTCCACATCTTTCGCTAATACAAGATATTTTTCATGTATCAAGTATGAGAAAGTATATAAAGGATCCTGAGCATAAGATAAACTATGATGATCTGCATGTTGAACCAGACTTGACATACCTTGAAATACCTGTGCAAATACTATTCATGGATATCAAAAATTGGAGGAATAAAGAGGTACATCTAATTAAAGTATTGTGGCGGAACCAAGAATTTGAAGAAGCCACATGGAAAACTGAGGTAGATATGAGAGAAAAATATCCCTACCTGTTTGAATGATAACACTATTCATTGTGTATATCTTCACTGTAAATGAAATGGCCTTCATTCTCTTTAAGATTGTTATGGTTTCAATCCTATCAAAGATTGGTATGCCTGCATTTCAACTCTCGAGAACGATATTTTCTTTAAGGTTGTTATAATTTAAATCCTTGAATTTGGTTTCTCTTGGATACTATATCATAAGGTCCGGCTCGTCAAGAGGAAACCAACAGAATTTGTTTCGTATGAATCGGACTTCATTTGGAATTGTTATAAGTTTTGGAGAAAGATACATAAGGAGATTTAAGATATCATTAACTTTTAATGATCATCATTAATACTAATTAAACGCGATAAAAGAAACTAATGATGTATTGAGGACCACTAATGACCATTAACGAATACTAATTAGTGGTTAACAAAAGCTAAGCATAAGCCATGAAAGATAAATCATGATTAGTTAATCATGATTATCATTAATTAAGTGCCATTAATGAATCTAGAATCCTCTTGAAAGTTCTAACTTAAACCTTAAATATTTGGATAAGACTTGGCCAAAACCATGACCCACTAACTACAGTTAAGGTCTAAACCCTTGTTTACTAACCATGGTTAGCATTTCTGAATCCTATAAATAGCCCCCCACCCATTTGTTCTCTACGATTTCCACTACCACCACCACCCCAAGGACTAGGGTTGAAAGGTCAGAAGAAGGAGCTAGAGGAGGGGAAGGAGCATTAGCGAAGCGTTGCTGGGAGAACGAGGAGGAAAGTACGTTCCTCTCTTAGTTGGTTTTGTAAGTGTGCTCGAACTTGAGCTAGGGTTTTCCATTCATCTTCTTTTTCGAGCTTAGTTTCGATTCAACTTCCTTTTTGATTCATTTCTATTGTGGTTCGAGGAGCAATCCGTGTAACACCCTACTTAGGTGTGGGTGGCTATGCATGTTAGTGAATCATGTGATTCATCACACTTTCACTCACCGAAGATGCATAGTGTCTATTGATTATCCATTGCTTATGGTTTTATTCTTTCAGTTCTGCCTTTATAGTTTTTTTGATGGAGAAATCTGTGTAATACCCGACTGATGAATCTGAGATTCATCATTTTTATTCATTTATTTTAACATAAAATTCCTTATAAAACACATGTATATAATACTAACTGCATGTTCTTACTAATGTCCATATGTATGTAAATATTGTATATTTGTATATTATACAGGTTGACCTTAACCACTAGAGAAGGTCAAGACATGACCTAATCGACCAGGAATATAGGGTCCTTAATCAGAAAATCCGAAAAAATATGTGTATTGTAAATACTTCTCACTTATTGTGTATATCTATATAAAACTAACACTATTTTATTTGTATATAAATTAACCTTAAATAAAATAATTTTCAAAACAAAAGTTGTAAATAAAAATGTTTGCTAAATAATAAAAATAATTGCACAATGAAATCATGTATATAATAAAATTAACCACATTCGGAAAAAGCCATTAAGCGATAACTGAAAGATCAATTCCGGCTCCATATCTACTCAGATTGAACCAAACTCACTTCCATTGTATTCTAAATTAAATTATCTTTAAAATGGTTGTGATTTCATAATTTTTTGCAGTTAGGGTTGAAAAGTCGGTTTTCTTAGGTGGTTTGTGCAATTTGCCATTTATTGGTACATATTATATTTGTAAATATTTGTAAATATTTTTACTAATTATTTAAAATCAAAATAAAAAATTAAAATTAAAATTTTAAAACAAAAAAATAATTTCCTTATTTAACCTTGTAAATAATGTACTATATGTATATTGTTTATGTATATAGTTAATTTTCTTAAATAATTACCATAAAAAAATAAAAAGTAACACTTATTTTTTCAAATAAATAAAGTGACAAAAATATTAAAAAGTTAGTTAATTTTTGTAAATATTTTAAACAACAATTGCTTTTATCTTTATCTCATCTCAAATTTCTTTTCTCTTATCTCTTATCTTCATCCAAAAATTCAAAAAATTCAAATTTCAATTCCTATCTTTTCTATTTATATAGTTCCTTCTCCATCTTTTCAATTTGATCAATCATTGGAGAAAGGAGCCCCATTTCTGAGAGTCTTCTTGTCACAAAAGGGTGCTTAGCCTCCGAGCCATCCGGTGATAACGAATCGGCCTTCATTGAGGCGATCATGGTCTTTTCTGCTCCCAAGTTAAGATCCATCATTTTCTTCTTATTTTTCATCTAGGTTAACCTTCGTTTAATTTTTTCGCATATTAATTTCATCGTCTTTTTTATTTAGACCTTAGAATCCACCATCATGATTTGATTCGACCGATCCGATATTTCATCTCACTTTCTCGATCTCTACATATTCTTTTCTACCTCGCACGATCTCTCATCTCCGACCATGCACGATGGTCAGAGATCTTGTTCCATCCACCATTCTCCTCAGAACCATACTCGTTCACGTCATCCGTTTTGATTTTGGGATCGAGTCGTCGTGCTCGCATCCTAATTGTTTATAAATAAAAAAATAAAAAAATAATCTGTTCTTTCCTTTCGAACATTATTTTGCAGGATAAATAAAAAATACCAACAAAATAAATAAATAAAATTATAAAAAAAGAACTCTGCAATTTCTATTTTTTAAATAATAATAATAATAAATTTCTATTTTTTCATGTTACTGTCTACATTAAAAAAACTAAAAAAACGGGCCAGAGCCCTTCCACAACCGCCCGAATGTCGACAGCCGCTCCTCCGCCTTGAACCCAGACCGCACCATTCTCCTCCGCTCGAAGCACGCCAACCTTCACCTAGAGGAGGTCAACCGCAAACTTCCCTTATGAGAGATTCAACTGCATCGATGCCCGACCAACGAGCACCAACTGCGAGGCCATCGTACCTCCGCCATCTGCAATCATTGTAGAGAGGAGCTCCGCCGACCGCAGCCTACTGTCTCGCTGCCCCGAGCTACCGCACCTCCGAGCACCTCCCACGCCACCTCTTCATCGCTATCTATGCGTGGTAGTCATCGCAGCCCCCTCTGCACTGCCGCCTCTCATCCACATCTTCTAGCCAACGCAGGAGACATAAACTCCTTCGCGCTGCATCGTCCCCTCCGCATCGACATCATCGCCAACCAGCAATCACGCCACTACCGCCCTTGAGCGTGGGGGAAGAGAAGAGCCACACCGCCATCCTGCGGCGCCGCCTACCTTTGTATTGTTGCTTGAGAATGAAGGGAACGAACATGGAACCCTATCATTAGGAATGTTTTTGGAAAAATATCATGAAAGCCCTTGGAAGTTCTACATATTGCAAAGAAGCCCCCCTGAGCAATAATTTGGGGAAAATTACATCTGAGCCCCTAGACGTTGTTCGAATTATGAAAAGGCCTCTACCACCATCGGGCATGTGCGTTGCACATGTTTATCTGGGTATATTGCGTACTTCATCCTGAAGTTTATTTTTATTATATTTTCTATGCAAAAACTTTAGCCATTCACATTTCAGTACATGTGTTACAAACTTTATTTACATGTTTTTATCATTGAAATAAATACTTCTGTTGGTCAATAAATTTTGCAAAAACCATGTTAAGTTGCTGATGCTTGTATCTTTCTAGAATAATTTTTTCATAGCATTTTATCATTATTTTGATTATTAGAAAATAAAAAACATGTCATTTTTCTCTGTTTGAAATTCAAAAATTCACAAAAAATTGAATATTTCTCTATTTTTTTTAAAAAATAGATTAGTTTTATTTAATCGTCATTTAATTCCTATCCAAATTTCATGCATTAATTCTTTTTAAAACCCAAAAAATTGAAAAATACTAAAAATCTTATACAAATCATAAAAAAATCTACAAAAATTCAAAAATCATGATTTTAGTTCCTATTTGTAAATATTTGCCTATATTCCATCAGAAAAATAGTTTCCAGGAGTTTTAATACTTAAAATTTTTTTAAGTTGCAAATTACTCTAGGTTGTGCACTGTTTATCATTTTTAACACTGTTTGATTTTTAGAAAAATATAAAAACATTTGAAGATTCTACAAAAATTCTCAAATATAGCTCAAAGTCTTTAAAACCCAAAAATATTTTCTCTGGATTTTTCTGAGCATTTTTGATGTAATTGAAAAATACAAAAAGAGTGTGGTATGTGTATTTCTTATCTTGTGCATATTGTTCCTTATTTGAAATTATAAAAATGATTACAAAATTAAAATCACTAAAAATTTGAAAATCAAAAGATAAAAAATGTAAATAAAATATTTAAAAAAACAAAAAGAGAAAAATTCCACAAAATCCAAGGATGATTTTCCTTTGAAGTTCTTGCTTTTTCTCTTAATTGAATTTGTTCGATTATTTAAAATAACCCTTGGAAATTGTAGCCTCCCTGAGTTCGATCATGTCTGCTATACCGGTAAATAAGTAGCAAAATTTCTCTTACATTATTATTCTCTTATAGTTAATTTTGCAGCTTGAGAAGACAAAAAAATAAATTTGTTTGTTTGTTGACGCTTGATTGGGTTGCAACAACTTGTTCACAATTCAAATATATAAAATCCTAGAAAAGCATTACAAAAAAATGGTACCATTTCCGAGGAGGGATGATGAGGGTAGTTAGGTTTATCTTTTGACATGGTATTCTTGGTTGTAAATATCTGTTTATATTTTGCCATATTATTCCATTGTTCATATCCACTACATTTGTTTCATCATTTGTGCTCATATTTTTATAATTGTGTTTCTTACACATTCTCTCTTTTCTTTTTCTTGACAAGGTTTGTGGAGCGAAGGAGGCGATCCTATGAGAGCCGAAGCACCCAAGGAAAGCAGAGGCGACTTGATTCATCTCGAAGCTGCAGGAGAGCGCAGGAGGAGGATAAGAAGATTTTGAGAGAGACCATCATTTGGAGCATAGATAATTTTGTTATTTATTTCTAGCATTTGAACTCTTGTAAAAAGGACATTCATTTGTTGCAGGGTCTGTTTCGCCAAGTGTCGGTGCACTTGGGGGACCTCACCGGATTTGTTTTCATCATCTTTATTTTTCTTTGTTTCACATGGATTTCATGAGTTACCTATTGATTGCTTTAATTAATTTGTTTGAATCAGGTAATTAATTAGGTCCAAACACCCTAAACAAGAATTTCTGTACCTGTAGAATAGAGCGTAATTGGATTTAGTCAAAATTAATTGGTTCTTGCCCGTTAGTAGAAGTTATCATCTAGGACATTGCACTTACATCATATAGGATAGTTTAATTTAATGTATTTAAATTCTACGTGGATCATTTTGCATGCAGAGTACTAGCGATAAGGTACGCATCTCTAACCCCTGCATCATCATTATTTTTAATCGCGAACTGGCATTTCCGATCTCCTTCCTTGTTTTCACTCACATAAGTTAAAAAGGAAATTGTATACTCAGGTGATTCATTGAAAATATTTAAACCAAGTGACAACTGCCTAAAATAAGGAATTGCTAAAGAAAACTCAACCCTAAAATAAACACAAGGAAAAATCATTGTTTTGGGGAGTGTAACCCCCCATTATTTGGTTTGTATGCAGTGAGAGAGCGACCTACACACTAGGATAGAACCACATCCGAACTCTTTTCAGACTACTGTCTTGGGTTAGTTGTTCTCCAGTGAGGATCTCTCTGGTAGCCGGTAAAGCAACCCGTGATGTCCTTAGCAGCTCGAATTGATTGGGTAGCCGGTAAACGGTCCGCAATTCATACTGGATGGGAAAGATCTAACTTTGGTATTAGGCAGTCTCCTAGGAGCAATGGGTTTCTAACAGCTCGCTTTAACCTCTCTAATAGATTCTATTCTCACCAAACTCTAAAATTGACAAGATAATCGACCGAACCTTCACGATCTTCACATTGAGTTGAGTTGGTGATATGGGGGTTTGCATTATGTTTGATTTCTTGTGTGCATACTAGATCCTTCTATGCATTTGCACCATTTTCTTCACACCTTTTGACTTGACCCTTATGCTCTCCCAATCATTTTCTCTTATTTCGGAGATGGCCGACTGGAGTTATTTTAATCCGATCTTCGTGGATTCCTCTTACCCTCCAGCCGATCCACCTTCCTTTCACCAAGAGGATTCCTCCTGATTTTTGTGCATATCCACCTAATCCATTATTTCAAGAGTCAGAGGACTTTGATTCTCACCCACCCTCATCCCACTCACCCGATCCTGGGATTTTGGAGTCACCTTTCATGTTGTCCACACTTGAGACCTTAACCCAGATGATGGAGCATGTGAATTCGAGGATTACAAATCTATTTAACGTCAATAAGAGCCAGAACATTGCTTCACTATTTGAGGATATGGATTCACTTGAGGATAATCATGAAAGCTTGCAATCGCCCAAAATACAAAAAAATGAGACAAATTTAAAATCTAAAAAGATTTAGGAGACACATTGATGATTCATTTTGCGAAGAGAGGGAAACTATGCAAAACCATTTTCCCACACAATCATTCACCACACGTCCCAATCATGACCCCGAGGATTCCACTGTACAGACCGATCTTTGCAATCCTCTTGTATATGCTGATTCCGATCTCCTCCCTTGTATGGAGGAGGTCCAAAATTTCAAAATATTGACTAGACCCGAAGTGTTGGATGTTATTCATGATATCATTAAAATCTTACTTCAACAGGCCATGACCCATTTATCTGCTCCTCAACACAAGAAGATAAAGCGGAGGAGCGGATCTGAGCGTCACAACTTGTCCATGGCCACTGCCTATGCCTTCG
Organism: Ottelia alismoides; assembly: GCA_037367405.1. Lineage (NCBI taxonomy): Eukaryota > Viridiplantae > Streptophyta > Magnoliopsida > Alismatales > Hydrocharitaceae > Ottelia > Ottelia alismoides. Next base: position 626,964 of record JAZKJV010008074.1, on the reverse strand, counting down.
TTCACCGACCACATTCTAAGAAAGGGAACATTATCGTACCTCTTGTGAGTTGCTCCATCTTTGACTATTCTTGTGACAACACTCTCCTTGATGATAATTCTTCAATTAATATAATACCCTTCTCTATGTTACAATCACTTTATCTTGAGCCTCTCAAGAAAATCAGGATGATAGTTCAATTTGTCGACGGATCAATCAAGAGGTCGAAGGGTATTTTAGAAAATGGTGTCACTCAGATTCAAGGGCATGAAATTCACTTCTAATTTTGTCGTATTTCCCATGGAGACCTCCACCCATGTGGAGAACCTCCAATCATCCTGGGACGACCTTTCCTTACCTCTGCGGGAGCCGTTATTGATTATGGATCAGGAGAGATTCGCTTCCGTTCTGATGTAGGGAGCTATGTGTTGATCACTACACCCATTACTGACCAGAGACATGCATCCTTAAGAGTGTTCCTGTGTTAGGCAACCCCAAGGACTTTGAACATGATGATACTACTAGAGATTTTAGTTGTATGATGGATGATATTGAGACTCGAGAATTCCTCTTCAAGGAGGAGGACTCAGAAAGTATAGACCTTGGAGTTCCCCTTTCTGGTACGTGGCGATGCATTGATGACATCTGCAAGATTTACACGATAGAAACCCTAAAGCGAAAGGCAGACTCTGAGACTAGACATGACAGACATGATTTGACTACTTTCACTGATTAGTTCATTCCTATTCACCCTGATTTAGATGAGACTGATAAGATCGGATTTAATTGGTTTATAAAGGAATTTAGGGCTTTTGATAAATATGATGATCCAATAGAGGCTCGCTAGGCTGGAATTGATCTTACTTTTTTGGATAATGAGTTTGAGCCCTTTTTACTTTGATATTTGCGAGACCGGACATGACTACACTACTTCCACTGATCAGTTTAGGCCTCCACACTTTGAAATCGCTGAGGATACATTCTTGGTCGATCCTACTCAGTTTATGTCTAATGATGATCCCAATATTGACCTACACCTTGTCAGATCCATTCCTCAGCGATCCCGCAAGAAGGTTCTCTTTCGACCTTCTTGACCTTTGCACATCCATTCTTCTTGTATATCCTTTCGTTTCATTCTTTCTTGTTCCATTTTATCGTTCACCCTTTTCCGTGTGTATATATGTTATACTTAGGATGTGATTTATCCTAAGTATGGGGGTGGGATGAAGGATTTGTGTTGTTCATTTTTGTTCTGTTCATCACTCTTATTGTTGCCTATTCTTATGGATACCCTACCCTAAGTATGGGAGGAGTGATGTTGTTCATATTATGTTTTTTGTATTTTTCAATTGATTCTATACATTTTTTCCCATCGGTTTTCCCTTTGTACACTCTACTATATTTAGGATTACTTGATCCTAAGTATAGGTGGGATCACCGACTTCTCTTCTTTTTATCTTTTCTTTGAGTCATTGTAGCATAGGAGTTTTTTCACATTTCTATACTTAGCATGAGTTATGTCTTCCTTTGTCGATCTATGATCACTATGAGGACATAGTTCGCTCTAAGTATAGGGGGATCCCGTATATATTGTATATATACTTTAGACATAACACACACTTTTAAGATAATAATTTTGGGGACATGTATATAATTTTGTAAAATCCACATGTATAAAAAACAAAAATCAAAACAAAATAAAAAAATTAAAATATTAGAAAAAACAAAAAAACCAAAAAACCTAAAAAATCTTCTTATATATACTTGTATATATTTTACTAACCCATTTCCCTTAAAAAATCCCTAAAAATTACAAAACCAAAAGTCTATAAAAATGTACATAATTAAAAAAAATCGCATTTTCTCCGAAATACACAAAAAGTTCAAAAAAATTGTTTTAAAAAAATGTTCTTTTCACATGCGCATCATTTAAAAAAACTTTGTTTGCATTATTCATATTTTCTTGCATTTGCATGTGCATTTTTGAGGATGGTATTGACATTTAAATTAAGTCTGTAGTAAAATTGAAGAATGGAGCTGTTGGAAATGCGAGCCCACGGCGAGCCATTATGCAATAAATGTTATTGCAATTCACTCCTTAATCTGAAATGAAGAATACATAATTTGCATAATAGGTCCCATAGTACAATTAGGGTTATGTACCATGGCCATCTTGATGATCATACAGCTGTTGATTCAACTATTGAATCATAGAGGCTGGTGCTTGAATGAATATCTAAAGAGTTAGATTGAGGACTCATCAAGCACCGTCAGATGATTGTTAAGAGATGATCTCCAGCCTGAGTAGGAGATGGCAATCCTTATCTCTGAAGGCTGATATCTGACCGACCTCTTGATGCAGGTCCTCTGCATAGGAATAGAGATTCGGAGGTGTCAGATTAGTTAGGTCAAAGAGTTGACTTAACGAGATCGAGATAACCAAAGTCCTATATCGTATGCTGTCAGGATATAGGCACGCATCCTCTGACCGGAGACAGATGTGTTGCTATATGTCTAAGTATGTACATTTGGCAGACCAATAGGTTGATGACCTAATCAAGGTCTACACACCGGCGCGCTGGTGTGCATATAAGGGCATATGAGTAATACGATCTCTCAAAGGGATCATACAGGTTCAGTTACTGAACCGGAAGACATGAGCTCACTCATGAGATATTGGGAAGAATCAAATTCCGTGCGCACGGTCGTCTCACTTTGGAAGCTTGACTGAATTTGTAGGTTTGATATATACTTTTGGAAAGTATATGATCAAGACCTAGGTATGATATATGCTTTTGGAAAGTATATGATCGATACCGACTCCCAATGATCGAATGAGAAACTTACTGATAAAACCATGAAGTAGACAGTATAAAGTTGATCGAATACTTCGGGTTTAGTCTGAGTCTTCCAGTATGCAGGATGTACAGGTATTGGGAATACCTGAGGGTGATGTGATCATAAACGATTGTATAACCATGACGCTTCCATTCCTAGGGAGTGATGAAACGGGTCTGGATTTTAGTGACTCCTCTCAGTAGAGAAGTAATCTGATCTTGGTCCAAGTGTTGGACATTGATCTGAATATGATTCAGATACAATGAGAAGATTAGATTTACGGTCTTGATTTAATCAAGCATCTATGGGAGGCCCCGCGATCTGGATTTGAGATACGATCTCAATATCCATGTCACTATACGTGGAACAATACAATCGCCCTGTCCTTATCTCCAAGTATCTGCGGAGAAAGCGCATTATCCTTGAAGGAGTTCATGGATAATTCTATTGTTGATATATGTATCCGAGCATTGAGAATATGGATAATTAAATGTGATTTAATTATCATGATTAATATGATTTTGATTCATATTATAAAGAGAGCTATCTTAGATAATTAGATTATCAAAGATGTAAGTAATATGAATATGATTCATATTATTTGGGCACAAGAGAATAGAGATCCAAAATGATTAAATGTGATTTAATCATCATGGATATGAATAATGTGGATAGCAATATCCATATTAATCAAATATATTATAAATGTGATTTATAATATATAAGAGAGAGATGTTTGTAATTTACATTTGTTAATTAAATGTTAATGTGAATTGGATTCACATTGGATATTAAATTGAAAAAGTAATTTACATTTGTTTTGGGGTTGTGAATGTGATTCACAAATTTCCAATGGCATGATTGTAATGTTCACAAAATAAATTGGATTTATTTTTTGTGAAATAATTTGCAACAAAAGTTGTTGCAAATATTGGAGAGAATCATGAGATAATATAATCTCATGAAATAGGAAAAGGAAGCTCCCTTCCTAAAAAGGAGAGGGGACGGCCACAATTCCCAGGAGGAATTGGTGGCCGTCCACCCTCCTTATGGAAGGAGGCTTGCCTCCTTTCCTATTTCTCCATTGGAGATTAATTTGATATAAAATCAATTTATACTTATTGTATATTTGATTTTTTATTAAATTAATTGTTGTTGTGTTTTTAGCAACAAATCATGACCATTGAAAGAAACACAAATTGATGTGGACCATTGGATTTGTGTTGACACATGGATTGAGATCCATGGATCCCAAAACCCTATAAAAGGAGAGGCACCACATTGCTCTTCTTTACACACACACACAAAAGTGGAGGCAACAAATCTCTCTCTCTCTCATTCTCTCTACACGTCCTCTCTCCATCTCTCTCATGTGGCCGTCCACCATGGATGCCCTAGAGAGGTTCTCCATCACCGCGGCATCGTCGTTATGCTGCCCGATGGTTTGCTCGTGGATCTCCGTCTCCTTCGGTGCGCCCCGCTCGTGAAGAAGACATCGGATCTCGTGTGTCGAGATCAGGAGATCCGTCGCTTGGATTATCAACATGGATTGCGAGAAGCACGCGGTTCATCCCCGCGCTCGCAAGCGTCTCCTCCGTCGGATCGGACTTGAGACAGGAGGTCTCTTTGTTTAGAGACTCGATCGCAACCACGCTTCAAGAGGTAAACCTAATACTTGGTTGTGGTTTAGACGAAACGATCTGAGAAGTGTTCTTGGATCATGTGGTTTCGTCGCATAAAATTTTTTAATTTCTGCTGCATAGAACAACTAGTGCGACTAGTCGTTCTTCGTCGTATTCGATGCGACGATCACGCTTCCGTGATGCGCTTGAGGATCTAACCATATCCTTCAAGTGGTATCAGAGCCTTAGGTCGGTGGTTTTGGATACGATCCATAAACCGAGGACGACTTGGGTTCATTAGGGTTTGCGAAAGTTTTCTTGCATTTCATTTTCGCATCTCTGTTTTGATATTATTTTCGGCACTGTTTAAATTGTTTAAAAACGAAAATAATAATTGGATTTTGTTCCCCATTAAATAAGGAAACCGTAGGATCTGAGTTTGCGTGATTTCGATTCCGTTTGCTCTAGATATGCTCATTTTAGTGAACATGTATCCACTGTTTCGGGGACTGCGGATCATGACGTAATTAAGATGTTAATTGCGGATTTGAAACGCCTTGAAATGCGTGCAAATCACTTGGGTTCTGTTGTAAATCAAGTTAGCAAACTTTAGAAATTTACTTTGCTTAATTTGGATTTAAATTGATTTAGATATGGTATTTTTAGTAAGTGATGGTCACTGCTGAAAATACTTTCCTAATCAAGAACCTAGTGATTGTCATTTAACTAATTAGTGAAATTAAATTGTTTAATTTCCTGGAATAATTATGCATAAATATTTGTGAAATATTTAATGATAATTATGTCCTTAAATGACTTTGCCCTAACCAACAAATGATTAGATGTGATCTAGATCAAGATTGGTTACATGATCTACATGATCAACATTCCAACAAACATGTTGCTTGAATAGGACTTGGGATTTGTTTAGCAAATCTCATTATAATGTTAATCAAAAATGTTTTGATTATTACTATATGGTACAATTTCGGTTGAAGAACCGATGATCATCTCAAGTACAAATTAATCAATTTGGCATTATCCTTTCCCGAGGCGGATATGGTGCCTAGTCGGAGAGCATTGGGGTTGCGGGTTGCAACGTATGTGGTCCGTCCCACTCTCGTCGGTACTGGCCATGACAGCGGGTAGGGCCGGGATAATGTCCGAGGGATTAAGATGTATTTTTCTAATTATTAAAATTCGAAATAATACGTATTTGAGATAATACCATTATTCAAGTAACTATTAAAATGTTTGTTGGATATTAATTGGATCATTAATTTAATATGATTAGATTAATTGGAATCCAATTAAGATTGAAATACTCTAATATTATTAGAGTTAATAATTCCCTTGGAAGAATTAATTATGTGAATGTGATTCACGATAATTAATTAAAATTTGAATATGAGGTGGAGGATCACATAAGTGACATCCATGGTCTCCCGTCAAGGCGAAGGGTTCCGTCGCCAGGGATTGTATGTGGGAGACGCCTGTCCGAAGTGACAGCTCCTGTATGCAAGCGCATCTGGATCAGACTCTTTGCTTCTCGAAAGAGTAAGGCCGTATACGTAGTGACCCCAATATCGGATCCTCATATTATTGGGGCGATATTGGATTGCGTATAGCGAGTACTATTCCTGTTGACGGTTGGTTCAATTAACGACGGGTCAACATCGCCTTAGGGGTGGTGGGCTCGGGTGTTAAAGACCGAATTGGGAAATGCAAGTTGGACTTGCAAAGCGGAATGTGTTCCCGCTTCTTTTTATCCGAGTTGCAGATTCTCATATTATTGGGATGTAACAAAGATAAGGAAGGAGATCCCAGATCTTGTTGAGATATAATGGTAAGTATATCTCTTACATTGAAAGTGATTAAGGGAATGAACTTTCAATGTTGACAAGACAAGACAACTTTGATATAAAAATCCTAAATCAAAGTAAAATATATATATTAATATATTTATGCAAATTTCTTATTTCAGATAATCTTTCATTAAAACCCACTCAATGATATACTCAATAATAACCAGTAAAATATCATGGATTGGACTCATGATCCAGATATTGTACTTGCAATTGGACACATAATGTATGTGGTTGCAATGTGCAAGTTTCCTCATAATATTGAGGAATGACAATTAAATAGATAATAGGACTACAACCCTAGGGTTTGTATGTCTCTATAGTCTTGATCTCTCATCGGATGTACTTTGGAAGTGACATGTCGATGATGATCGCAATTGTCAAATAATCCTTATAAAATTAATGAACATATTCTGGCATACATATGTGCTCTTGACATTTAACATGAATGAGATGGTTCACTGCATCATGCAGAATGGTGGCTCTATGAGAGATGATGTATTCAAATTGTTTGAGTACCTACCTGAACCTATGTTTTAAGAGTTTAGATGGATGTAGATGATGAGTGTCATCATTCTACTATCTATACTCCGGTCATTCATGAAGCTTCATAATATTCATATTGTATGAATTTAATGAAGCATGTATAAATGTTGAAATGCTCTTACATAAGAGATCCTTAGTCTTAAGCAATGGTTGCTTATAGATAAAGGGAGCGCAGTGGAAGCATGGGTTGGACCCGAGTAAGAAGTATGGTCAAAGAGTTGACTATACATCTATGACTTCCATATGTCATCCGAAGAGTTGGATGAATGCCAATACTGCAATAAGTTGATGTGTTGATAGTATGACTATCAAGTCTATCTAGAATCCTTAGAGAAGGACTCGGATGGAGCATCAGATTAATCTACATAAATCATTGATAAGATAAAGTCAAATAATTGTATCTCAATCTTCTGATGACATTTGCAATAGGTTGCATATGTTTTAGAAGACTGGAAAATTTGATCTTAAAGGTTTATAGTTATCCACATGGATATTGATGCAATTGTTGCAACAATCTCTGTTGGATTGATAGACTTGTTAATTTCAGTGGGAGAGTCCTTAGTCTTAGAGAATGTCTCTATGACCTAGATATAAGAATACACTCATTGTTTGTTTCTAAATGTTGGAAATAAACATGAATTCTGAGGTAGAACTATCATAAAAGGTTATGATAGAGATATTTCAGATAGTAATCTAAAATCTAGTGGACTCCACTAAATTAGAAAATTAATGAATGGTTCATTAACATTTCTAAATACTGAAATTAAACCTTAAGATCAATAGGAGGATGAAGATCATTTGACAATAATCTAGCATCAAGCCTTGGACATTTGTCTATTGATTTGATCAATAGACTAGTAAGAGATGAAACTTTAGAATGTCTAAAATTTCAAAACTTACATACTTATGAATATTGTATTCAAATAAAAATGTCCAATACACCCTTCTTAGAGAAAGGTGTAAGATGTCAAGGTATTCATGATCTCATACATATTGATGTATGTAGATCATCTATATCATAGTAAACATTATGGATATGTGATATCTGTTGATGATTATGTATGATATGAGATTTCTTCTCTTCACCTAAGAAACCTTTGAAATATTCAAAGATTTCATTATTTTTGGTTTAGAACCAAAGTTTGAAGGAAGATAAAATGAATTTGATCTAATCTAGGTAGCAAGTACCTACTAGATAAATTCAAAGAATACCTTATAGAGATATGAATATCATTTCTATCTCAATCCTCCTAACATACCTTAACTCAATAGAGTTATAGGTAGATACAATTGGATCATGTGTGACATGATCTTATCAATGATGAATTTTAGCATAATTATCCCTTAGTTTCCAGGTATGTATGTGTAGTAGAGACTACAATGTATATCCTTAATAAGGTTCCATGTATGTTGGAATCTAGCACTTGAGAGTGCTGCTTCATTAGGAAAATAAAGGATGGTATTGGATACCTACTTTATGACCTTAAGATTCTTAAAGTATCTCATCTCTGAGAATGTGATTCTTAGAGGTTAAGACTCTTGAGAATCAAGATGAAAATGAAGTGTAGGAACTCATTTAATCTTGAAAAGATAATGAGGCTCCTGAAATTGGAAACTAAAAGGATAATTGAAGATGAAACACTAAAACCTCTTCAAATAAGTTTGAGGATGGATTCCATGTGTCAGAGAAATCTGACAATGATCGAACTTCATGTGATGAAGCTTCTGAAGATCATAGCATGGATAGATGGATGTTGGCAATAAAAGTCTAACGTAGACTTCATATACAAGTGTTGTATATGGACCCTCGAGGATCCACCTATATGGGTAATACCTGTAAAGGTGTAAATGGATCTTCAAGAGAAAGGGAACCTGATGAGAAGGTGGAGACCTTCAAAGCACGGTTCGTAGCCATGAGCCACACACCGGAAGAGAAGACATTGCTTGCAATGAAGACTTGCTCTTCGGTGACCATGCTTAAAAACATCAGAATATTGCTAATCTTAGATACACAACTTGACTATTGCATCTTCAAGATGTAAGTCAAGATTGCATTCCTCTATGAATATCTCTCTGAGGATATTCACATGAAGTAGCCCCAGGGCTTCATGGTTGAGGAAAGCAAGGTGTGCAAGATAAGGAATCCATCTAAGGACTCAAATAAGCTTCTTTGAGATGGACCATAAGATTTGATGAAATTATAAATGTTATGATAAAATCTTGATGAGCCATGCGAAGCTTAGTGGGAGTGCCTATGTGTTCATTGCGCTAAATGTAGATGATATCCTGATCATTTAAAATGATATAAGATTAATAATAAGTGTTTTATTCTCTGGTTATTCCATATCTTGAAATATGATTTCAAAGATACCTCTTAGATCTTATTTCTGAAGTTGTTCAGAAGCCAAGAGAAGAGGATAATTGGACTGTCACATTTGTAGTATACCTTGGACATATTCTATTCATAGAAATTCCAAGAAAGGCTTCTAACCCTTAAGATATGGTACTGACCTATCTTAAGGGATAGCACCTCAAAGAGTTGAGGAAGTAAATGCTACAACTACTTGCACTTGTGCATTAGTTACGAGAAGCTGAGTGTATGCTAGAGTGTACAAAAAAAAATACCAGATGTCTGTCATGCAGTGGGAGTAGTAAATTGTTACTAATCCTACTGTAGAGATAAAACACTTGATTGCAGTAATAACAAAATCTTCATAGATGAGGAGATTTTTGAGATAGTAATCTCAAAGTCTTATCTTCAAAAGTTTAAGACCATGTAGATAGTGATCTATAAAGGTCTAAACTTTAGATACCTTAGGAGATAGAGATCTCCGGGAATGAAGGTATTCTAATAAGGATTATGGGGATACTGGTTATGATGTCAGGGACACTGTAACCAACTAGATTGAGTATTGGTTGCATGAGATGCAACATTCGCATTAGATGCGAGCACTGTTACTGGGGATATGCAAGTGCCGTAAAAGGACTTGGCGTAGTCTCGCGGGAACAGAGTGACTGATCAGCTTACCTAGCTATTTTCTAAATAGCCTATGATTGTCACATGAGTGCGGGTTTAAATGATTAGCCCATTAATGGCTCTTTGGGCTAGTGGGAGATTGTTGGAAATGCGAGCCCACGGCGAGCCATTATGCAATAAATGTTATTGCAATTCACTCCTTAATCTGAAATGAAGAATACATAATTTGCATAATAGGTCCCATAGTACAATTAGGGTTATGTACCATGGCCATCTTGATGATCATACAACTGTTGATTCAACTATTGAATCATAGAGGCTGGTGCTTGAATGAATATCTAAAGAGTTAGATTGAGGACTCATCAAGCACCGTCAGATGATTGTTAAGAGATGATCTCCAGCCTGAGTAGGAGATGGCAATCCTTATCTCTGAAGGCTGATATCTGACCGACCTCTTGATGCAGGTCCTCTGCATAGGAATAGAGATTCGGAGGTGTCAGATTAGTTAGGTCAAAGAGTTGACTTAACGAGATCGAGATAACCAAAGTCTTATATCGTATGCTGTCAGGATATAGGCACGCATCCTCTGACCGGAGACAGATGTGTTGCTATATGTCTAAGTATGTACATTTGGCAGACCAATAGGTTGATGACCTAATCAAGGTCTACACACCGGCGCGCTGGTGTGCATATAAGGGCATATGAGTAATACGATCTCTCAAAGGGATCATACAGGTTCAGTTACTGAACCGGAAGACATGAGCTCACTCATGAGATATTGGGAAGAATCAAATTCCGTGCGCACGGTCGTCTCGCTTTGGAAGCTTGACTAAATTTGTAGGTTTGATATATACTTTTGGAAAGTATATGATCAAGACCTAGGTATGATATATGCTTTTGGAAAGTATATGATCGATACCGACTCCCAATGATCGAATGAGAAACTTACTGATAAAACCATGAAGTAGACAGTATAAAGTTGATCGAATACTTCGGGTTTAGTCTGAGTCTTCCAGTATGCAGGATGTACAGGTATTGGGAATACCTGAGGGTGATGTGATCATAAACGATTGTATAACCATGACGCTTCCATTCCTAGGGAGTGATGAAACGGGTCTGGATTTTAGTGACTCCTCTCAGCAGAGAAGTAATCTGATCTTGGTCCAAGTGTTGGACATTGATCTGAATATGATTCAGATACAATGAGAAGATTAGATTTACGGTCTTGATTTAATCAAGCATCTATGGGAGGCCCGCGATCTGGATTTGAGATACGATCTCAATATCCATGTCACTATACGTGGAACAATACAATCGCCCTGTCCTTATCTCCAAGTATCTGCGGAGAAAGCGCATTATCCTTGAAGGAGTTCATGGATAATTCTATTGTTGATATATGTATCCGAGCATTGAGAATATGGATAATTAAATGTGATTTAATTATCATGATTAATATGATTTTGATTCATATTATAAAGAGAGCTATCTTAGATAATTAGATTATCAAAGATGTAAGTAATATGAATATGATTCATATTATTTGGGCACAAGAGAATAGAGAACCAAAATGATTAAATGTGATTTAATCATCATGGATATGAATAATGTGGATAGCAATATCCATATTAATCAAATATATTATAAATGTGATTTATAATATATAAGAGAGAGATGTTTGTAATTTACATTTGTTAATTAAATGTTAATGTGAATTGGATTCACATTGGATATTAAATTGAAAAAGTAATTTACATTTTGTTTTGGGTTGTGAATGTGATTCACAAATTTCCAATGGCATGATTGTAATGTTCACAAAATAAATTGGATTTATTTTTTGTGAAATAATTTGCAACAAAAGTTGTTGCAAATATTGGAGAGAATCATGAGATAATATAATCTCATGAAATAGGAAAAGGAAGCTCCCTTTCTAAAAAGGAGAGGGGACGACCACAATTCCCATGAGGAATTGGTGGCCGTCCACCCTCCTTATGGAAGGAGGCTTGCCTCCTTTCCTATTTCTCCATTGGAGATTAATTTGATATAAAATCAATTTATACTTATTGTATATTTGATTTTTTATTAAATTAATTGTTGTTGTGTTTTTAGCAACAAATCATGACCATTGAAAGAAACACAAATTGATGTGGACCATTGGATTTGTGTTGACACATGGATTGAGATCCATGGATCCCAAAACCCTATAAAAGGAGAGGCACCACATTGCTCTTCTTTACACACACACAAAAGTGGAGGCAACAAATCTCTCTCTCTCTCATTCTCTCTACACGTCCTCTCTCCATCTCTCTCATGTGGCCGTCCACCATGGATGCCCTAGAGAGGTTCTCCATCACCGCGGCATCGTCGTTATGCTGCCCGATGGTTTGCTCGTGGATCTCCGTCTCCTTCGGTGCGCCCCGCTCGTGAAGAAGACATCGGATCTCGTGTGTCGAGATCAGGAGATCCGTCGCTTGGATTATCAACATGGATTGCGAGAAGCACGCGGTTCATCCCCGCGCTCGCAAGCGTCTCCTCCGTCGGATCGGACTTGAGACAGGAGGTCTCTTTGTTTAGAGACTCGATCGCAACCACGCTTCAAGAGGTAAACCTAATACTTGGTTGTGGTTTAGACGAAACGATCCGAGAAGTGTTCTTGGATCATGTGGTTTCGTCGCATAAAATTTTTTAATTTCCGCTGCATAGAACAACTAGTGCGACTAGTCGTTCTTCGTCGTATTCGATGCGACGATCACGCTTCCGTGATGCGCTTGAGGATCTAACCATATCCTTCAGGAGCTTAGTTGGATCTTAATCCACTTAATTATAGAGGAACCTTATACGAAATGGAGTTAAGACTTTTCAGGTCCTAGTGACTTAATTCATTGAGTCCATAAGACTATGTCCACATGTCATCTTGAGTAGTCTAAGTAGAATATTTAACAACACACGCATGATTCTTTTCAGACAGTTGCTTATCTTGGACAAGCACTCTACATGTAGCTCTTCATGGATGAGGTAGTGAGGAGGCATAATCTTTTGGCTTGGGGTAGCATACGAGGGTAGTACATCTAAGCGGAACCTCTCATCTTCCTCTAGGGAAGGAAGTGCATCTCAATCTGGTCTAGCGATGTTGAGGTCTAAAGGCACAATGCTGCGGGGTTGCAATAATGCTTAAAAAGAGGGTAGTCTACTGACTTAAGAGGAAAAACTCATTATGTACATGTTGCACCTTGTATATACTTTCAAAAAAAAAGAAGAGGAAAAATGCAGAATCTCCAAAAGTAAACAGGCCTGATTGAAAAGTAAAATGCCTGCTGGAGTGTAAATAAGGATAAAAAAATAAATATAATAAGAGATTCAAAGTCAATTTTTTGTATGCTTGCAACGGATGACTTGGCTACAGTGGTCATGCATCCAAGGATAGGTAGCTACACTGGTTACCGTCCATTCTTTTCTTCATCCCCTCTTCTTGGGTTGGTTGTACTTGAACTTAGAAGGGAATATCTCTGCTCCTTGAGGAAAGAGTTGCAAGACCATGGAACTAGAGCTACCTTGTTGAGGGAGGCAGTTTCTTTGCTACTTTTGAGATGGGGAGCTATATTTCACTTACACCGTACAACTAAAGATTCATAGTCACAAGAATTTGTGTATGTAGACTTGTTCTGACCTGACTGTTGAGGTAACCTGAATAGAAGTCTTTAGGTTTTAAATCCATCTCCTATTAAGGTTCTGACACACTAATAATCCAAAGGTCTGATAGAGTTCCAAACTACAATTTTATGAAGGCATGTTTAATACCCAATATTGTCCTAACTTCTTTATTTTTTCTTCCTTTTTTCTTTCATTAACTTATTCTTTCAAAATAAGTGTTTGCTAAGGGACTAGCAAAGGTAAAGCATAGGGGGATGATGAATATGCGATCATTATCTTTATTCATTTATTTTAGCTTAAAATTCCTTATAAAACGCCAGTATATAGTACTAACTCTATGTTCTTACTAATGTGCAATTATGTGTAAATATTATATATTTGTATACTTTTTTAACCAAAAATAAATAAAGAAAGAAAGAAAGAATGGAAAAATAACGAAAAGAAAAGAAGACCATATATATGTAATAGATACAGGCTGATTCGAACCTCGAGAGAAGGTCAAGACTTGACCTGATCGACCAGGAATAAAGTAGGGGGAGATAGGGTCCTTAATCAGAAATCCAAAAAAATGTGTGTGTTGGTAATACTTCTCACTTATTGTATATATCTATATAAAACTAACACTATTTTATTTTTATATAAATTAATATTAAATAAAATAATTTTCAAAATAAAATTTGTAAATAAAAATGTTTGCTAAATAATAAAAATAATTGCACAATAAAATCATGTATATAATAAAAGTAACGACATCTGGAAAAAGCCATTAAACGATAATTGAAAGATCAATTTCGACTCTATATGAATTCAGATTGAACCAAACTCACTTCCATTGTATTCTAAAATAAATTATCTTTAAAGTGGCTGTGATTTCATAATTTTCGAAGTTACGGTTGAAAAGTCAGTTTTCTGGGGTGGTTTGTGCAATTTAGCTAATTATTTGTACATATTATATTTGTAGATATTTTTAATAATTATTTAAAATATAAATAAAAATAATAAATAAATAGATAATAAAAATTATAAAACAAAAAGCTAATTTCCTTATTTAACCATGTAACAAATGTAGTATATGTATATAGTTTATGTATATAGTTAATTTTCTTAAATAATTACCCCAACATTTATTTTTCAAATAAATAAAGTGATGAAAATACAAAAAATAGTAAATTTTTGTAAATATTTTTAAACAATAATTGCTTTTATCTTGATCTCATCTCAAATTTCTTTTCTCTTATCTTCATGCAAAAATTAAAAAAAAATCAAATTTCAATTCCTATCTTTTCTATGTATATGGCTCCTTCTCCATCATTTGAATTTGATCAATCTTGGTGAGAGGAGCCCAATCTTCGAGAGTCTTCTTGTCGCAGAAGGGTGCCTAGGCTTCGAGCCATCCGTTGACAGCAAGACGACCTTCGTCAAGGCGGTCACGGTTTTTCCGCTCCTAAGGTGAGATCTATCATTTTTTCTTATTTTTCATCTAGATTAACCTTAGCTTGAATTTTTCACATTTTAATTTCAGCATCATTTTTTCATTTAGATCTTAGAATCCACCATCATGATTTGATTCCCTCGATATGATATTTCATCTCACTTTCTCGATCTCTACATATTCTTTTCTACTTCATACGATCTCTCACCTCCGACGATGCACGGTGGTCGGATATCCGATTCCATTCGCCGTTCTCCTCGAAACCATACTCGTTCACGTTGCCTGTTTTGATTTTGGGATCGAGCCGTCGTGCTCGCATCCTAATTGTTTATAAATAAAAAAATAAACAATTATCTATTCTTTTCTTTCTAACATTTGTTTTGCATGATAAATAAAAAAATCAAAAAATAAATAAAAAATTATAAAAAAAGAACTCTGTAATTTTTGCTTTTTAAAAAATAATAAGAAAATTCTTTTTTTCATGTTGTTATTTATATTTGAAGAAAAAAACAAAAAATAAAAAACATGCCGCATCCCTTCCAAGGTCGCCCGAGTGTCGACAGCTGCTCCTCCACCTTGACCTCAGACCACACCATTCTCCTCCGCTTGAAGCACGCCGACCTTCACCTGTAGGAGGTCAACCGTAGACCTCCCCTACGAGAGATTCAACTGCATCGTTGCCCAACCAGCGAGCACCGACTACGAGGCTCTCAGCCAATGCTCCTCTGTCATCTCCGATCATCATGGAGAGGAGCTCCACCGACTACGTCCTACTGCTTCATTGCTCTGAGAAGCCACGCCTCTGAGCACCTCCTGCACCACCTCTTCATCTCCGCCTGCACGTGATAGTCGCTGCAGCTCCGTCTGCACAACTACCTCTCGTCCACATCTTCAAGCCAATGCAGACGGTGCAAACTCCTTCGTGTTGCGTCATCCCCTCTACGCCGACATCGCTGCTGACCATTAATCACGCCGTCGTCGCCCTTGATCGTGGGGGAAGAGAAGAGCCATGCTGCCATCCTGTGGTGCCCCACCTTTATAATGTTGCTTGAGAACGAAGGGAAAGAACATGGAACCCTAGGAGGCATTAGATTTTTTTGGAAAAATATCATAAAAACCTCTGGAAGTTCTGCATATTGCAAATAAGACCTCCGAAGCCCTAATTTGGGGGAAATTACATATGAGCCCCTAGAAGTTGTTTGAATTACGAAGAGGCCCATGCCACCATTAAGCACGTACGTTGCACGTTTATCTAAGTAAATTGCGTACTTCATCCTACAGTTTATTTTTATTATATTTTTCATGCAAAAACTTTAACCATTCACATTTCAGTCCCTGTGTTACAAACTTTATTTGCATATTTTTATCATTGAAATTAATACTTCTGTTGGTCAATAAATTTTACAAAAACCAAGTTAAGTTCCTAATGCATGTATCTTTCTAGAATAATTTTTTCATAGCATTTTATCATCATTTTTTATTATTAAAAAATTTAAAACATGTCATTTTTCCATGTTTGAAATAAAAAAATTCATAAAAATTTGAATATTGCTCTAAAAATTCCAAAAATTTAGATTAGTTTTCTTTTTTTATCTTTTAAGTCCTGTCCAAATTTCGTCCATTAATTTTTTTCAAAACCTTAAAAATTAAAAAATGCTAAAAATCTTATAAAAATCATAAATAATTCTACAAAAAATCTAAAAATCATGATTTCAGTTCCCATTTGTAGATATTTTCCTATGATTCATCATAAAATAGTTTCCAGGAATTTGAGGCACTTAAAATATTTTTAAGTTGCAAATTACTCCACGTTGTGCACTATCAATCATTTTTTGACTATTTGAATTTAAGAAAAATACAAAAACATCAGAAAACTTTACGAAAATTCTCAAAAACATTTCAAAGTCTTTCAAACCAAAAACTATTTTCTCAGGATTTTTCTGAGCATTTTTGATATAATTGAAAAAATGAAAAAAAGAGTCTAGTGTGTGTATTTTTTATCTTGTCCATATTGTTCCTTATTTAAAATTTTAAAAAAATTACAAAATTAAACTCACTAAAAATTTGAAAATCAAAAAATAAAAAAATAGAAATAAAAAATTTAAAAAATAAAGAGAAAATTCCATAAAAACCAAGAATAGTGTGCCTTTGAGATTCATGCTTTTTCTCTTAATTGAATTTCGTTCGATTATTTGAATAACCCTCGGGAATTGTAGCCTCCCTGAGTTTGATCCTATCTGCTATATAGGTAAATAAGTAGCAAAAATTTCTCTTGTTTTATTATTCTCTTGTAGTTAATTTTACAGCTTGAGAAGACATAAAAATAACTTTGTTTGTTGACGCTTGATTAGATTACAACGACTTTTTCATAATTCAAATAATTAAAATCCCAGAAAAGCATTACAACAAAATGCCATTTTGGTGTAACGCTTTTCTGGATTTTAATTATCTGAATTATGAACAAGTCGTTGCAACCCAATAAAGCGTCAACAAACAAACAAATTTATTTTTTTATCTTCTCAAGATGCACCAACTTAGGTGCAGGCAGCTATGCACGTCAGTGAACTTGTGATTCGTCACACCTTCACTCACCTAAGATATGTTGTGTCTTTCGTCTCTCCATCTCTTACTATTTGATTATATTCTTTAAGTTTTGTTGTTGTTTTCCTCTCGGTGATTTTATAGAGGAATCTCTTTCCGTTTTTCTTTTAAAATATGTCCCGATATAAGGGGAAACTTGCCGAAACTTTCATAGAAATATGTCTCGATGTAAGGGGGAACTTTGCCGAAATTTTCATAGAAATATGACCTAATATAAGGGGAAAATTTTCCTAGAAATATCATCCCGTATAAGGGAAGCTCTGCTAAAATTTCAAGAGAAAATATGTTCTTTACGTTCTTCGTGTTCTTTGTTCGTTCTTCACATTCTTGGTCCTTTCTTAGCGTTTCTGATATGAAAATGAAATTCAATCATTTTAGGAGACATAAATCATCCTTTCTAAAAATGAATCACGATAAAGCACTGCATACGTGTGAGAGAACTTGATTAGGTAACGATATCCTTCCTTTTACTGTTGTGTTTTCATATGAGATCGTTGAGATTTCTGATTTTATGCTCCTTGCTATTAAGAAGCCTAATTTGACTATTTTTGGAGAAAATATGAAAAATGTCTTAGAGATTTTAATTAAAATAAGGTCTAAGCATCGCATAGATGTAGTGGCATGGAAAGTTAGGATTTGGAAGTTAAAATGAGCATAAATATGAGTATATAAACATATGAATTAATATATGTGTAAATCTACAATCAATGTTGGTGGATATGCAAATTGAAGGCTTAACAGAGGAAATACATCATGGGATTGATGTAGGTTGATTTGGATCCTGAAAAGGATCGTGTGTTGCGTTAAGAATGGCTGGGAGTAGAACTACATGTCGGGTATGCATCCTGTAGGTTTTTCGGAAGGAACCCATATTGGTGTTGCCCTACATAGGTGGTACACGGTTGCCCTGTTATGAAAAGTGCGTAGAAATGAATGATTTGCAATGTGTGGTACCTGGTGCCAATATATCCGGGTTGAACGACGAAAGATGTGGTCGTGCCATGTGGAGGCACGGGTGGTTCAATAGCGGCTAGGTCATGATAACATGTATTTAAAGATGCTAGTTTATGTGATTAAAAGTTAGTCTGTGGTTTTAAGCAACCGCGTCCTCGAGGATGGTGTGCTTCTTTATTTGCCAGACTGAGGGTTTGAGACCCTTGGTAATTAAAGAAAAGGAAATTGTGAGGGTAGTATTGGAAGATTTGTTGAGGTGAGTTGCGACAGCATAAGCTCACCATATCAATGCAATCTCCAATCCTAAAGTGTCCACAACTGTAGAGTCCATGAATGGTGGGGTTCTCCGAGACTAATCCTTGATGTGGAATACAAGAAATAAGCCTTAAATTAATGAGAAGGAATGGACTTTTTTGTAATAACAAGTTTTGAAAAATTATATCATTTATTTTCTTTTCTCTTCTTCGTTACTTAACATTCATTAATTGTTATCCTATGATTTATGGAAAACCCAACAGGTGCCAGTGAGCCATCGCAAGGACTTCATTAATCCAACCATCTAATATAATAGCCATCCAGCCAACCACAGTAGCATCACTCTATAAGGTAGTTGGTAATCCTTTTGTGTATTTACTTCCAGTTGACATACATGTAAATGGTTACAGTGGGACAATGTATCATGTAAACTTTATTTTGTGAATGAAAAAGTGTTGAAATACTTCCTTTAGAGTATTTTTATTTGCAGTCTGTTTCTGAATGTTAGGTGTGATTATTGAATAAATTATTGCTGAGTAACCGGATCTGGATATGGGAGGATCCCATGACCCAGAACTGGAGTCGTGACACCTAACGCCCAACTTCATCACTCAACCATTAACTCATGTGATCTCACTCGATTTGCTCCCAATTCAAATATCAAAACTTGTTAGACTTGTTACCTATATGTGAAACTAAATCTTCCTCCGCACATGTTGATATGTTTTTCCACCTTAATTGGGTCCGAGGTTGATTCCTGTTACCTATATGTACATCCCTTCTTTGTTTTTTTGTCAATAAAATTGACCGGAGAGACCACCTCCAAGCAATGGACTTCTTACAGGTGGTAGACGCACAAAGGGAGCAGGAAATCGTTACTTTGAGTTCATTTCCACCTGCAGAACTTGGGGAGCTTTAGATCAGAGCTCTGAGCTTCATCGAGCCCTATCACCACATCCAATCGATGCAGGATGTCTTCAGGAGTTTGCCGCACCCTTCAAGAGAGGTTGTGAACGGAAATTGGCTGATCGAAGTTTAACTCTGACGACCATCATCACTGTTCTTCTTGGAGCCTCCACGTCCATTGAATCAAGAACGAGAAGCCCGGATTGAATCCGGGTCGTCCATCTTCACCCAATTTTTAGCCATGGATCAAAGAGAATCAACACATCCCAGACGTAGAAAGCACCGTGTGGAATGGTAGAATATTTGCGCTTCAACCCCTGCTAGTTTTTAGTTTTGCAAATAAGTACACTTGGGACACATGTCTTCTTGCAGTCATTTGAATGTTTACATATTTTCCATGTAAAAAAATCATCTGCAACATTTTCTTTTTTCACTTTTTGTGATTTTGATTTATTTGAAAACACTAAAAAATTTAAATTTCTATAAAAATCACATAAACATCGGAAAAATATTAAAAAAACAAAAAAATATTTTATTTTTCTGTCTATCTTTGCTACACTTTAAAAATCCAAAAAATTTCCTTTTTCTCACTTCTATCTTTATTTACTTTATTCTTTTTATTTTCTTTTATTGTAAAAATATTAGAACATTTGTAACAAATAAAAAAATAATTATAAATTACAATATCAGAAAATATAAAAAATATATAAATTAAAAGTTTATAAAAAAAATTAAAAAATAAAAAATTCACAAAAACCAAGAGTAATGTGCATAGAATTTTCTCATTTCTTTCATGGTTTTTCATTGAACTAAATAACCCTCAAAATTTTTGTGGCTTCCATGAGTTCTTCTATACGCTATACAAGTAAATAAATAAGAAAAATCTTTTGCTACATTTGCTTCAAAGTCCTTTAGTATTTTTTATTGAGGGATTTTTAGGGTTGCTACGACATTGCAATTAATACATCAAATTAAAACCTCGGATTTCCCTACTCAACAAATGGCAGGGTATCTTGGGTTTTCTTCTAATAGCTTTCTATTCTTGATTGTAGACACCCTTTTATTATTATTATTTCTATTTTTCTTGTCTATATTTTTTGTTTTACTTGTATTTTATTTTTGCTATGTTTTTCATAACTGTGATCTGACATCTCTTTTGTTTCCCTCTTTCTCGTAAGGGTCCAATGAGTGAGGGTCGCATTCCTAAGAGTGTCGACGCACCTGAGCGAAGCGTAGGAGACTCGTTTCTTCACCAAGCTATAGGAGAGCGTAGGAGGAAGGAGCAGAGGATTTTGAAGATTTTTTAGTAGAATTTTTTCACATAAATTTTTGTTTTTTAGACTTTTATAGGAATTATTATTCTGGTAGAAAGTTGTAATTATTTATTTGGAACTTGCTTCTTTTCTTATTTTTTCTAAGGACATTATATACCTTGTGTATGGGGTTTGTTTCACGAAGTACCAGTGCACTTGGGGGACCTCATTTGTTTTTGTTTTCATCGATGTTCTTTTTATTTGTTTTCTTGAGGTTTTGTGCACTTGAGCCCTTAGAAATAGGTTTTATTATCTTGCTTGAGCCAGTAATCGATTAGGTCCAAATCCCTTAAAAGAATATCTATTTCTATTGACTAGATCATTGGATTAGACTTAATAAAATTAATTAGTTCTTTCCCGCTTATAGAAGTTACTTCTAGGACGGATCTCATGCATCACTTAGGTTAGTTTTGTTTCTATTTTTATTTTATGCATGGAACACCTTGCATATAGAGTGTGGGCGAAAAGTAGACATCTCTTTCTTTGCATGAATAATTGATTTCATCATGCATCAGATTTTCTGATTTTCCTTCCTCATTTTCACTCACATAAGATCAATAGGAATTGGAAAATTGATTAGATGGTTCCCTTGAAAAAAATCCAAAAAAGTGATAACTGTGTAAAATTGAGACTACTAAAGAAAACTCGACCCTAAACTAAATGTAAGGATAAATCATCATTGTTTTGGGGAGAGTAACCATCATTGTTTGTTGGTACTTACTTCCAGATAAAGTGAGAGAGTATGCAACCATAAATATAAATCCCAAATCCATGGACTCGTGCCCTATGCTCCTATATACATCTTTGTGTTGTATGGTTAAGATGCAAGAACTTGCCCCAGATGTTCGAAAATCATTTTGGTGTACTCATTCCCCTTTCTCCCTTTGGGCTTTATATTGAACCCGACAGCCTGGGCATATAGTTCCATTGATTGGGGAGGATTGAGAACGTACACTGGGTGATAGTGGTGACTCACCCTGTGTGCTTGGTAGTAAGTAACTTCTTGCAGATTTACTAAAACTAAAATTGAAAAGATAAAAGACCGAACTCTTACAATCTCTACTTGTGTCCAGTTGGTAAATCAGGGTGTTTTATTGTATTTATTTGTTAGTGCAAAATCCTTCCGTGCCTTTCACACATTTTTCTCTTGTTTCCTCTTGTGTTAACGATCACGTTCTCGTATCTTTCCTATTGACAATGAAGATGTCGGATTTGGGTACTTCTTGTTCGGACTCCGTAAGCTCATTTCACACTCCAGTTCAGCCATCTTCTATTAGGGAAGATTCACTTCGCAAATATACCTCTTCTTCTACATCACCCATCTACTCATCCAATCCATTGTTTGAGATTGACTCTAATCTCGAACTATAGTTTGAGACTCCATCATTTTTAGGATTAATCAAGTGCCCTAAACCTTTCTAGAGTTAGAATCATAGTGCTTGATGCCATCAAAGGGAAAGGGTTCATGGCTGAGTAGAGCAAGTTCAATAATATGATGTTCTCTTCCATTCTAACAATTCAGGCACGGTTGATTGAACAACTTGACATCCAGGCCAGATTGAGAGACATGATCTTCGAGCTAAGGAATAATAGACAAGATAGGAGAGAGGAGGATAAGAATATCGATGGAGGTGGGAATAGGGGATGGGAGATTCAATTGAGCCAATGGCTAAGCCTATAATAAAGGATGGTTGTAGTCTAGGGGTAGGACAAACTAATACATGGATTAGGATCCATGTGATTCATGAACATTTTGAGCTTAAGCCCACCATTTTACATCTACTACTCCCAATATCCACGGACACATCAATGAATAATCTTATGTGCACCTCCATCAGTTTGACCACATATATAGCACTATACACTACTAGAATGTCCCATTAAAGGGAAGTGGAGATGATAGCTTTCCTGTTCAGTCTCATGGACAAAGCATTATATTGGATTAACCATTTGGGAAAGATTGTCATATTTTGGGAAGAGTTGACTTGGACGTCTCAACCAAATGTGGTCCCTGATTGCCAACTTCTCCCAAATGTCTCATGAGCCTATTCATGAGGCGTGAGAAAGATTTAAGGATTTAATGTAGAAGTGCCCCATCATGAGATATCAAAGACTAGCCTTGTGCATAATTTTTTTGGGGGTTTGAGCATTGAGAACCAAAAGTTGGTGGATGCCGCTTGTGGGGGGTACCACTATAACAAGGATGAGGATGTACTTTATCAGATCTCTGAGGAGATGGTGGAGAGCTCTGCAACTCTTTCTTCTTCACAAGCTTTTCAGAAGCATCTCATTACCTCTTCTTCAGCACCCCACAAGGTTGTCAACACGACAACATCTTATGATGTGAATAGGGTGGACAATGCATATATGACCATCAAAGGAAATCACCTATCTAAAGTGGACATAATTAATAAATGATCCAAGGAGCTTGAGAAGTTACAAGTGATCGAATAGAGTACAAAGATCATGGATAAGATGGATGAGATTACGAAGCATTTGGAGCTTCTTGTCAGTACAAATAGTGCATGTCAAAGTGCGAGTGCCACAGCTGATACTTCTAGTCATGAGCAAATTTCTTTCACTTCAGCAAAATAAAGTACTGGAGGAATGTCTGCAGTTCAACACATTTATTATGTGCAAACTCCGGATCAGGTCCAACATCAGTGACATCATATTGTACCGTACCAGCAGGAGCATCCTTACATTCCCTAGCATCAATCTCCACCTTCACCTCTCATTCAGGAGGTGAATGGAATTTGGTTCGATCGAGAGTGCAACCAACCCTGTCCGTTAGGGCAAGGTCGGTTAGCTTCATAATTGAGTCAAAGGTCGGTCCTTCATTTTTAGGGACGGAGATGATGAATCTCCATTTCATCACCTTTATTCTATCGTTTTGACCTTAAAAAACCTAGGTAATGCATGTAAGTAACACTATTTTGTACAAATTAACATTAATTCTTTATTCTATTAATGTGTATAAAATACTATTTTTAATGCTAAAATTATAGAATAAAGAAAAGAAAAAGAATAAAATGCAAAGGTATTTTATGACCATAATCCCTGAGACCTAGGCATCTTGATGACAAATAAAATAGGGGAGATAAGGGTCAAACATATAATAAAAATCCCATTTATTTATTCATCATAATTCATTTTTCGGACCTATTTATTTTTATTTATAATTCAAATAAAGAAACCTCTACATGAAAGTTGTAGATAATTATATATAGAAAAATACTAATTGAGTTTATATGAAAATAATATACAGTGTCCAAGATATACTCTAAATAAGATTCCAAAATCCCAACTTCCCACACCCATATCTCCTAAGTAAAAACCAAGATGTATCAAAATCACCTTTACTTATATTGGACTTTTAATAACCAATTTAATGAAGATGGTTTCATATTTTTGGAGTTCAGGTGTGAAAGTTAAGTTTTGGACCCTTATTGTATTATATACATGAATAAAATATTCATTTTATTTATTCTTTATTTATTTATAATTTATATTTTTATACTTTTTTAAATATTTATGTATATATTTAAAATCGAAAAAATTTAAAAGAGATCACAAAAATATAATAATATAATAAAATACAGAGATTAATTACCAATACTTATACATATATAATAAATATACCTATTTATTTAATTGTACAAAATACATCAGAAAAATATAATAAAAATATATTTATGTATATAAAATAAGTTATAATTTTATAAAATAATAAAATCAAATAATATAATACAAAATAAAAAATAAAAATAAAATACTAAATCATATGTAAATATACCTATAAAATAACCCTTAAAATGAACTTGTAATTAATAACCTCAAAAAATAAACAAAATGATAATAAAAATACTTCATAAAATAATAAATATTTTGTACTTTATAACTTCAATTAAATAAAATAATCTATTATTTAGTAATTAATTTCTTAATATTTTCAGGATGGTTTTTCTTGGTCAGTCTATGTGGACCAACTAGGTCGCATCTCCAATCAACCATGGTCAACTGCCTAACCTAGTCCTGTAGCTCTAACAAGCCTAATTTAACTCGTTTCCCTTCGATTTTTCCCCGAGGATCTATACATACTCTTGGGTTGATTCCTTCATCGACTTTTTCCTCGATCCATCCTCTTTCATGCGGCTGTATCTCCTCGATCCATGGACCACTATCCCATTTGTTCTTCCTCATTATTTGGCCCCACTTCATTCTCCTATATAAATCACCCCTTTGATCTTCTTCCCATTTGGAATCTTCTTTGTCCCTCTTTTGGTCCCGTTCTCTGGTGCTCCAGATCGAAGGTGGCAGCTTCCTTTCTAACCCCTTGCAACGGATCCAGGCGTGGTTTTAGGTGCATTCCACCCACCTCCGGTGAAGCTCCGCTGTCGAGGTCCGCTTCCTTGGCTCCGGACAAGTGAGGTACCTTTTCTCTGCTTTTTAGATTAGTTTTATGTTTTAGGATTAAATTAGTGCATTTATTTGATGATTTTATTATTTGTAGTAGTATAAAAAGCCCCAATTTGTAGTTCTCCAAAGTTTGACTCCAGCGAACCTTCCACTGTCCTCAAATCAGTTTCCTGACCACCAAATCGCCTCATTGGTTCCTCTCTATCCTCCAAACATTTCTCCCACTTCCACTCTACCAAATCCCTTACGAATCTGGACATCTTCTCTTCTTTCTCCGCCGACTGCCAAAGAGCTTTGCCCAACCATCTGCTTCGTCCATTCCCCCTTCTGATGCTCTCCAGAGCATTGCCTTTTACTAATGATGTTCCCTAGCAGGAAATTTAGAAGAAACAACCAGTTGCAGGGGGTTTAGAGGGTCAGGTGAATCTCTAGGATCTTTGATGCTCCAAGCCCCCATCAATGGGCTCGGACATCTTTGATGCCTCCTTGAGCTGTGGATTTAGTTGGGGAATCTTTTGAGCACCGCAACAATCTCCAGAAGCCTTAGAGCAGGGAAAGAAGGTTGATCAAGCGAGCTCCAGGGAAGTATTCTTCCCAATTCTTTCAACGCCATCCGGAGATGTTGGATCTCGCCACGTTCGTGAAGCACAATTATTGTCCAATGGCCCATACCTCTAACCGTTAGATCTTGATCCAGGATCTAATCCTAGCCGTGGATGATGAAATGTCATCGTGCAGCCCGGGGGCGACGCATAGATAAGTGATAGAATCCAGACCGTCCATCGTGTCTTGTGTTGGATATTTTACATATTTTTACCCAACAGTTTTTGTATTTAATATTTGATACTCAAACATTCATTTGTTGTTTAATTATTTTTTGTAAAATTTGCAAATAGCCCTTGATGTTTTTATATTAACAAAATAGTCCATGTATGCTTTCCTCGCGTGCGATCCCACGGAGGCGGGCATTTTGCATTGATACCCATGTAACTTTTGTTATTTAATTTTAGTCTAAGAATTTTTAAATATTATTTTTATGATTTCGGAAAATTGCAGAAATAACCTTACTCTTTTATTTATTTACATTTGCCCCTACTAGGACTAAAATTTGCAATTATTTTCTATTTACTTAAAGTAGCTACTATGCTCAGAAAAATCCCCAAAAATATTTGTAGGTGCATGTTGTAGTGTACATAGACATATATCTTTTTATTACAATTTAGGCACTTCCACTATTTTATAAAAATAAAAAAGAGCACAAAAGACCCTGTTTATCTTTAAAAATGCCAAACAAATAAAAATGTTCGAAAAGTTCCCAAAAAATATATTTGGTTTATTTAAGTATTTAAGCCTTCCAACCAAAATTAATTAAAAATAGAAAAATAAAACCGTAAAAATCAAAAAGCCCCAAAATCCTTTATAAAAATGAAAACATTCCAAAAACTCCAAAATACCATTTTTTAGTTTATAATTTTCTTTATAATATTTACATAATAAAATTGATTTAGAAAATTTTATATATAATTTTCTATTCTTAATTTCCATTTCAATCCAACCTATTTATTTAATCCCTGATCAGGAATATTTTTGCTTTAAAAATCCATAAAAATTGGAAAAACTCCTTAAAAATCATCAAAATAGTAAAAAATATTTAAGGCCCCAAAATATTTAATTATTCATTTTTAGTTGCATTTATATCTATATTACTCCATATTATATACACAGCCTTATATATTCTATATTATATATTTAAAAGAAAATGGAAATAAAAATCAAAAAATATTAAAAGAAAATAAAAAATGTAAATTAAAAACAATTAAAATAAATAGAAAAAAATTTAAAAAGTATAAAAATTAAAAACCCACAAAATTTTAGTGTTCTTCTATATTACTCCATATTTTTTGCTTTTCTATATCTACCTTTATTCATTATTTATTTATTTGATATTATATGTTGAGTTGTCTAACCACTCTATTTGTTGACTTTGTTGCGAGGATCACTGATAGAGGGAGGCCCACGTGAAGCTAGCTCAATTTCATGACCAAGCACCAAGGGAGACTTAGAGTAATTTTGAAGACAAAGCAACTTTATTTTATTGTATTTATTTGTAATTTAAGTGAGAGAGAGGGAGAGACTAGTTATTTGTAATATTCAGTACTCTCAAGACACTCTTCACACTTCATGAGGTCCAGTGCCTAAGGCATTGTTCCCTTAGGGGTCTCATCAGTTTTGTCGCATTTTGCATTGCTTTTATTTTTATTTGTTTTCCGATTTTTCTTTTTCTTTATTTTGTGTGATTGAGACCTGATTGTAGGATTTGCTTGTTGATAGATTAAGACAAACAACTAATTATATTTGCAAGTACCTATAGTATCATTTAGACTTTGTCAAATTTTGAATTGCTCTTCACTTAGTCTCGGAACCGCACTTCGCGAGAGTCCTCCATACAATGCTTGCCGGACCCACTGCGGTGGGCATCGAAGAGGCTCCAAGACCGGACACTTTGGTTCCTCTATATGTGTTTAGCATATTGTTCCTCATGGTAATGGTTTATTCTCATCTAAGGTGATTTCATCAGCTTAGCATTTTCATATAGATAGGTCTCAATTCTTCTTAGCATCCGTGCATGAAGAGAGCTGGAGGCAAGGTGAGCATTTTTTAGCATGCATCATTAATTTCGCCTCACATTGATTTTCTACTCTCTCCCTCTAATTTTGATCACTTAGGTGCTAAAAAGAACTAACTCCTCGTTAGACTCATGCATTTCTTTTAAAATATAAAAGTGATAATTAATAAAATTGGGACTGTTAATATTACTCAACCTGAAAAATCAAAAACAAAAATATTTTTCTTGGGGAGAGTAGCCCCCTCATTATATTTGTTTTCATTTACTCACATACACACTAAGATTAGTGCCCCAATTCTAGGCCTCCTAAGTTATTGCACAATTTTGTATTCTTACCTAAATTTAAAAACAGACAAGATAACAAGATCAAACTTTTACGGTCTTCGCTGCGCATTTGAGGGGGTTTGTCTTGTGTGTATTTATTTGTGATTGATTGTGTACATACTCGATCTCTTCTGCGCATTTGCACCTTTTTTTATCACCTCCAGATTTGACTTATGATCAATTTCCTTTTATTTCGAAGATGGTTGACAGAGCACATAAATGGGTCCAACCAGTCCACCTCCATTTTTTAGGAGGACTTTGCTCCTATTGTTTGCACATATTGAACTAATCCTATATTTCAGAATGCAAATTTTTATTTTTATCCACCTCCCTGTTATTAGGAGGATCTTTCTCCTGATTCTCCTTTTTGTACATATCCACCTAACCCACTATTTCAAGACCCAGACTTTGACTTACCACCACCATTACCCTCACGTTCTGACAATCCACTTTTTAGGAGGACTTTGCTCCAGAGTTGGATTTTTGTCCACACCAACTACTCTCATTCCACCCCCCCGAGACTGAACTTTGGAAGTCACCTCTTATTTGTCCATACTTGAGACCTGGACCCAAATCATGGATCATATGAGAGAGAGAGGATATATAGCCTCACTATCCCAAATAAAAGCCACATTGATGATTCACTCTCTAGATTTATGGATTCATTTGAGGACATCCATGAGAGCTTGCAATCGCCAAAAATACAAAAAAGAGCAAAATCTAAAAATCAAAAAGATTTCAGGAGATATTGTGCTGATTCAGACTTTGAGGAAAGGGCCCATATGCCAGATTCTTTGATCACACATTCACTCACTCCATGTCTCACCTTTGACCCCAAGGATGACACTGTACAGATTGCTCCTAGTCATCCTTGTGTATATGTTGATTCTGACCTCCTCCCTTGTATGGAGGAGGTCCAAAAATTAAAAAATATTGACTAAACCTAATGTTGTGGCTACTATTCACGAGATCATTGATGCCACACTTCGTCAGGCCATGACCCATTTATCTGCTCCTCAAACAAAGAAGAGAAAGAGAAGGAGCAGATCCGAGCATCATATTTTGACCATAACCACTACCCACGCCATCACCCACCACCCTTCTTCTAGGAAAGGGAAAATTGCTACAACATTCATTAGATGCACCATCTCTGACTATTCATGTGATCACACTCTCCTTGATAGAGGTGGTTCAATTAGCATAATAAAGATGCCAAAGGACATTTTAGAGAACGTTGTCATTTGGATTCAGGGCATGAGATACATTGTTGATTTCATTGTAACCACTGGGGAGCACTCTCTAATCATCCTAGAATGACCCTTTCCCACCTCTGTGAGAGTCATTATTGATTACACTCAGAAAGCATAGACCTTGGAGTTTCTTCTTCTTGTGATTGGCGTTGTGTCGATGACATTCGCGAGATTTACACGATTGATACCTTTGAGCGGAGGACATACTTGGTAGAGAATGATGATGTCAAATTTGATCTTATTGCTTTCATCAATGAATTCGGGCCTTTTAATGATATTGATAAACTAGTTGAAATTTTAGAAGACGATCTTGACCTTACTACTTCCAGAGATGAATTCGTTCCCTCTAGTTTTGACCTATCTGAGGCTTGCCAAGCTGGACTTGACCTTACTACTTCTACTTCTGAGTTAGAGCCTGTTCACTTTTATATCTTTAAGAAACATGAGGCTGAACCTAGCCAAGATTTTTCCACTGACCCGTCCTTTCTTCTCAACTTAGGACCACTGAGGATACCTTCTAGATCGATGTTGTTTGGTTGTGTCATCTGAGGAACCCGATATCAACCTACAGCTTGTCAGATCCATTCCTCAGCAGTCCTGCAAGAAGGTTCGCTTTCTACCTTCTTGATCCATTATATATCCATTTCTTTGTATATTCTCTTTTGTTTTACCTTTTTTCATCCACCATTTTGCTCCTCAACCTCATTTATGTGTGTTGCCTTTCTTAGGATGTACTTTGTCCTAAATATGGTGGGGGGGGGGGGGAACTGAGTGCTCTTTCTTCATTTTGTTTCATCACTCATGTTATTTCCTATACTTAGGTCTCTTTTACACTTAGTATAGGGGGAGTGATGCGTACATTCTTTTCTATCCTTTCTTCTATCTTCATCTGTATTTTCTTCTTTTCTTCTTTTCATCTTCATTTTCCTTTTCCTACCAAAATGGTGTCGCCCCTTTTTGTACTTGAGCCCCTGCTATTATTTGTATTTCGTTTTAACCCAAGAATTATTAACTCTAGTGTTATGTTTTGTGAGAATTGCAAAACGATCCCTGATCTTTACTTAAATTACATATTTGCCGCTGCTAGTTCATTGATTTTTATGTTATTCCATTTATTAAATATAGTATATGTGCCCTAAATTATCAAAAAATAGAGTTATGCTCCTTTTGCAATATATTTTCACATAATATTTTTAAATTTACAATTTAGGCAATTTTCCTATTTATTAAAAATAAAAAGAGCACAAATATTACGTGTTTGACTTTAAAAAACTAAAAAAATTATTAAAACATTTTGAAAATTTCTCAAAAAATGTTTTTATTTATTTAAGTATTTCGAACCTTTAGATAAAAAACCATTAAAAAAATAAAAAGGAAACACATAAAATTAGAAAACCCAAAATCCGATATAAAAATCTAAAAAATCCAGAAAACTCCAAAAATACCATTTTCTAATTTATAATTTTCTTTATGATATTATCTATATATTAAAATTGATTTGAAGAATTTGGGCTTGGTTTGGTTTTTTTAATCTTCAAATTAATTCTGCTTATTTATTTATTCCCTGATTTGGGATATTTTTGACTTTAAAAATCCATAAAAATAAGCAAAAACCTTAAAAATCACAAAATAGTAAAAAATAAATTTAATACTAAAAATTTTTATTTTTATTTTTTAATTAAATTTATATCTATATTAGTCCATATTTTGTATTCTATATTATTTATTTATAAGAAAAGGAAGTTAAAAATTGAAAAAATATAAAAATTGAAAAAATAAAGTTAAAAATAAAAAATCAAAATAAAAAAAATAAAAAATTAAAAAAACCCACAAAAATTCACATAGATTACAAGAAGCATACAACTTTGCATTCACTTGCACCATTCTCCCATTTGATCCATGTGTTCGACCTCTACATACATGCACACTATACACATCTATTGTAAAGTTATAATAAATTTTAAGTCGTCAAAATTTGCTTTACATTGCTTAATTTATATTGTGGGTTAATTGTTGATTTTATGGGATTTCGTGAGCGGTCACTACAATGTCTTTGTCTTCACCTTGTGAGGACATATTATGACCCTCGAAGATTACCAATTATCAGGAGACCATACCCACAGTACCATCAGTTGCAACCTCACTTCTTGTCTCCCTTACACTTCCAGAACTAGAGACATGGACAACAACGGATGCAACCAACGTATTACCGTCAACCTTACTATCAGCAGCATTCTGCATCTTATGTACATTTCTTACATCCTGCTCCTCATTATCAGCAGCCACATTCTGGATACCAACAGCCTCCACACTACCAATCTTAGCGACAACCAGTCATTGAGCAGTTAGAGACACCTTTGATGAATCACACACTTGATCAACTTGCATTACTGATGAAGAATATGAATGACTTGACACAGACGCTTGACGACCTGATCACCATCAAGACATTGATCCCAACCTAGGTCGAAGCCAATCCCAATAATTTGAGATGCAAGGAGCAAGTAGCCCATGATCCATCCACACCTGAGACAGGTATGACCCTTGATTTTAATGTTTATCTAACGTTATTCATCTCAGGAGCAGCAGGAGATTGCAACCACCTTCACATCAGTTGGAATTGGAGAGAGAGTCGCTGAGAGTTTCACCAACTTCATTATCGTTTTCACCAATCGAGTGCCGATACAGTGTAGCAGAGCCAGACCTTGGAGTTTTACCATCTTGTTCTTCACCATCACCAGCACCTTATCCACCATCATTAATCAGAAAGTCAAAAAGAGAATAAAGAATGATGCAATGTTGAGTCATCCTTGAAGGAGAATATACTTGTCGAGCAATCTTTTTGTTCCTTCTATTCTCGTAGTGGATAACATTGTACATATTGAATCTGGTTGTCCACATGTTCATGATGATTCTGAATTGAATAAGAGAAATGAGTAATTTGATGTTTCTCATGATTTTGTACCATTTCCTTTTGCTTTTAATAAAAACAGAAAAACTACATAAAAAATAACACTATCTGATCCTAGAGTGTTTGAGATTCTTCAGAATATCTCTTTTAGAGATGCTACTCCTTAAAGACATGGAGTACATACCAACCATGAAAAAGGGAATGGAAGAAGTACGTACTCAAAAGTGTCAAGCCAAGCAGAAGTGACAAAAGAAAACAAAAAAGCACATCTTAACCATGACCACATTTCTTGCCATTAGCAACCTCCTGCCAAAAAAGAAAGATAAGGGAGCACCTCACATCCATTGCCACATCTTGGATCAAGAGTTTAATCATACTCTTCTCGATAAAGAATCCTCCATTAATCTCATACCATCCTTGCTACTCACTGAGTTTGGGTTGGGGCCTC
This sequence comes from Ottelia alismoides, assembly GCA_037367405.1. Taxonomy (NCBI): domain Eukaryota; kingdom Viridiplantae; phylum Streptophyta; class Magnoliopsida; order Alismatales; family Hydrocharitaceae; genus Ottelia; species Ottelia alismoides. Next base: position 594,050 of record JAZKJV010008074.1, on the reverse strand, counting down.
TTAGATCCATCAGAATGATCTTTCAGTTTGTTCAGAGGTCGATTAAGAGGTCGAGACGAGGACGTTATTGTAATGGTGCAAGGAATGGGATTCTTAGTTGATTTTATTGTCATGGATATGGACACCTATGCACAATTACTTCATACCTTGATTATACTTGGACGCCCTTTCCTTCGAATGACTGAACCGGTAGTTGATTATGGTACTAGAGATATCATCTTTCACTCAAGCAGTGATAAGGTGAAGATTGAGACAATCTCAGATCGAAGGCCATCACCACCACCTGCAATAACATATGAGAGAGAGGTAATTACGACAGATTCCTACGACTATGATTTTATTGTTGAGTTTCGAGACACAGATCTATTTACTGATTTCATGGATACCCAAGAGTTCCTTTCTCAAAAGGACCTTCTGGAAAGCATAGTCACTTTAAGCTCCCTTATTGATCATTCCGAGTTGTCAGCTGATGGATAATTTAAGTTGTATTCTGCGGATCATTCTGAGTTTTTGGAGGTACATTCTGAGATTCCTGAGATACATTCTTTTTCTGAGATTATTTATGAGATACCTCCTGCCGAGATTTCTGAGATAATTGTTGAGAATTCTGAGCATCCTATTGAGCCATTCCTTCATGAGCAGAGATTATTCGTTGTATACCTTTTTGAGATTTTACTCGTTGAGCTTACAGTAGACATGGTGGATAGTTCATACAGTGCAGATCATTTACCTTCTACCAGTGCAGTTGCAGAGGTTGTCACAGAGCAGATTCAGACCCCACCTGAGCTTAAGTCTTTACCCTCAATGTTGAAGTATGTCTTCCGTGTAGGTCCTCCCAAAATGTTCCAGTCATCCTCAATTCAAAGTTGACCGACGAACAAGAATCTCACGTGCCAGAGGTTCTTAAGAGAAACCACATGGCCATTGGATGGAATATTTCAGGTTTTCATGGGATTAATCAGGCTTTGTGCTCGCATCATATCTACTTAGATGATGACAACAAACACGCCCTTGAGTGTACCCTTCTAATGATCTGGTGGTAGAAGCAGTGGCTCCCACTTGAAAGGACCAGGGTTCGAATCCTACTAGTAAAAAAACACACCCTTGAGTGTCAATGTCATCTCAATCTGAGTGAAATGCTATCGGACAATAATTATTTTGGTTTCTTTATGGAGTGGAAAGTCTATTTCTTAAACCAACAATTTTTTACTTAATTAAATTTCACTGTCAAGTTATAAGCTCCTTTTAATATGCACTAGTTTTTATAATAGGTCTTCTCAATTCCTTTTCAAATGTTGACGGTCTTTACATTAGCAGGTGAAGTAATATAATTAACAATTTGATGCAACATAATAACCCAACTAAATGTATGAAATATGGAAGTATGATACATCGTCATTTGTGGATCCCAATATCCAAAAAATATTTAAAGAGAAGTAATAACCACTAGCTAACCTGTGATTTGGGAACTACTGCAGTAATCTCAATGGAAAAAAGAGACAAGAAAACAAACTATGACTATAACCAAGAATGAACAGAGATCATATATATATTGTTCATGGAAAGGGTACCCGACCCATTCGTTCAATGGCTCGCCTCGATCCATCATTACAGGGGAACAAGTCGACAAGACCCGTTTCAAAAGGTACTTGATTCTAACGATTACCCATATTATCTTAGGGTTTCTTATATAACATAAACCTGTAAGCCTTATAGATGGAAATTACATAATAATCTTCAAAATGTTTCTCTAGATATATATATATATATATAGAGAGAGAGAGAGAGAGGGAGAGAGAGAGAGAGAGAGATCCAATAGGACTCGGTTCTTCCATCCTTAAAGAAGGCCAACGATCCCATTCATCCATATTTAATCCGACGACTGTTATTAAAGGCGTGATAATACTAGTACTTAGTTAATCAAAAACCTATTTTGGTCATAGTTCATTATCTAAATATAGTATATAATCGATTGAAATATATAGGTCATTAATCTCTCTCTAATTTGCTCAAGTAAATTTCGAAACACTTATGTCTCTCCTAATATGCTCAACTAAATTTCTAAACACGCATTTTGTTGAGCACGATGGCGACGTGTGAGAGGATGTGACAATAGTAGCGGGTGAGTGGAGGTGACGATGGTGACATGTGAGCATAGTTGACAATTGTGGCATATGGTGGCCCTTTCCTCCTTCGCATCATTTTCAAGATCCTTGGAGCGAAGTCGACACTGCTACAGATGATGGTAGTGAGGGAATCATTGATACTGATATGATAATCAGGTGCTTCTTGGAGCGCTTTCTAGCGTCATGTGCGACCTCATGGAAAGGCGGAAGTGGATCGACGACGACATGTGTAAATCTTCATGTCGGCGGCAACGATAATGCGTAGATCGATGGTGGTATGTGTAGATCTTCACGTAAGCAGCAACAATAATGTGTAGATCAACGACGTCGTGTGTAACACAGTGGTGGTAGTGCAAGGAGGCCATGCAACCGTTATGTCGTACACATTTCATGTGTATTATAAAATTTTTGATGTATATTATACAATTTTGATGTGTATTATATATATTTGATCTGTGTTTTTACATATCGATTGGGGAGGGATGGTAATTGTAGTTTTTAGGCACCTTGTTAAATGAGGCAGGGGAAGCATGTTGGTTGTCCCATGGAGGCAACCCCATTGCACCCTACATATAATATATATATATATATAATATAGAGGAAAGGAAAGCTACATCATGATGTAGCTAACCTTAGCTACATCAAGGACATTTTCGTCTCTTTATTATTATTTTTTTCGAAAATTCCTCAATATATTTTCATAACTATATCCCTCTAATATGTCATTCAAATTTTGTTAGAAACAGATACTCCTATGGCCTCCATCCAGAACAGGTAAAATACAGCAAATCAGTGACCGTTAAAAAATGACTGTCTGGATGGAGGCCGTAAGAGTCTCCGTTTCTAACGAAATTTGAATGACATATTAGAGAGATATAGTTATGAAAATCCATCGTGGAATTCTCGAAAAAGAAAACAAAAAAGACATCAATATATATATATATATATATATAATATGACTTATCCAATGAGCCCCATGCCTTTGAGTTTTGGTGAGCATTAAATGTAGCATGTCCATGTGTACTTCCATTTGGAAGGTTGCTTATTTCGAAGGAGCATGGTTTGGAAGGATATTAATATGTTTGACTCTTTTATATTTCCAATTATACCGAGCCTTAAAAACAATAAGACAATTTTGGAAAGATAAATTTAAATCCTTAATTTCTGGCTGAAGAAACAATCGTTGTACATTTTATCAGTAATGTACATATTGTACCCAAATAACTATTTATTTTGAGATCAGTGATGAATCTCGGATTCATCACTCTAAATCTCATTTATTAAGCTCAATTCCCTAAAAATCAACAGCATATCTGCATCTATTTCGCATAATTAGTATTGGTGCATGATTTCATAAGAATTGCATTTTAGCATTAAATTCTGCATCAAATAAGAAGCCAAAAATACAAGCCAAAAATGGCCTGTAAATAGCCTAACTTCCCCTATTTTTAACTCCTCCATGCTAACTCCGAATTCTACAAACCCACCTCCACTATGTACATATCACTAACAAGAATAAATGAAAAATACAAAAAATCACTAACCTTGTTAAGTGGACCAAAAACCCAAACCCTAGTTTCAGGATTTTCGGACTAAAAGCCACATATCTTCCCCATCCAGTGTCTAATTTGATCCTACTCACTTTTGAACTAATGTACATTTAATTACCTTCAAAACAAGACCAAGTTCAAGTGAATCAGGGCTCGTATGTGAAAGTTGGGTTTTGGGCCTCTTTTGTACATTGTATATTTTCGTGGTTTTCTGACCTATATTTTATATATATTTTTTCTTTATTAATAAAAATCCAAAAAAATTAGATTAATGTGTCTTTTATTTATCTTTGAGTTTTCCGTATTTTTCCGGATTTTTTATCGTGTTTAAAAATGACAAAAAATAGAAAACCCAAAAATCAAGGTATTCTATGTACATAGGATACTCCAAAAATTCACTCTTTACATTTGACTGATTTAGGCTTTGATGTCTTCATGAAAGTTGTAGATCTCATCGAGACGAGCATTTTTTGTGAAGGAACGTTTTTGATCTGAGGTCATTTGCTATTTCTTTTTGATTTTACAAAATGATTTTCCTTCGAATTTTCTGGTGCTGACACGTGGCAGCCCCAGAGGCCGCCACGTGTCAGTGTTTTTTGGGCGTTTTAATGCGGTTTTATAAAAAAATCAAAATCAAAATCAACCGCACGTGCGACGCACGTGCCACCCATGCACGTGCTCCGCACGTGCCCCATTGCTCCCCCTTGAATCACTACGTGGCGCACGATTGGCCGTCCGATCTCGGCCGATCGGACGGCCGCTGTGCGTCATCCCCAACCTCGAGCCCGCCGGCCTCCTCAAACCCCTCAACTCCCGCACCGGCCTAACGACCCCCGCCTTCTCTGCCAACCGCCCCCTTCTTCGCCGGTCAACCTCGCAACCACCCTCCATCTCCCTTATCTCTCTCTCCCCTACTTAAAGAGCCCCGTCGCCCCCTGACTCCCTCATCCGCCGCTTTGAGCTTCACGAGGGTGACAGCCTCGCCTGGGCTGCGCCAGCGAGATCCGAGGGTCGATCGACCCTCTTTGCAGCGCGACCTCCTCGTCTGAGCTGCTCTCGCTCCGAGCTTCTCGTCGAGCAAGTATCTTCGTCAACTACTCCGACTCCGCTTCAACGCCTTCGTCTTCGCCGCCTTCTTCATCGGCCACCGTCGACGACTGCGGCGCCTCAGCAACCATCGACCATCGTCTTCGACGACACACCATCGCCAACCTTCTTTTCTATCGCTACGCCTCCGCCAACGACACCTTCGCCGATCCATCGCCACCGACCTTCGCTACTTCACCGACATCGCTCGCCGACCGCCTGACTTCGCCAACTCCGCCGAGCTCCGACCAACGTCAACGCCTCTGCTCCGCCACGACACCAGAACCTGGGCTGCTCCTCCGCCTCACCAGAGCAGCCCATCCGCCGAGGCAGCCTCCACATCGACGAGCAACTCCAGGCCACCGACTTCTCCTCCGTCTCGCCATGCCTGGAGCACGACCGGAGCGCCTCCACAGCTGCTCCGCCAACCGCCTCGCCATCGCCTCCTCGCCGCCGGGCTCCGAGCGCGAGGCCCTTCCACGTGAGGCGCACGTGCGGAGGGAACGCCTGCGTCAACGCTGACGTCAGCCCAGGTCACGTGCTACGCACGTGACCGTGGGCAAACTGCAAAGACGCCCCCATACTCCCGCTTATTTACGCATGTGTCCAGCCACCTAAGGAGCACGTGCGCCGCACGTGCTCCCTTGGGAATTTTGCATATCTGCCCCCTAGCTTATCGGTAATTAATTTTAGGTCCCCCCTGCACTATTTTTATTTATTTATTCAATTTACATCTGTACCCCTGTCTTTGTCATCTATTATAGACCTCTACATTGCATCATTTTATTTATTTAAATATAGCATTTTGTTCATCTTTTAATTCTCTACATTTTGACATGTCATGGACATTTTTGTGATGACCGGTTGATTAAGAATTATTTATTCGGTGGAAATTACCATATTTTGCCCAGTCTATGCTCTTCAAATTTTATTTAATTAACCGTGACTCTAAAAATTCCTCAAAAATCAAATATCGTAGAGATTACTTTGATTAACATTGTGCCCAAAAATCTTTGCATTTGCATACATATTTTGCTCTATAAAAATCATTTTGCATATTTCATTGTTTAATTTTTAATAGGTATTAGACCACACATTTTTAAGGTTTAGGATTTTTCTGAGATCCATCACCTAGTGATAGATCTTAGATAATTTTAATTCTTGAAAATAAGTAGGTTTAATATTTATTATAATTAAATATTGGAAATCATTCTCTCTGCATTTAAAAATTCATAAAAAATTCATATAGCATCAGAAAACTCCAAAAAAATTACAGTGCATTCATTTTGTCATATAAATCATCTCGGCCAAGTTTCGTATTTTTCGAACACCGTTTGAACGTATTTGATATTTTAAGTCCCTAAAATAAGCCGAATTTGCACTTTGCATCCCTTATTGCATTGAAAAATTTCTAAAAAAATCGTCTTGAAAATCGAACTCAAAATTTGATAGATACAACTCGAGGTTGTTCCTTTGCCTCCTTGTGATCGACCTTGGGACTTGCCCAAGTAAAATAAACATAAAAACCACTTGATTAAATTTGATTAAAATTTGTGGTTATTTTCTTGACTGTTTCCGATCGCCGCCTACAACGAATGACAAATTAATTATTTCCACACTCCAAAGATAAAACCATCCTCTTAACGCGGCGTTTTCGGAATCGTCAGATGGCGCCGTTGCCGGAGAGGCAAACGGCTTAATTTTGTGTTTTGAAAATTTTTCGCTCGGTTTTCCGTATTCGGGTAGTCTGACCCCCGAATTTTTCATTGTGAATACCATTTTATTTCCAGCATTTATTTTTCTGCATTTATTCGCTTGTTCTATTTTGAGTCACTCTCTTACATTTTCTCTCTTATTTTTCTTGCGAGGTACCCGGCGCACGTGGAGCGGTTTTCAAGAAACCGGCACATCTTCACCGACATCCGAAGAAGCCGCAATTAAATTAAGATTGAGTCGAGTTGTGAGAGAGCATAGAGTCTAGGTTTTTAATTTATGCAATTTTATTTACTTGCTCATTTACAGCGGTGTCCGTTTGGACTCTCGCGTGTGTAAAAAAAGACCTTGAACTTTTTTCTGTGGTGTGTCGTGGCCTGTTTCACTCTCCGGTGAGGGTGGGGCCCGACTTGAGTGGCGACTAGGATAGACATGCACATACGGCTCTCAGAGCATTTTGACTTTTTAATTGTGCTCATAGGATCTTAAGCCACACTGCACTTTAATCAAGACGCACATAGATTGTTCAACTTAGCCAAATTTAACTTAATTCTTCCCGCTAATAGAACTTTCTGTTTAGGTGCGGTTTTTATCGGCTTGCACGCATATAGAATAATTTTTCAATTCTGCCTAGCATCCTACATGAAGATTGCGAGGAGGCACTATAAGTCTTCTAACTGAGCATTCATCATAGTTTTCCGCGTGCATCGGCTTTTCCCGACTTTCTCCCTCTTTTTTTATCACATAAATCTAAAGGAAATTGGGACTGGACGGTAGACGTGTATTTGTGCTCATCTAAATTCTTCAGTGATCACCTAATTAAAATTGGGACTGCTAAATATAGCCGATCAAAATAACCCATAAAATCAAGAATTTCTACGGGAGAGCAACCCCGACCTTGTATGTTTCTATTTTTCTAAGTGAGCGAGAGACGACACTTAAGGCTAGAGCCCAAATCCGAAATTTCAGCTCGCTAAATTCTTGCCAAGATTGATTTATCACCAACTAAAATTGAAAAGATAATAGACGAACTCTTACGGCTTCATTGTGTGCGTTGGTGAACCCAGGGTTTGAATTGTGTTTGCATTGGTGTGCGTGAACCGATTTCAAGATCAATAGCCGCACATTTGATTTCTCTTGACTATCCCGTGCAATCATCTCTCGCCTCTCTTGATTTAAAATTCACCATGGAATTCTTGTCCAATAACTCTTGCAGACCCAACCCCTCATTCCTTTCAGCTCTTTCAAAAATAGCCAAACGTTTATCCGAGAATCCATCAGAGCTATACTATGAAAATGAATTCGTATCGGTTAGACCCAAAACACCTCCCCCTCAACCACCAATAAATCCATCTCCTTCTGCTAATCCGACCTGTTTCATGAATGACAACCCTTTGTATTCAAAGTAGACAAACCAACAAATGATTGAGGGCTCTACTTCTTCATTTAATCCTCTTTACGTTGATCATACAATTCATCCCTCATATTCGGTAAATGTCAATCCATCATTCATGGGAGAAGATAACCACATGATCGAATTGAACACTTCTTCACCTCTTCCATCAATCTCGAACACCAAAGAAAAATCATTACCTTGGATTGAACATAATAACCCCCTCTTCACTCATACAGAGGATTGGGCCGACCACATAAGATCACAACTCCCCTTGGATCAACTCCACTTACCTAGACCATATGAGCAGCCACCTTCCATGATTATTGAGGAGATACTTTCAGAAAATGATGATCGTACATCAGATATTTCCAGAGATCCCTCTCCTAGTACATATAGAAAAATGGAAGAGGACATTGAATTACAAAAACATACCCCAACTGCTCCCATACTTGGCCAAGAACAGATTTTGGAGAATATTTTGAGGATGAATAAGAAATTTGATTTAATGGAGGATAAATTTCAAGAACTTGCCGATCGATTAATCTCTGGTAGCTCGGATATAAAAATGAATGCGGAAATGATTGGATCTAAGATTGAAAATTTTGAGGATATTCAGGGACCTAGGGATTATTCTGAGAATTTCACTTCTACATCTTACTCCCTTAGAAATGACTATGCAGCGGACTATCACCCTGAACATCAGAGCCCCTTTTCATCTGAAGAACATTCCACACCCCCACACCACCCAGAAAATACCAAAAAATAGAAATATTTGAAAATCGAACTCAAAATTTAATAGATACAACTCTAGGTTGTTCCTTTGCCTCCTTGTGATCGACCTTGGGACTTGCCCAAGTAAAATAAGCATAAAAACCACTTGATTAAATTTGATTAAAATTTGTGGTTATTTTCTTGACTGTTTCCGATCGCCGCCTACAACGAATGACAAATTAATTATTTCCACACTCCAAAGATAAAACCATCCTCTTAACGTGGCATTTTCGGAATCGTCAATCAGTAATACTGAAATAATTGTCAGTAATTTACGTTTATAATATTACATTGTACAGAGACCAATAATTCATGCATAGTATATATTTAGTTCTCAAGTAAATATTATTTTGAGATCAATATTATATTTAAATGTGCTTTAAAATTATTCTACATGTGATTTGTTAC